>JAOPHQ010002284.1:95000-401773 GCA_030340625.1 Merluccius polli
GTTTAAGTGTTCACCAATAAAATACATTTTACTATAGTACAATATATAATATATAGTGTATAGAGTGGAGTCACTCAACCAGTCTGTGATCAGAAATTATTCTTCCATTCATAACCCGATAGATAGTTTTCTTTATGGGAAAAAATAACATTGAACATATTCTACTCACTATACTCAACTACTACATTTGTGTTATTGTTATTGTTGGTGATTGATCATTTTGTTTGTTCTTGGTATGAAGTCATTCCTAAATACATAAAACTGAAATTAATGAATGCTAAAGCCATTTGATCCTTATCTTTATTTGACTGTATACATGTATACAGTCAAATAAGTATATATGTAATGCTAATCAATGTTGTCAGGTATGATCAAAAGCTTAAAAACTAAAACATTTAGAAAAAGTATATGTTTAAAAGCTGAAATATGCCTTCTTGCAGTGACTTTGTCTTGCAGATCTTAGAGCCTCCTACTGTGTGTGTGTGTGTGTGTGTGTGTGTGTGTGTGTGTGTGTGTGTGTGTGTGTGTGTGTGTGTGTGTGTGTGTGTGTGTGCGTGCGTGCGTGCGTGTGTGTGTGTGTGTGTGTTTCCAGACAAGCATATATACTTCTAGATGTGATGACACCTCAAGGTGACCTGGCCCTGGCTGCTGTACCACCCCCTTCCTCCTCCTCACACACACACACACACACACACACACACACACACACACACACACACACACACACACACACACACACACACACACACACACACATATACATACACACAGGCACAAACACACACACAGATACACCAAGCACCACCTTAATGTGATCCTGTGGTGTCCTGGGGCTCCCCAGGGGTCCCTACTAGACATCCAGATGTTCTGAAAAAAACACAGGAGGTAAACAATAGCAACCCATGACCTTGGCTTGACAGCAGCACCCTTTAGTGTTTGTAGTAAGGCTCTGGTGCTAGAAGTATTTTTTGTATAATAATAGTATATATTATATACTACTATAATAGTAGTAGTAGTAGTAGTAGTAGTAGTAGTAGTAGTATTAGTATTATTATTGTTCTCCGTATGTACTATACCAAGCTGTTTTTAATCAAAGTCAAGGTGCAATAAAGGCTTGTTCAAACTTGTAGAAATTCTTCTGGTCAGGAAAACTCGTAATGGATTGATGATTGATTTAATGCTGTTTAATTGGAAATGAAATCTCTGGTGATTTGTTAGGCTGCCAATATATTTTAGAGAACAATCGAGCTGACTCAATTTTACTAAAGTGGGAAAAAATGCTCTGTACTTGTGTCTGAATGTGTGCTCTATTATGTGGTTGTCCGTTTGTTTTGTGTGTGTGTGTGTGTGTGTGTGTGTGTGTGTGCATTCGTGTGTGTTTTGTGGCTGTCCCAAGGTCTGTGTGTGTGTGTGTGTGTGTGTGTCAGTGACATGTGTGTGTGCAGGCCTTTGTGTGTCCATGTGTATAGATGAGCGTGAGTGCGGCGGTGTCTGTGTTTCGGTGGCTCCCGGTGATGAATGATCTCTCTCTCCGACCCTGCGCTGATCCACATTTTGCAATCGCATTCCTAGTCCACAGGTCAGACCCCTCCGCTGCCAAGCACCCAAGGGCGTTTGCTCTTGGAAAAATCCAACAATACCTTTGCCCCCCAGGTTGTGATCCTCAGGGAGCCTTTTTACCTTACAGCTCCTCCTTATAGAGCCATCCTTTTTGTTTTGTTTTCCTTTTTTTTTTTCCCCTGGCGAACATGTGGCCCCACCTCAACAGCAAGTGCTTTGAAGAGCTCCAGAGGAAAGACCTCTGAAGGGCTCCCGAGTGCCTCCATAACCTTGTTCACCCTCTCCAACTAACTCCATAACCGCCTCTCTGAGTTACCTCTTGTGGGGGTCAAATAAGCTAGGCTAGCGAGTGGTACGCCAGTTATTTAACCTGACTGGGGGGATTTTTAGTCGTTTTAAATTATTACCCCTTGTCTAAATGAAAAACAACACCACAAAACATTGTTTGTTTCATCCATATTAATGAGCCCCTGGCTGGTGGTATTGCTGGCCCCAGCCTTAAAAACCAGAATTGGCTCCAACAGAACCCAATGAGCTCCCATTGGACTGTGGCTGCATAATACTCATTTCAGAATTAAGATTATTAGTAACATTACGTAGTGGTGCCATCAGTACTGATGCCAATTCCCATTTGCTCACTCTTTTTGGATGACATTTCTTTCCCCCCAAACATTCAAGTCAAGAAAGAGTATCCATTTTACACTTTTACTTTTGGTGATTTTGGCTCAGTCTTGACTTCCTTGAGCAGTGAGTGAATGGGGGTTTTATCTTGTAAAACACCCATAATTGCAAATAATTCTGAACCAAAGGGTACTCAGTGTCTAGCGGTTGAAGGGACGTATTAATATTCAGAGTGACTACACCCGTTGAATGGAAGTCGTGTTCTCTGGACCACGTCTGCTCCATTTGCAACCCCCCCCCCCCCCCCTCCTCTAACCGTATTGCTTCTCACCAGAACACAACAATAGCAGCTGGCGGGCTCGTTCTAACCTGTATGTTGTAACGTTATGTACCTGCCCTGGGATTAGAGGGATGGAAATAAGAAAGATGCTATAATGCAACTCTCATTCTCACTGAGACCAACGCCTTTTTGTACATTGACTCTGCTTCAGTGTAGGTGTGTGTATGTGTGGTGGTGGTTTTTGGGGGTGGGGGGGGGGTGGGCGGGGGTACCAGTAAAAAAAAGAAAAAGAAAAGGCTATGGTGGGTGATGGATTGCCTTGCCTCCCAACCCACCAGCCCAATGATGGGCTCGATTGACCGGTGAAACGAGTCGGCCAAGAGACGCACCACACCCCCTCCTCCTGCTTGGCTGGGTCTGGGTGGGGATGGGGGCGGTGTTTTAGGTTAGGGGGAGGGCGTTCCCCTCCAGTTGGTGCAGAAGAGAGGGAGGGAGGGTGGGGGGGTGATGCGTTCAAACATTCACAATATTCGTTGTTGCACATGCAGTCCCGTGAACGGCGACAGTAGGTAGTGGCGTTGTTCGCTGCTGAGGAAACAGCCGCTGCCTGGGATCCTATGGGTGTAGCTTGCTGCTAGCGCTGTGTCTGCTGGACAGAGACCGGGCCTTCTGGGAGGGATAACTACCAGGTGCACATTATGAGGTCATTATTATTCAATTATGAATGGACTGCAATGTAATCCACTTAGCACAATATGGAAACACAGTGGATCAGCCCAGAAACACACACACACACACACACACACACACACACACGCATGCACGCACACACACACAGACACACACACACACACACATACACACACACACAGACACACACACACATACACACACACCATTACTAATCCAATAGGGCAATACAAACTTGTGACAGCATGACAGCATTTAAAAAAAATAATGTCTTTTTTACAAGCACATTCCTCTGATCGCAACTACAACACATTATGTCCCGTGATCACTAGAGCTCAGATGTAGCGAACAGAAAGAAGGATCACAGCTGAAAACATGAGACACAAAAGAGGTGATAGAGGAGAGTAGTGACATCTGTCCATTTGTTTGTGACCATGTCTGTTGTTGCTCTGGTGGAGACGGTGTTGTGACTGAGCAGGAGGGAAGTGTTCTGTGCAGGAGGAGTATGGAACAAGGCAGGCTCCGAGTTGTGAAGACAGGTTGTTTTTATGTTATTAAAGGTAACAAGTGTTGGAGTCGCTTCACAACAAACTGTTCTGCTTTCCCCAACACATTGATGGGGAGACAGCACTGACACATTCAACTGACATGGGAGAATTTTCACTTATATAGTTTAGGCTCATTATGAAATTAAGGGATGATGAATGAGTACAGGTATTCCAGTATTAGGCCAAAACAAAAAGTAACTTTGTGTAATTTTACACTTCGCTCAAAGCATTAATTATGGGTCTGCTGTTTAATGTCCCAGGGCTCGGGCAGCAGACTTATCTCCACTAGTTTAGTCTGCTATCCGAGCCCTGGGACATAAAACCAGCAGACCCATAATAACTGTTATGATACCTGTGTTTTTCCTACGATGACACCTGTGAATAGAGTCTATTGTTATGTCAAATACCATTCACATCATATATTCAATTAGAATCTGAATTTGGCAAACAGGCCTGAATTTGGCAAACCATGTTCTCCACCCCTGCAGCCTTGAACCACTTGCAGACAGTTTTGAAGTGAGATGAGCTGATCCCAATTAGTGCATTTAAATGTAGTCAGGCTGTAAGTGTTTGGAGGCAAATTCAATTGGAACTTGTAATTGCTTCCTTAGTTAGATCTGTTTCCTCCTTTCTGGGAGGACAGAATGAGCAACTCATTCTGTGAGTTGCTAAATGTTTGCTTGTATGTTGTTTGAAACACTGTATTGCTGCTATCTTAGCCACAGCTCCCTAGAAAAACAGATCTTGTAATCTCAATGGGACACACCTGTTTAAATAAAGGTTTAATAAAAATAATTAGTCAGAAATGTCTTCATTGGTTGGATATTAATGCAAAAATGCATGCAACTAACGCTAGAATAACTTTAAACCAAGATCATGTGACCTCACTCCTATTCATATCATGAAATAATTACTTAAGAAATGTGATATTGAATTAACATTAAACCTGTTATAGATCTGTTATGCCTACTTTGGCGGCACAATATGAATGAATAAAGAATACTAATACTGAATGCATACTCAATATCTTTTGATATGTATATACATACATATGTATATCATATAATCATATAACATATATAACAAGAATCAACAATGTTAAAAACCTCATTCAAATTAAACTTTTGTTATTCATTGCATTACAACCAGGTTTCCACAGAAGTGGCCACACTGCAGCCTTTTAATATAAATATTGACATTTTAATATCAATATAAGCCATATCATGATTTTAATAGAAAGTCAATATATTATGCAAGTCTTAGGGCGTGTTCACACCTAGCGTTTTTTTTTCTGTTTTACATTATATTCCTATGTAGCAGAGCGTTTTTGGAAAACGTTCCCTGCTTTTTTTCTCCCGCACCGAGCGTAAAAAAAAGTTGAAAAAAGTTCAACTTTCAGGAAAAAAGCGCCCGTCGTCAGGTGTTTTTGACAACGGACCAATCACAAGCGGAACATTGACACTTGGATATGTAGTAGGCGAGTAACGTCGGGGTCTAGAATGGGTTCATTGCTAGGCGATAGAAAAAAAGCTCTTGGCGCTTTTAGGACAAAAAGCGCTGCCAGCTTTTTTTTTTATTGAATAAACGGTCAGCTCTACTTTTCCCTATCACAAAAACCGCTAGGTGTGAACAAGCCCTTACCCTGTAATCAAATTAGGCTATCGGCTGGACACAATGCTTGATTCTATCTTGAATATGAGTTTTGGTAGTACATAAATGTGAACTTATACATTGCATGTATGTATCACTCTGGTGATCATGAGTTCATACCACAATGCAGCATTAGGTGGTGTTATATTCATAATTAACAGCTTTAAAGATAACCAATGCACAAAAGTGCAAAAATTCTATATCAAGTTTTCCCAGGAAAGTGAAGCAAGGAGCCAAGATGGCCTCTGCAACAGTGCTTTGAAAGTGACAAATAAATAAAGAAATAACTAAATTAATAAATATGTGTAAATCCCCAAGTGTGGGCCATGGGGCTGATGGAGAAGAGCCCAGCGGCTTCTTATCAGCCCTCCACATAGCACGTGACACAGGCCTCATACCACATGAGCTCCAGAGATTTCTGCCCTTATTGATTCTCAGAATTATGATTATATTCTGCCTGGCGACGGCTGCCCATGTCTCCACGCATCGGGCCGGAGGCTGACAAAAAACTAAAAAAAATCACTATGAAGAGTTCTGGGTGGCAAAATGGCTTTCAGGCGACAGCTGTCAATCGCATGTCAAAGAGAGCCGAGCATAGCATTTTTTGAGATGCAACGCACACATGAGAGGTGTGTGTGTGTGTTATTAAAGAGAAAGAGGCAAGATCGGAGGGGGTGGGGCGTGGTGGTGTAAGGGGAGAACGAGTGGGGGGGGGGGGGGGGTTGGGGGGGAGGAGTCATCCATTCCTTCCCCTTTATCTCTCTTTCTCATTTACTCATCCTCTATTGTCTTGTCTGGTTATCTGTCTCTCTCTTGGTGACTTTCCCATTCTGTACACAGAAACCCTTCACTCATGAATAACTCGGCTTATCGGGTGACCCTGGCTCCTGAGCGCTGCCTTCTGGAGGATGTATAGTCCTTTGCCACTGTTTGCCATTTTTGTGGGTTTTGTCTTATCAGGCAAACGGCATCAGTTAGCTTCTTTCTGTTTTTTTGTTGCTCACCTCAGACGGACAAAAAAAACGGATTCAACGCGCGTGTGTGTGTGGGGGGGGTTGTGTAAATAAGCATGTGTAAATATGATGCATAGTTCCCTGTTTGCTGTGCAACCCTCCCTAATGTTCTCTGGAAACGCAAACTGAATCGCTACGCTGGCTGAAAGGGGAAACAAAGGAATGGGTTGCATTGGGATTTACTGACGTCTTCTCCAATGAATAAAACGATGAGGCACGCAGAGACCAGCAGGAAAACATTCCCACCCCATACCTGTTCGCTGACAGAGATTTAGTTTGGCTTGTTGACAGAACAAAACCCTATAATGTTCCAGGCTGGTATAAACTAGGATTATCACAAAACACAATTCCTGTAGACGATTTAACAATAAAAATGAACTTGATTCAATATGATTCTCAATAACTGATTCAATATCATTGAACAGATCAGAAATCCCATGGAACATGCATCACTTACTTGACCACTTTCCAAAAGATATGAATTAGTAATTCACACACACACAAACACACACACACACACACAAACACACACACGCACACATATTTCAAAACTACTGTATGTAAGTAAAAGCATCAGAAATGTATGATCTAATGCAATGGAAACTATTGAATTCCATTAAGAATTGTGCAAAATGGCAGTCTTCAATATTGTTTTTGTACCATAACTGTTACAGACATGTTGCGTACACTTAGCACAAAGCACATAGAGGTTGACATTACAGAGGCATTCATAGTCTCTGGTGTATAATATAACAGCAGTGTTATATTATACAGAGGCCCCCATCCTCACGTTTATATGAGACCAATGATTCACAAGTACTGTCACACTTTATATATTTACTAAACAAAATTAGAGAATTGTGGCTTTTTTTTATCATGTTGTATTTAAGATGGGGAGACAAGCCATTAATCAGGTCTTGCAGCAAGAGGGGGGGGGGCTGGCTCGATTCATCTAAGTCCCCCCCACTTCCTCCTTTCTTCCTCAGTGGTTAACAATGAATGCTAAATAGAAACTAATAGAAAACATTGTCCTCATAGTTCACTCCACTGAGAACTAAGGCTGCACAATTAATTGTATATTAATCGCGATGACGATATTGGCATCCACAATTAATGGATCGTGGCCGGGTGCCATTATTTTGTATGAAAACATTAATAATTGTTTGGTTTTTTTCAATTTGTGGATTTACAGACATGGTATCACCACTCCAGAGCCAAGACAACGTGTATATAAAAAGCTTGCTCTGGTGGATTACATCCAGGTTATTCATGGATCAATTTTGCCAATCACAGGTGTTTGTTCAATGCGCGTGCTGTGATAAACTAGTTCTGTCTCTGCTTTACAACACCTCTATGACCAGTGCAGGAACACAAGAGGCTCCACAAGGCAACATTTAAACCACATCATGTTGATAGGCTGTTTTTCCTGGAACAAAACTGTATGTGTAACTGACCTTCTTGTTAGAGATACATTCTTTTGATTTGGTGCCATGTGGTGGCATTTTTCTTTTTCTTTAATACAATTAAATTTATATGTAGAGTTTATTTAGTTGTACGTTTATAAAATACATTATTATTGTGAAGGCAGGTGATCTGTTGATTTACAAAGTGCAATAAGTTCCCCAAAATTGATAAATAATCGTGATCACAATATTGAGCAAAAATAATCGTGATTATCATTTTAGCCATAATCGTGCAGCCCTGCTGAGAACATTACATCCTTTCTCCATACACACACACATAACTATCATTGGTACATAACTATCATTTTGTGTTTGATCCCCAATAAAGTGCACAGGGAAGACATCTAACCAAAATTCATTGCAATTTCTCTTTTTGATTAGTTCCAAGTGGGTGCTTTACAGGGACATTAAGCAGAACCACAACAGACATGCGTCTGTATGGAGACTTGTCCACATGTAGACATGAAGACAGATTTACACTTGTAAAGATTTTTTTTCAACAAAACCCTTATGTGTAATTGTGTAATTCTGTCTTCTCTCTCACTTTCTCTCTCTTCTCTCTCTCTCTCTCTCTCTCTCTCTCTCTCTCTCTCTCTCTCTCTCTCTCTCTCTCTCACTCACTCTGTATCCCTACCTCTCACTCACTCTTCTATTAGCCTGTCTCTCTCCCTTGTCTCTCATTCTGCCTGTATATGCCAGGGCATTTATCAAATCAATTACTGCTGATGGGAGTTCCTCCTAACAGGTATAGCGAGGTGGTGTCTCGCCGCTAATTCATGCTGTCGCTTTGATGGATTCGCTCCGTTCTGCCGGGTGCCGCGCTCGGCCCGCAGCCCCGCCGAGACGGGAGAGCAGCCAATCTGTCAGGCCTCACAAGCCATGACTTTAAATATTAGCACGCTGAACATCGACGCGTTTCACGGGGCCACAAACAGGTGCAGCCGCAACAGAACAGTTTTCCCTTTTTTGGCAAAAAAAATAAATAAATAATACAAATCATAATAGACTATTTTATAATAGCATAGAGCTAGGTCATGACCCTTCCTTTCACTGGCTGGTCCCACATGTCTTGCCGGAAGACGTTTAGTTACCCAAAATAATGGAAATCTTCAGTCACCTCTTATGAGGATATAGTGCATTGTAGGAGCGAATGCATTCGTAACGTTTATTTACTGTATTTCCAGAAACATAAGTACACTACCCAGTAACCTTGGCAGTCGTACAGGCTCCCGCTAGCTCAGTAGCCTTTTACAGTCCAGCTCGTAGCGGCTCTCCCCCCAGCACCGGTTTGTAAAAAAATAAAGCTGCTCACTGTCGAGTCTTGTGGCTTTTTATCAAAATGAGCATGACTCCTTGTTTGCCCTGTGGAGCAAAACACTACGGCATGATGTGACAAACCATATCTTGTGTTTTTTGAATGTCTAGCTAATAAAAATAAAAAAGATACTTTTTGTTCATAGACTCCTATAGAAATGTTTCGAAACTGTGCCACCAGCAGTTCAGCACCAAAGTGGGCTGGACTACTTCCCTCTATAGACCACCCAAGTCTGATGTCATTTGTCTGCCCAAATAAGGGTTTCTGGCTCTACCGGCCTCACCAGGCAAAAGAAAACTCCACAATATTGCCTAAAAGTATTTACTGTTTTGAATGAATAATAGAGAAAATGACTAAAATCGCTAGCATTGTCTAGCTTATCATTTGAAGTCCGACATCAACCATCTTGCGTGTTCTCGTTACCAGCATAGATAGATAACGGTGAAAGACTCACTTCTGCTACGAGCTCGTTAGCAATTTATTTATTTTGTACAATAAGAATGTAACATATAATAACTGCACCATGTGCTATATTAATTGTCTTGATGATACATATTTAAAGGGCAAGTTGAAGGGAAAACAAAAAAAGATCACGTGACGACACTTGGGTGATCTAAAGAAAAACAACAAAAACAATGACAACAACTTTGTTTTAACCTCTCTCTCTCTCTCTCTCGCTCTCTTCCTGGTATTGAATGCTTCTTGTAGTTGTAAATCCCCCCTCTATTAAAACCCACATTATATATTCGACTCAGCTAAAAAACTATTTGGCTCTCTAAGTCTGGAGTTAATAGCTCGGACAGGAAGGCTGCTCAAAGAAACGTCCACAGCCTGAGTTTAATTGAACGTGTTTGCCATAGTAAAGATTACTTGCAGTCAGCACATATTTACAGTCTTAGATGGAAGAAGAGGAGCGATAGGGTGCAAAGTTTTTGCCTCCTCCTTAAATGGCCATCTGAGTGGCAAATGAATAGCCAGCTATGACGCCCTCCTTTTCACTGTAAAAAAATGATATATAAAATATAATAAATGGTTAACAGCTAACAACCCCAATCATTGTACTCAGTGGAACGGAGATATGTCTCATCAAATAAACGAGGAGTGTGCATATATGTGTTTTATTTCTTTGTATGGCAGCCCAGTCCACTGACGATTGGCTGAAAGGAGTGTGACTCATCAGTAGACAATTAAAAGCTGCTGAGGCACCATTACAGATTTGTAAAGAGAGAGAGCAGAAGATAGCAAGACTGAAACGAAACGTCCCCTCCCTCCATGCTCTTTGTTTCTCCCCTATTGGGAATGTTGCATTTCACGCACCTGTGATGTCCTGATTGGTCAGAAATGACCCGGAAGCGATCTGAAATCTAAATGGTCTCATACAGAGGCAGGCACAGTCAACTCAAAAGAGATATTACCACAGAGCATTTCACTCACTAATAGCTGATGGACGGCTAGGCCATTTCTAACTAATTACATTTGTATTTGAGTCCATTTTACCTGTCAATCACAGGTGCGTGAGGTGTGTTGCATTTCACACACCTGTGATTGACAGGTAAAATGGACTCAAATAAGCACTCTTAAATCTTACAAGATTTAAGAGTGATTATTTGAGCGTAATTAGTTGGTCAGAGCGTAATTGATTGGTCAGAAATGACCGCTTCCGGGTCATTTCTGACCAATCAACCAATCTTCCCTGATTGGTTCAGAGAATCCATCTTGCTTGTCACTCACAGGTGCGTGGAATGCAACACTCAATGGTGGAAAAATGTAGAGAGGGAGGGGACATGTTTTTGGTTGCTTTTGCTGCTCTTTTCAGTCTCTCTCTTTCTCTCTCTCTCTTCTCTCTCTCTCTCTCTCTCTCTCTCTCTCTCTCTCTCTCTCTCTCTCTCTCTCTCTCTCTCTTTCTCTCTCTTTCTCTCTCTCTCTCTCTCTCTCTCTCTCTCTCTCTCTCTCTCTCTCTCTCTCTCTCCCTCTCTCTCTCAACAGCACCTTTAATGTTGCTTAACCTGGCCCTCTAAGGCTCAATACAGTAAGATAATAGCGTTCTACACACATGGAATGAAAAAATAAGGCTGATATCCTATATTCAAATGTTTCCTTTTGAAAGTTGCCATAGTTCTCCATATGAACCACGCCTGTCATCCTGTGGTAACGCAGGACGACAGGCCTTTTTCTTCCATGCTGACTGAGTGTTACTTCTGGAGCCCTGGCAGCGCCGTCCGGGACTGCCAGTCCAAAGCCAAGGGACCTGGAATCGCTTCGCTAGCCTAATCCACCCCCCCCCTACTCCCCTATCCCTCCAACCCCACCCCACCCTCATCCCGCTCGCCTTTTATTTATTTATGTATTTATTTATTTTTCATTCATTTACATTTTTGCATGCTTGCCAAAATCCGTACTGGAAGCCTGGCTTGATGTGACCGGCTTTAAGTGATAAGGTTGGACATTGCTACAGCTAATACAAGGAGAGCATTACAATAAATACAGCCAACCAGAGCCTTTAGACATCGTGCATCTAGATTTAAATACAGAGAGGAGTTCATCCCAAGTGTCATGAAATACACGGCCATGTTGCCGTCAAGTGGAATAAGTTACGACTCAAGTAGCGTCGAGAGATGTCTAGGGGGGTGGGGGTGGGGGGGGGGGGGGCGGCTTATTTAGTTATTTCAGTCCAAGAAATACAAAATAAATCACAGATGGTGCCAAATAAAGACAGCTGTTTGTTTGTGTGTTGTTTATTGACGTGCGTGTTCCACTTGACATCATTGTGAATGTGTCTTTGTGAACACTTCTTAATTTAGTTTCATGTATCTTCAGGATGGTCTAGTGGTTTGAACACATGGATCTGCTGAGGTCGTTTATCATGCACGTTACGCAAGCCTGGCCAATAGTAGAAGACTCCATGTAAATAGCACATTTATAACCCTAATTATGCAATGCAATTAGGACCCTATTATTTTAAAGATATCATATTTAAACTTTACCATATGTATTAAAGGGCTAGGATTGTGGACATATTGGAAAATGAATGTTCTGTTTATTAATATGAACACAGCACGGGTTCCTACAGAAGAAAAACAATGGAAAATGGATTTGGTGCTAATGATCCTGGGAGGTTGACCCCATCGCGTGCCGTCGTGTAGCGTAATAACAGTGCGTGGCCAACACCATTTGAGGGTAAATCTAGCATTGCAAATCCACTTCCCATTTTAGAATTGGGTTGCGTCTGCCCTATACCACCAACCGCAAGTAATTTCCCCCTTAATCCCCCTCCCCCCCCCCCTTCCTGCACAAGCTGTGTATCAAACACAGTGTGGTGTAAGCTGCTCTGAATATCTCCATCGCAGCACAGCCGGCTGATGGGGGGTGGGGGGGGATCTAGTGTTGTGGTGCATTATGTGAATATTTATGTGGGTATTTAACACCTTAAGGATGGACTTTAATAATAATGCTGGAGGCTGGGGCATGGCTAGAAGCACTGGTGTATTACCTGCTTACTAGTCTGATTTTGCACAAATCAGACCAACGACTTTGATTCATGCTCGGTCAATTTGTGATGAACGCTTTGTTTTTGTACCGTGTTAATAGGTAGGCCTACATTAACACACCACATACATGAATGGCATTATATTCTGCAGCATAGTGGACTCTCTCTCTCTCGTTGTGTATGTTCTACCACAGGCATGGATGAGACAGGAAGGCCTGAAGGCTGAAGGGATTGTGTTGAGATAAAACTGAGAAATAGAATTGTGTTGGAGTAAAATTGCCTTTTCTTTTCAGACTTGTAAGCAAATCAACAATGATAATCGAGTAGATATTATCGGTCCATGTACAACAAATTGGTTATATATATATATATATATATATATATATATATTCTACTCGCACTGCTCATACTTATAATCTAAGGGTATGAGTCTTCAGAGGTCCTCGGACCCTCTCGGAGTCTTTCGTCTATATATATACAGTATATATATATATATATATATATATATATATATATATATATATAATTGCTTTCTGAGTTGGAGCGATTAGCCGTAGCCTTGCCCCATCAGTCTGCGATGTCCCCGGCCCTGTCCTCCATGATTAATGCTACAGAGAGTTGGTGTGAAAGGCAAACTCGAGAACAATACGGATTTTAAATGGACGATATTCCCACAAAAGGCCCACGCGTCGCTGGACAATAGGCAAGGTCTTGACATAGACAAAGCCGCCCCCCTCCGAACACCCCATTGTTCAAATATCAGAGGTTGTTTCAGAGCAAGAGTCTCTACCAATGAGTGAATTAAAGCAGTGTGTGCTGTTACAAAGTGACTTTTAACCATCTTGCTGCCGCGTATGCAGTGGAGAAATGGTGACCTACCATATTCAGTCAGGATGGAACCCATATTTCAGTTGTCAATCAAAGTGTATGACGATAGACAAAACACATCCTTCAGTTTGGAATAGTTACACTGTGTACACACACAGTTTTGATTGTTATCACATCACAACTTGTTATTTAATTATTCAAGAACCACTCTTGCCGTTTTTGCGACAATTTAATAGAGATACGTACACTGCACACATTGAGATGCTATATTGCTATGGCTACTTACGTTTTTGTGACACCCTTAACATGATCTATGCACAGAAGGTGAACTGTCTATAACTGTGATAACAGTTTTTGTTGGCTTGCTCTAAAATATAGGGATAACCTACACCTTTTTCAGTTCACTGAAGTAACTGCAACATACGTTTACCCTCCCTGTGTGTGAGAGTAGGAATCATTTATATCCCAAACATAGCATGGCCCACATCCACTCCATACAGGCAGAAGGGTTATTGTGTTTTGCTTAGTGTCAGCTGAAGCTATATAGATATAGATGTAACAACTGTTATACTAATGACATGCATGTTGTTGTTGTTGTTGGGTGAAGCCCTGTAGGAGAGTTCCCAGAGTTTAAGACGATTAGCAGCCCTCAGGATCACAAGGACACCCCCCTGCTTCCCATTTCTCTGCTTCGATAACGGCGTAAAATAAATAAGTAATATGAAATAAATAAATAAACACCCCTATTGGAATGGGCAAGCAGTGGAGATGAATTACAGGATACATTGATGACTGGTGGGCGGCCAGAACCCCCCCTACACACACCCACACACACACACACACATACTCACACAAACACACCCACCCCCAGGGTGCAGACATGTCACAGGCCTTTGATTTTCCTATTAGCAGGGTAACCCCTAGCCTGAACGCACCTGGCTTAGGATGTTAAGAGATGAGCACCCTAACCACCTCATCTCCCTCCTATACCTCCTGTTGCTCTTACACGGGGGGGGGGGGGGGGGGGGGGGGGGTCAGTCCTAACTGATAAGAGAGCTAATCTTCGGCGAGCTGCTGTTCATTTAAGGCTGAAGCCGGCCCTGAAATTCCCCCGCTGGTGAAAATGTGGAGCAACATGGGCCCCCCCACCTAATGCCCCAGTCCTGAGGCCCCTCCCCTCCTCTCTCTAGTCTATATCACAGTGTGCTCCGCTGGGCACAGTTATGCAGCAGAGACGGGGTCTGCACTGAAGACCCCTGCCTGATTGAGATGAAAATGAACTCCCCCTGCAGGGGTGTGTGTCTGCTGCGGACGTATGCAGCGGGCTGAGGCTAGGCGAGGCCACGCGCCTCGGCTCGGAAGGAAGCATTTGGTTTGAATTGAATTGCAAAAGAGTGATATGCCTTATGGCTCCAAGCCATTCCCTGGCTGCTTTTCCATGTCCGACTGGCACAGATTCTAATAAGCAACTCTCATATATATATATATATATATATATATATATATATATATATTAGAGCTTGTGTGATCTGACAGACACATGTTCATTACTATAGTCTTGTTGAATGACTTCTGCTTGCACCATGACTGGTGCCATCTACAATATATAGTAGGTTATAATCCTTACACACAGTATATTTAATTAATTTAATCAAATTTAGCAGCCACAGGAATAACATTTAACATTAACATTTATTTCATTTAAAAAAATGATGAATCATATAATTCCTAATTTAATGCATCCATCATCATAATGTGATGCCAGGCACAACAATGAATACTTCCCACAATGAAAAGGATCTTGATAAATAACTGCTGATGTGTCGTTATGGATATCGTACCCACTTTCCTTCATTCTGTTCAACACCATTTCACAAGAAAATCAATGATGGGGAAGGGACAAACTAAAAGCAATTTAGAAGACTGTCAATTAGGCTGCGTTCACACTGCAAGCCTTAGTGTTCAATTCGGATGTATTGCTCAGATCCGATTTTTTTGTTTTGCTGTTCACATTCGGTTTGAAATGTGGCCAATATCAGATTCCAGTGTGCTGCAAAAAAAGCAAACAAAAAATGTTTTTTTGCCCAAATCCAGATTTGGGCCACATTTGCCTGCAGTCTGAACGTACAGGCTGTCAATTAAATTGCTTCAAATGACTCAGTGACAGGTTTTTTATTAATTTATTCACATATTTTAGATGAGCTCGTCCCATCTGTGCTCACTGCTCACTGGGTGGTATCGATTCCAGCGTGTTGCCCAGTAAAGATGAAATTCCTCTTGGGTAATTCAACAAAGAAAATCCCCTTTGTTAATTGAATTTTTGAGTTTGTTTTTTTCATTTGAATAGAAAAGCTACAATTTTGTGCAAGATGATTTGCACAATTGTTCCAGTTCTATACAAAGGCAATTGCATACATCACGTGTAAACCTATTGTCATATGTAACATAAAGATACATCCTAAACATATCAAAACATGAGCAGTTAAAGGCACTGAAAGTAAGATTTAAGACTATTTGATTGTCATTTGTTAGAAATGCTACAGTCATCCGTTAGATATTAGTGAGTGAAATGCGCTACGTTAGAATATCTGCCTCCGTTTAAGCCAATTTAGATTTGAGATCCCTGATTGGTTCGGGGAACCCATCTTACTTGTCAATCAGGTGCTTGAATGCAATGGTGGAGAAACGTAGGGGGGGAAGGAGCAGAGAGGGAGGGGACATTTTCTTGGTTGTTTAATTTAAAAATCTTGCTCTCTTCTGCTCTTTTCTGCTCTCTCACTTTATAACTCACGAATCTTACAGCAGCTTTAAGAAGATAACAACGTTATTATCAGTATCATACCAGAGAAAAATGAGCACAGAGGCATTTAAACAAAGCACTAGTAAAGTATATCTGTAGTTGAAGAGTGTGGCTATCATTTGTCTAGGAGATTTGAACCGATATGGTGTCTGTGTTGATTATTAGCTATAGACCGTTCAGTTGCACTTGACTTCCCATGATTCATATTCATATTTCCAATATCCAAACAGCATAATAATCCCATAAAGCACCCTTTTAGTTTTGATTAAATGATTGTTGCTGATATGATGGATCTCGTCATGAAGAAAAACCTCAGAAAATGTTTTACTGTAATAATCTTAAGACCGAAAATACCAAGACAATATAATATAGCAACATGAAAGAAATGTGATATCATAATATTATGATGACCAAGAATACAGATTATGTCACAGAGATATCTCCATTATGTCGATGTAATATTAGCAGCCAGATTTTCTATATCGATATACACAAAACTGTTACTAATACACATTTTCCATTTGCTGTGCACAAACTGCTGTGCTCAATACAGGGATCATAAGGGGAAAGTTTGTAGAGTTTTATCATTACAACTTTTATTTTTTTCCACTTTCCCTTTTTTGTCTATGGAGGTTCGGTTTGACAGAGAGGTGTGATTACTTCCAGTAGCAACGTGAGACATTTCTTGACTCCAATAGTTTTTTTCTCTCCTATGTTTACATTTTGTTTGGGGAATGTTTAAGACAACACTTCTATTCAATATTTCTATTCCTGCTACTAATAACCCAACAGCACAGGCCTGGAACAACTGAGATTGACAATAAAGTAATGATGTCATTTGCACACACCCCCCCCCCCCCCCCCCCCCCCCCCCCCCCCCCCGTGGCTAAGATGGAGTGGAAGTAATTGGAACCCCTGCTCTAAACATGTGGAGCCTCCATCTCATGAAGTCCTTAATGTCTTCCAACAGAAACCCAATCTTACTCTCTTCCTTATTTTCAGCTGGGCCTTTGATCTTGCTTACAATACTTGACCTCAAAGTAAACACAAGGCTTTTAGGTATAGGATCTTTGTTATGAGAATGTTATTCAATTCTTTATTTCATACAGGTTGTAAGATATTGGATCAATAGCTAAGATATATTATTCCTAGTAGTGGTAGAGCATCCATCATCTTTGGTATAGTTCAAGTATGCACATCTGTGTTTGTGGAAGTTGTCCAGCATGTATTATTAAGTCAGTCTCAGCAATCAGAGGACATTGGTGTTCTCCGTCTGCAGAGAGAGAGAGAGAGAGAGAGAGAGAGAGAGAGAGAGAGAGAGCACCCTGCTATAGAAGCTTCCAACAAACGAGTGCAGTGAGCAGAAGGGAGTGTCTCCTCCAGCAGGGTGAATCATGAGATGTGAAATATTTGGCATCTGCTTCACGTTAATAATCAACGTAATCAAAGTTGGAATCGACATCACCATAAATCATGCAGGGGGGGCGGAGGGTGATGTATTGTGATACAATGCCAGGGATTTGCCCTCCTGCCAGGGGTTTATACTGTTTGAAGGTATCAAGTCACATAAAGACTTGTAATGGTGGGATCGTGTAATGGATGAGAGAGGGCATTGTCCCACAAATGGTCTTGTGCATGTTCCTGATTCCCACACACAAAAGACCACTCTCATGTAGAATTGGACTTTTTTCCCTTTAGCCATTTTTCCTATAGCGGGACAATAAGAGATTGGAGGCAGCAGTTCCTGCAACAATAAAATCTGCTTCCACTCAAAGCCAATGAGGTAAAACACAGAACATATTTCAGAATAGATTCTCCAAATGGTCTGAAAGATTGTGAGTTATTAATCAACATTACACTAATCACATTGTTAGACTAATTTCAATTAGTGGCGTCATCTTTACAGATACAGGAACTAAATTGTCTGTTCATTATATTTAATCGAACCAATTTCAATGTGTAGTACATTTACCTAAATTTGATGATGTTTAATTAAACTACTTATTGTTTATTTTCCATCCAGCGCAAACCTATTACCATGAGGAGCAAAGCAAATGGCATTACACGGATATAACTCAAACACACTTTATTCATGGTCTGCATATCGGCACAGCGACTTTATTCCAATAGGATTTAAACAAATTAAGATGCGGCAAAGTCTTTCATTTGGTAATAGTAACCAGCACACGAGAAATAAGGCACCGAAAGGATTTATTTGTAACTTAAGGAATCCCCCAAAAAACGTTGTTGATGCATGAAGACTAAACACCACATCACTCCACATAACAACATATACATTTAAGTTTTGTTTTCTTTAAAACCCCACCCCTACTGCCCTGGGACATCAGAGAAACAGACCCATAATTGATATGTGATATGAGTGACACCTGTGTTTGTCCTACGATGACAATAGGATCTATTGTAGATGTATTGCGACTAGATGTAACTGATTTGCAATGCGATACTTTCGTTGTGAGAACTTGAATTATTCTTTACTGCGAGAGAGAAAAGACAGGCCTCACCATAAATTGATAGGTTGAAATAACCAATATGCCAACGTGCTCAAAAAATAGGAAATACAATTCCATCTTATTTTCTAACAGCTGAAGACATTTTAGAGTGATAATCTCAAATATTTTGGGTGTGGGGTGTGTGGATATTCCTGCTTGAAATTGTTCACATAGACCAAGATGCAAGAAGAAAATATCTGATGTAATATCGTACACCATGACGCAATCTCTCTCGCCGCACACACACAAACTCACACACACACACACACACACACAATATCAAACACACGCACACACACACACAATATCAAACACACAAAAACACACGCATACACACACACATACACCTACACACAATATCAAACACACACGCGCACGCACACACACATACACGCAAAAGGGGTTCACAATTTTCCTGAACAGGTTAAGAAAGTGGGCTTTAATGATGCGTCAAACACTCTACTTACAAGACCATTAGGCAGCCGCGCGGCACAAGAGTGAGACGTGCACATTCTAGTGGCGGCAGCAGCACTTAGTTGCTGAATAGAAGAGTGGACCTGCAGCTTAACTCATGTGGCGCAGCGAGTGGGCGTTTGATGTTAGCCGTCGTGTGGCAGCTTTCTCCCTCTCTATTTTCCTGTGTCGGTTCCTTCTCTTTGGAAATGTTAAGAAATACAAGCAAAGTCTAAGACTCTCCTGCATAGGGAACACAAGGCACGTCATTGGGCGCAATCGCTGACTTACAAAAAACATTGTGGCAGATGTTTTGTTGGAGTGCTAATTGAATGCTAACTGTACTTGTGCACATGATTAAAAACATCAACGACAAAAACAACAAATTGATTTGTGTGCACATCTGCTTTGCAAGTGTTCTAAAAACGTGTGTGTGTGTGTTTGTGTTAATCAGTACACATGTGTGTGCAGTGGTTCAGAACTGCCACCCTCTGCTCTTGACTATTATGCTGGATTGAAGGTTAAGTGGGCTGCGGTCAACCGACCCACCCCCCATCTTTTTTCTTCTTCTTCTCCTATCCTATTCTTTGCTAGATCTTTCCACGGCCCTCTGTAATACAGGGCATTGTGCTCAGCCCTTCATGTTACCCTCGTTTCCCATTTATTCAACTGCTCATGCCTGCAGTTGTTTTTTTTCTTTTTTTCTCTTTTTTTTTGGATGATTTTTTTTGGATTTTTTCCAAGGCGCCACCAATTCAGGAGCTCATCTCATTTCAAATCTTTTGTCTTGGCTCTAATTTTACAGCGAAAAGAGCAATTGGACAGTGGATGGGCCCAAAAGCTTTTTTATGTATTTATTTTGTATTAAAGAGCTAAAGAGCTGACGTGATTATATTTGCCTCACATATACATTCCTAAGAAGAAAACACACCGAAATTAATTACTCAGTGCACTTGATGAGTATGTTTCTGTCAGTCTGACAGCATGTTATGCCTGTGTATCACAACAGCAGACAATTAAGTAGCGTTTAGAACACACACACGACAAAAAATAATAAATAATAAATAACAATAATAATATAATAATAATACCAGATAGTCACTCACTGCCATAACTGCATTAATTCAATATTTGATAGGGATTTAAAAATGTTCACGGCTGGACAGCTGCTCTTGTAGAAAGGACTTAAGATAAAAGATAAAGATTTGGATGTGTCTGTCTTGTATCCATGGCGATGCTGTCCTCCAGGCTGCATTACTGTAAAACATGCCTTTCTTTGCCTTGACCTGATGTTTATCCCACCGCTTACATCTCACACACACACATACACACCTAAGCACGTGTGGATGCATGCAGACACACACACACATACACACACTAATAGAGGAGGGTGATATATATATATATATATATATATATATATTGTTCCTTATATTATATATATATATATATATATATATATATATATATATATATATATATATTATATAAGAAACAAGAAATAAGAAATACGTTTTTCTTTTGTTAAATTCTCCATTCACATTTTTTTCTTTCTTCGTTAATGAGTGAATTGTTACATGTATTTGTTCAAATTAGAGTACACTCTAAAATATGACAGAATACTGGGTAACGCTTTATATTAAGGTCCTTGTAATAACCATTAATTAATAGGTAATAAGGCCCTTGTAAGTCCTTACAAGATGCTTATTAACATTATTGTGTGTTTATAAGCCTATATAAGTGTTAATAATGGCATTATAATACAGTTAATAGCAGGCTATAACACATTTATAAGCGCTTATAAGAAACTTGTTAACAGTTTGCAAATGCTTAAGAACATTAATAAAAGCCTCATGAGTATCTTATAATCGTTCATAATAGCATTACAAACACCCATAACCCACCCATTACGTCTTTGCCATGCCTTTATTAATCTTCTTTTGTTTGCTTATTGATATTAAAATATACTTTATTGCTCATCTATTATAAGTTAACTATGCACTTGTTAACAGTTAACTATGCTTTTTGCAGCTACCGGATCTAAAGCGAGAACAATGCCTTATTAAGGCTAATAAATCATTTATTATGCATTATTATGCCTTTAAGAATCTTTTTTTGTTTGCTTTACTAAAATAAAATATACTTTATTATGTCGTTATTATTAGTTAACTATGCACTTGTTAATAGTTAACTATGCTTTTTGCAGCTTCCGTTTTTTTTTCTTCCCATTATATCAGCCTTGACCACATTCTAGATGTGGAGGTTGTGAAAATCATTAACCAGTAATTAACACATAATGAAATATTTATTAGACTTAATAAGGCATTGTTCTCGCTTTAGATCCGGTAGCTGCAAAAAGCATAGTTAACTGTTAACAAGTGCATAGTTAACTTATAATAGATGAGCAATAAAGTATATTTTAATATCAATAAGCAAACAAAAGAAGATTAATAAAGGCATGGCAAAGACGTAATGGGTGGGTTATGGGTGTTTGTAATGCTATTATGAACGATTATAAGATACTCATGAGGCTTTTATTAATGTTCTTAAGCATTTGCAAACTGTTAACAAGTTTCTTATAAGCGCTTCTAAATGTGTTATAGCCTGCTATTAACTGTATTATAATGCCATTATTAACACTTATATAGGCTTATAAACACACAATAATGTTAATAAGCATCTTGTAAGGACTTACAAGGGCCTTATTACCTATTAATTAATGGTTATTACATAATATAAAGCATTACCGAATATTGTTTTGTAAATACATGGCAAATGTACAATACATGCTCTTGCACTATACCACCAGTTACAGTATAATGATATTTCATCCCTATCACGTCGCACTCATTTCCCCTTGTGAGCTGAGAGTCTGCTGACCGCAGCATCTGTGTGTGTGTTTGTGTGTGTGTGTGATGCATTTTGGAAGCCAACAGAGAGCCCCTGGTAGAGACCAAAATGCACCCCCTCCACCACGCCCCCCCCCCCCCCCCCCCCCCCCCCTCCAGCCAGCCTCCCTAGCCTGGGGCTGAGCAGCTGTCTGGGTCTGGGCTCTACAGCGGTCTGCCAGCCAGCCGCTCGGCTGGCCGGCGCGTGGCTGGCCATGTTTCACCAGATGCACCACCGGCCCCTCAGGTGGTGGTGCAGCTCGGCTCCCACACACACGGGGGAACATCACACACACACAAATTAAAATTAAATAAACTGGCTGGGCCAGCCGCCCAATGCATGGATGATGGGGGCCAAGAACTGCAAAGTTAAACATGTATGTATGCCTAGTACAAGCCCCCCCCCACACACACACACGCACGCGCACACACACACACCCATGGGGACAGCAGCAGGCGCACGGCCCCAGTCAGAGCTGGGAGCTGCAGGCTCTCCCATCTCGGTCTCGCATCCTGGACCATTCTGGCAAGCAGGCGACACGTTATTATAGACCTGGGATGTTTATAGTTCAACGATACAGACCGACACAGAGATAGACAGACAGACAGACAGACAGACAGACAGACAGACACAGAGATAGACAGACAGACAGACAGACACAGAGATAGACAAAGAGACAGACAGACACAGAGATAGACAGACAGACAGACAGACACAGAGATAGACAGACAGACAGACAGACACAGAGATAGACAAAGAGACAGACAGACACAGAGATAGACAGACAGACAGACATAAAGATAGACAGACAGACAGACAGACAGACAGACAGAGAGATAGAGAGACAGACAGACAGACACAGAGATAGACAGACAGACAGACAGACATAAAGATAGACAGACAGACAGACAGACAGACAGACAGACAGAGAGATAGATAGAGAGACAGACAGACAGAGACAGACAACCAGAGAGATAGACAGACATTAGGGCACAAAATTAGCACCAGCCACCAGCCAAATGCTGGTAAAATATGCAAGTGGCTGGTAGATTTGCTTCACTTACCAGCCAACAAAACAATGGTAATCTATTGAATGGTTGGTAAAATTGTAACATTCACTAGCCACTAGCCAAAAGTTAATTTTGCACCCTGACAGACAAACATACATACATACACACATACATACATACATACATACATACATACATACATACATGCATACATACATACACAGACAAACACAGAGATAGAAAGACAGACACAGAGAGTGACAGAAGGACAGACAGACACATTGGAAGACAGACATACAGGCAGACAGACAAAGAGAGAGACAGACGGACAGATACAGAGACAGACAGACAGACAGATGGACTGACACAGAGACAGACAGACAAACAGGCAGACAGACAGAGATAGACAGACGGACAGATACAGAGACAGACAGACAGACAGATGGACTGACACAGAGACAGACAGACAAACAGGCAGACAGACACAGAGATAGACAGAGACAGACAGACAGACTTGCTGATATATGCTGCTCAAATGCAGTACATATGTGTGAAAGACTGAACCGGGGGGGTGTTTCTGTCCGTTGAGCAGTCAGAGAGGAGCGATGTCTTGGAGTGGGTGGGGGGGGGGGGGGGGGGGGGTGTCTGAGTCTGAAGACTGAAGTCGAGAACCCTCTTCAGCTCACAAGTACACTGCTAACCATGTACGGTTTCGCTTGATTTCTCGTATCTCTCTTAATGATAGGCAGATACTCCCTGAAAATGTATCCATGGTTGAACAGTGTCCACTTATTACTTATCCTTTCCACTTATCACAAGTTCAATGTAGATTTTGTCCCGTGTAAGTAAGTAAGTCAGGGAAATGTATAATTCATAATGTGTCAATTCATTCAAAAGGAATTGCTGATGTTTAATGTGTTCAAATAGATGTAATACATGATTCAGAATATGACTTTACTCATCTGGAAGGAAACTGTTTCAATTGTTTACATGTTTCTGTCATGTAACACGCAGCTTACAATAGAAAAATCTGCAGGACAATGGCAAAAAATACTACTACTACTACTACTACTACTACTACTACTACTACTACTACTAATAATAATAATAATAATATTTTTTTGTTTAAATAGGACCAATTCATATGGCCAGCATTGTTTCCAACGTTGACCTGAGAGCAAAGCCACCTATCCATTGTTTTCTCCACAGCCATGGAGGATGCATGGCAGGATGCAGCACTATTATTTAAACCTAGCTTGATGCCCCCTTTTGTACAAGCGCTGAGAAGCAATTCAGTTGGAGGAGAGAGAGAGAGAGAGGTGGGGCTGGGGGTCACTGATTGGTTACGAAACCTTATTTTCCCACTATCGATTCTCCCGGGTCCGACCAATGAAATGCATAAAAAAAAAAAAACTCAGCAAGACAGATTGGCTGTCACGTCCTATGGCTGAAATCAGGCAATCAATGTCACATTCCTCTAGTGGGGGGCTGGGGGGTAGGAACCTAATTCCTCTCATCGGCCGCTAAGTAGTGAGCACCCCAGGGTTCATAAATCACCCATCGGAGCAGAGGCAACAGAAGCTCTTTAGTTAATCGTCCGTTCGTTACACAAGTGTGTTTCAATATGTCCCGCTGTGTGTCGCTAGGAAACTTGATTTCAAGTGGCTAACGCATATGTCTCTCTGTCTCTGTCTCTGTCTCTGTTTCTGTCTCTGTCCCTGTCTCTCTCTCTCTCTCTCTCTCTCTCTCTCTCTCCCTCCCTCTCTCTCTCTCTCTCCTTCTGCAGGTCACAACTGTCAATGCCTCCAAGTCGGACCTGGTGAAGGGGGGCACCCCCAAGTCCATGCTGAAGCACATCTGGAGCGACGGCGCCAAGGACCTGTCCATCAGCCGGCTGCTGTCGCAGACGCTGCACGGCAGGGAGAACCGCACGGCGCTGGACCTGCGCTATGACACGCCCGAGCCCTACTCTGAGCAGGACCTGTGGGACTGGCTGCGTAACGCCACGGACCCACAGGACCCACGGTCGCGCGCGAAACGGCGGCCCATGGTGAAGACGGGCAAGTTCAAGAAGATGTTCGGCTGGGGCGACTTCCACTCCAACATCAAGACGGTGAAGCTTAACCTGCTGATCACGGGCAAGATCGTGGACCACGGCAACGGCACCTTCAGTGTGTACTTCCGCCACAACTCCACGGGCCAGGGCAACGTGTCGGTGAGCCTGGTGCCGCCCACCAAGATCGTGGAGTTCGACGCAGCAGCGCAGCAGTCGGTGATCGACGCCAAGGACTCTAAGTCCTTCAACTGCCGCATCGAGTACGAGAAGGTGGAGAAGGGGTCCAAGAACGCGCTGTGCAACTTCGACCCGTCCAAGACGTGCTACCAGGAGCAGACGCAGAGCCACGTGTCCTGGCTGTGCTCCAAGCCCTTCAAGGTCATCTGCATCTTCATCTCCTTCTACAGCACCGACTACAAACTAGTGCAGAAGGTGTGCCCGGACTACAACTACCATAGTGACACCCCCTATTTCCCATCTGGCTGATTGATCCTCTTCTTCTTCTTCTGTACTCAAATGTGTCACAAAAACAAGCACTGGGGGGATTCCCACCTATTTCCCTCCACATAAAAAAGTGCAATGTAATCTAAGGTGTACTGTTGCCCTCCAACAACACGTCTCCATGCCAAACGTGGAATAAATTGATGATGCAAAAAGAATTCAGAATTTTGAAGACCCAGTTTAAGAAAAGGTGCATATATAGAATGTGTTATTTAGCCTAATGTAATTGACTTGACTTAAAAATGAAAAACGATTAAAAAAAAACAATATTTTTTTCTTGATGTTGTGTTATTTTCAGTTTGGATTATGTTTTGTTTCCTTGATTTAATTACGAGGTAATCTATTTATCATTTTTTATCATTTTAATTTGTTTTCAATATGGGCAGTTTGTTCCTTTTTTCCCAGTGTTTTTCACATTCTTCAACACATTCTTCTTCTTCTTCTTCTTCTTCTTCTTCTTCTTCTTCTTCTTCTTCTTCTTCTTCTTTTATTTCTTCTTATTATTTTTATGTAGAAAAGACAATGTTTTAAGTCACTAGACAGCAAACAGACCTTGACCCCCTGGTTGACCAGTGCTGTGTCTGTCGTTTCATCTGATACAGATTGCCTCAAAACACACTTTGACGCATTCAAAATGGCCCAACTGCTTTTAAATAGAACAAAAGAGGGTGATGATTTTGAGAAACTTCAAATGGTTTTTCCCTTGCCTAGGGACTCCCTGGGAATGAGCAGACTTCTCCCTACAGGCATGTTCAATTCAAGCGATGAAAATGTGTCACTGTTCAAAAAGTATTACCCTCCCAATCTGTGGCAGTCGGCAGCATCGCTACAGCCACGCTACTGCTAGCCGCTATCCCTTGAAGATTGCGTGAAAACGGCAAACTTGAAATATGTTGCTTCGACCCGGTAAATGGGTTGATTGAATCTGACTTGAGTGGTAAAACTATATTGAATGACATATTGATTGAATGTTAACGGACAAACCCAGTATGGAGGGGGGTGTGGGTGGGGTGGGGGTGTGGGGTTGAGGGCTTTCTCATCTGTCACTTAATATATGAAATATAATATCATAAATTCTATCTATCTTAGAGATCCTGATTTGTATGAATGGTTTGTATTGTACATAGTTGAACACAACGGAGCTGCTTCTGTACATCGTCCCTCCTTTGAGCTGTGTTCTCCCTCCCCAAGATGTCTTCTCGTCCACTCCATTTATGCTCGTCCTTGGTTTCCTTGACGATTACAAAATATTAATAATGATGTTGCTGATGTTGATGTGACTCTCATGAAAAAAAACCCTGCAAAACTCTTGTACAGAAGCTGTAAAACCGCGGCGAAATATATTCTAAAAGTTATTCTTCTCCGACTGTATCACAATTGCTTTCTTTTCTCGGGGGGTGGGAGGGGTGATGGGGGCGGGTGGGTTTGGGAGTGGGGGGTCATGGAGATGTATATAAGAATCAATAAAAAAATAGAGTACATTTTACCTGTTGAATGATCTTTTGTGTGTTATTTCTGCATTGATTTTTCTGCCATCGGGGATGCGGCAAAACCCAATCCATCATGTCTAGTAGTAACTGTGTTCACAAATGTTCGATATTCACCTGAATAATCAGAGCATGTTGTCTTTGGTTCTAATATTTAAACACACAACAAAACACCTGCCAATCAACAGGAGCAGACGTTGAACCCGCCCCTGCATTACCTGCAGCCTGGCAGACAAGATCAGATATATAATAACAATAATAATAATAATGCTTATTATATATTGATTACTCTGTTATCAATATAATAATCATCACACTACTCACAAGTGGTCGTCTGGTGATGATTGTTATATATTAATAACAGAATAATCAATGAATATGTAATAATTTGTAGCAAATCTCCAGTGTTTTGTGACAAACAATGAACGCCATTCGCCATTCAATTGCATCCACAACGATACGCCGACAGACGAACGTGATGAACCCACGGTGAAATTACCAGAGCTATTCAAAACACACAATACACACAAACACACACACGCACAAAACACAACACATTGTGCTTTGAGAGTAATTACAGATCGTGTGCCATGTGTGATGGAACAGATTTCCAGGCTGTTGCCAAAAAAGTTTTGGATGAGCCCAGGAAAAAAAAAAAAAAAAAAAAGTTGTAGGCTAGTCCCTGTTCCCGCGAGACAGTTTGAGAAGATTGAGAAAGGGAGGGAGAGAGTGGTGTGTGTGTGGGGGGGGGAGTGGTTGGGGTGTGGGGGGGGGGGGGGGGGGGGGAGCAGATAGGATAAGCGCCTGTTCTGGGACCCAGCAGTGGCACCTGTCGCTGAATCTTCCGACTCGGCGGTTAGGATCAGCGGGCGACTTTAAACAGATTAGGGGCCTTCTGCCGCAAGGAGATGGGCCGCCTTATAGCGGGCGCACAATTTATAGGTTTAATTACCAATCAATTGTTTCGGGAGGGATGGAGGGGGGGGGGGGGGGGGGGGGGCTGGAGGGGGTGTCCATCTGGGCGGCCCGTGGGACTCTACTAGAGCGGCTCTCATTAGGAGGGCTAAATCCCAGAGTCAGCCTCCTCCCTGCAGGCAGTGAGACCAGCTGAGCCATGGGTGACATACGCAGGAGTGCGATGAGTGTGTGACATACAATGACATTATTTTTGACTATATACTAAAGGGAAAATATAAATGTCCCATACAGAAATAGCCCCATACACCATTCTAATCAAGGAAAAATATAAGCACTTAACGTCATAGTCAACAAGTGCAAAGTCCAAGTTGAAAATACTAAATCAAATCAAATCAAACTTTATTTCTATAGTGCCTTTCGTACAACATTTGCAATATAAGGTGCTTTAACAATACAATGAAAATACAAAAAATACATAAATGCAATGCAAATATAACAATACAATGAGAATACAACAATACAGTGAAAATAAATGATAATATAAGGAACATGTCTTAGAAGAGACATGGTAGAACAGAGATATCAGTACAGTAGAAAAGGGTGGATGCTATTTAATTTTTTTTAAAACATTTTTTTACTAACACCTGTAGGCGTTCTCTTGCTGATAACTATACACATAGTGCATTGTCCAGTCTAACTCAGAAACACACATAACACTGACCCATAGCATTCCCATGCTGAACATGGCCTCTGGCAAGCAGGTCACTCCCTGCATGTCAAAAAGCACTCTTTGTTGTTCCACACAGATAGGTCTCACACACAGCATAAAAAATAACATATCTTAAATCCTTACAAGTCCTCAACATGTTCCTTTAGAAAACAGATGAGGGCACCGCTAGCGAGTGGAAGAGGGCGTGTCAAGACAGAACATCTGTACCGTCCTGTTAATAATGGGGGATGAGCTGAAACACTGACTCACTCACACACTCATGTAGAATATGACACAACACGCTGTGTCTTTCTCACTCTTACAAATTGTTTCCTTACCAGGGATGGAGCCTAAGTCTCTGACCATGCAGCCGTTACATTTTATGGCAATTCTATGTACCATGATTACACTATTTTGATCATTGAAGTATGTATGTGTGTGTGTGTGTGTGTGTGTGTGTGTGTGTGTGTTTTGTGTGTGTGTGAGCGTGCATGCATGTGTGTGTGTGTGGGGGGGGGGGGGGGGGGGGGATATCTAAGATTTGGACTGACAGCTTTAGTAGTTTTAATGTAACAGAACAATAAACTACAACATATTGAATTACATTTCTAACAAGAAAAAAGTGTTCCTTTTTTTCCCTCCATTTATTTGAGCAAATATGTACACTTAGCAATGCTTTCTTATGAATATAATAAAAAAATATAATCCCCTCTCAAGAACATTCCACTCTAACTAATTATATTTCATGAGGTACAGCAAACAACCATCCCTTATCTCTCTGTATAAATCCACTTTAGTTTTTGTATATTTATATCTGCTGGGCTTCAGAAGTTTCATTTATTTCACCTGCAGCTCAATTAAAACTGAGTGGGAATAAATAAATAATCACGTGGTTACATATTGGCCTGACATGTGCTTTTGAAGTAGTTCACTCTTAATTAATCAACACTCATTGTGGTTCCCATTTTAAATATTCCCACGTTTTCCTGCCACACAAGCTAAAGATAAACTCAGCTGATTTGCAGTCTTGTTTGCAGAGGGAGGGAAGCGGAGGGAGGGAAGGGCGGTCTTTCATGAGAAGACGTATCTCTGAAATCAGTGCAGGTGAACAATGAGTTTAGGATCATCCTGCCCACATCAGACCCTACTTGTCAATCCCACTCTGACCCCCCCCCCCCTCCCCTGAACAACATTTCTGCTTTAATCAAAAGTGGAATGGGAAGAAAAAAAACCTGGTGCCTCTGGGATATTTTTCCATTAACCATTTTGACACATGAGTGACTGTGGGGGATTATTGGTTTTTGAAGAACTATTAACAGCTGTACATTTGCATTTTAATACAGTTCTCCTCCGCTACTAATGCAATTTTTTACTTCCCCGGCTTTGTTCCCACCTTGTTCCTGAAGCAATTCTAACTAACTGGGGAAAAAGGCCCTCTGGCTTTAATCATTTTAATTGCCATAAAAAAAAATATTGGTGTCTTATTAATCACTCCCCGAATCTTCACAATTATTGTGCAACTGTCCGCTCTGGCTCCTCTCTCAACTGTTGCTCACTCATACCGTCTGCCCCACCCTCCTCCACCATCCTTCATACCCCATATATCATTACATACATTATTTATTTATGTATTTATGTTGAGTTTTTATTTAATCTGCATTGTTATTTATTTTGATTCATTTATTTATTCATGCATTTCCTTCTCTCTCCTTTCTCTCACGATGCTGTTGTGACAACTGAATTTCCCCTTTTGGGATAAATAATGTACTTACTTATTTACTTACTTTGTTTATTGAAAACACTGCCGTCAGCTAGTCTTTATGGGGTCCACAAATTACACATAACACATGAACAACATAAGAGATTTGTAAAAACTAAATCAATGAATACAATAACATTCATTAAGACAAAATAGCATAAATACATTCAGCTTCCAAACTGAATTACTACTTCCGTATTTTGAAAAAGGTCCAACAGTGGTTTGTTCCAGTTCAAAAGGTCTTGGGGGGGAAAAGGTTTGAAGGTTCATTTTGGTATAATTGTGACTAATTGCCTTTACAGCACATTCCATCTGTGTTCCCAGTCATGCACCGCACATTCATGGCTATGTGCGGCTATGCACAGTGTGCATAAAGGGTGTTTGCTTAGCCGTCATACCTTGAAAAGATTTGTTTACTGCCACACTCATGTGCTAGTTTCAATTTATTCTATTTGAGTAATAAAGTGATTTAGCAAACCAGCTGTTCCTCAAACAACTGGTTTAGAGAGGATGCATTTTTATCGCAGATATATCGACGAGTCTGAAAGCTAACATTGATAATAGTGTAATAGCTCAATATAATATATAACTTTATATATATTGTAAGTCTCAGGATCTTCTTTTGCATTCATGTGTTTCCTAAATCTTGCCAAAAACCTGGTCCATTATCAAGTGAATCACATCATAGTTGAACTATTATATAACCTCGCAACATATTTAGTTTTGCACATGATGAATACAAGCAAGAAACCAACAGCAATCTAAAAAGAAGACTGATGCCTAATGCCTTTCTATTCGGTTTATAATTGAAACACACACACACACAAATATAGAATTATATCCTATTATTAGCTATTATTGATCCTTTATATGGCATTCTCAGCTGATGGAAGTACCATTTAGTAATTGTATTCATAATTGAACACACTATTTCACCATGGACCGAGGCTACAATTTCACCTCTTCACCTAACAGTCTTCCAAAGACCTTCAGCTCGAGCTCTGAAATGAATGGTAGAGATTTCCCAGCGGGGTGGGGGGGGGGGGGGGGGTGGGGGGGGGGGTGCATGGGATGGTGATGGTCAGGGAAGCTGTTTGGGGGTGTTTGTTATCCCTCCAACACTATGACAAACAGTCTAATTAATACTGATTGCATTGAAGAAAGCTTCTGCCTCTGGGCTTAGGGAGAAAAAAAAAGTTATGTAAAATAGTCTGATGGAACATAGCCTTTTCATCTTGTTAAGAAGAATTAATTACCTGAAAAAGGTGCACACCTCCCCCTGCCACATGCCTCTCCAAATCTCATCTTCTGTGACCTTTTCTCCTTGTTTCCACCAAATTGCCAAAGTTTACTTTTACTTGCCTAAAGTTTTTTGAATTTTTTTTTCCATATTTATATTTCGACTTGAGTTCCATAACACATTCAATAAAGGCAAACAATAACATAGAGTTCCAGTGGTGTTATACTCTTTAAAACATCTATAACTGTTTCATAACCTTTACATTGTTAATGTCTTAACACTGAAATGCTCATCCATATCTTATCTAATTTTCCCCCCACTTTCCCACTTTTTCTTTAAGCTATCCTCGACTATTTTTCCCCCTCAACGGTCCTTTCATTGGGTGAGCATTGATGAACCAAAGCAAGAGACTGGTGGTGGTGACCAGGGTTAATGGGGTTGAATGTATGGGCAGGCCACTCTCTCTCTATGGATATTAATATGACCCCTGAGGTTAGGCTTGAGTGTTTAATGATACAGGGAATCCTTCCATGTGTTATGAGGGGATTTATGAAAGAAGACTCACGCACGCACGCACACACACACACACACACACACACACACACACACACACACACACACACACACACATATACACATGGACACACGGGCACGCATACATACACACACACACACACACACAGGCAGACACACACACATGGGCATGCATACATGATCGCACACTTACGTGTACACACACACACACAGAATTATATATTATTTTGTTAAGTTAAAACGTTGTGCATAATCTACTGAGACTACTTCAATATCAAATTTCAATAATATTACTAATGTCCAAATTCCGCAAGCCACAAAGTTCCAAATTCTTAATAAAAAAATAATAAACTGTAAATAAAGAACCTGTACTGCTTGAATAGACGATGTCATTATTGGCATTCTTTTCGGATTTTGCAAACTCATGAATGGCTTGAAGAGAAATGACGGTAAAATCAGCCCTGCAGGGACAGCGTGAAATTCTGGTTATTGAAATGGCGGGCTCTGATTGGATCAAATTAGCTCCAATCAGAGATAACAATTGTAATAACCTGTGTTAGCAGGCACCAGCAAATCTTGTCTCAATGTGCACCTGCGGAGCATGAATAAGACCATAATTGCGTTACATAAAAATAATGGGATACTCAGTATGATTTTAGTGTTTCGTCTCTTTTTTTGGTTTTATGTCCTGCGCTCTGAAGCCAGGTAATATCAATAAATCTTTCTGCGTTGTTATTTTCCGTGACATTTAATGCATCACGCATGTCATTGACCTTTCCCTTTTTTCTTTTTTTTTAAGTAACTGAACCATTTGAAAATAATTGATCATTGAACCGTGAGTGACCTCCCCACCTCTGCACCACATATTTGTTCACATAAGAACAAAAACAACATGCAAGTCTTCGTGCGTGGTTCTCTTACGGCACAAGGTCGATAAAAATGAATGATTCGGTCAACTATTTTTTTAAGAATAAGAATTGGACTTACCATTGTCTTGTGCTTTTGTTTCTGTGCGATAAGGTTATCAATTACAGACAATAATAGGCCTGCCTGTTGGGTGGGGGTTGTGTCGGTGACAAGAAGGTAAGAGAGCTATTTGGATTTCTGGAGCCACACTTCAGGCTTTCAATAACAGGATTAATGTTGCCCCTGGTGATACTGTTCCGCTCGGAAGGGGATCAATGTGGGAAAAAAGGCAAAAGCGTATTAAAAGGATTATAGATTAGCAATTAGATGTCTTCTGACTGCCGCTTAGACTCTCACACAGGAGAGGGGTTTTTTTTGTCTTTAAGGTGAACTCTTGAGTGTGTGAATGTGTGCGTGTATGTCTGCGTGTGTGTGTGTGTGTGTGTGTGTGTGTGTGTGTGTGTGTGTGTGTGTGTGTGTGTGTGTGTGTGTGTGTGTGTGTATGTATGTATGTGTGTGTGTGTGTGTGTGTGTGTGTGTGGAAGGCTCAGTGGTCCAATTTTAAACATGTTGTCTGGCTCCTTAAAGAGCCAGTCATTCAGTTTGAGTCCTGCAGTCCTCAACTAAAGTACTCAAGTTTAGGCCAGACGACCCCCCCCCACCAACCTTGTGAGACCATCCTGGTCTCCAACGTTCACATTTTTGTTTCTTGCTGAAGAGCATTTTGGCCTTGAGCCCGTTGAAACCCATTTTCAAAACCCATACATTTGACTGAATTTTTAGGTAGGGAGGGAGTTTTAGGAGGGCGTTTTAGTTCATGACTGGCTGAGCAGTAATTGATTTCCACGTATGGGCATGGCATTACATCATCCAGCAAAGAAATGTAACTAAGTGGTGTTCTTGATCTCTTTGACGAATGTGGTCGGAAGTAAAGCAAAAATATCTTCTCCTCTGAGAAAAGCCTTCAGTGTTAGTTTCTGCTTATTATCTATTTCAGATAAAACGGTTTTGATTGCTCCGCCAATTGCTACACATTGCTACGGACGCCGCCATTGTTTTAGAAATTCTGAAGTCCTTGCTTCATCATGATCTAAAACTCCCTCCCATAGCACTTATTGGTCCGTCCACTTTTTGGGCTTTGAAAATTGGCTTCAGCTGATCTTCAGCGAGAAACTGAACTGTAATCTGATGAGATCAGGATGGTCTCACAAAGCTACCCCCCCCCCCCACACACACACACACACACTTCCCCTAATGACCATGTTCACTTCCTGTCTTGCTTTCACTGTCAGTTATCATGTAGTTTGTTACTAAGTGGGATGCACATATACTTACGTACATTTAGAAAATCACAATGTTTTGTAAACATTTTTTGTCCAACTTTGGCAAACTTGGTAATGTGATTTTATGGGAATGAAAATAAAAATCCCCAGAGTTTGATTTAAGTCTGAGCTTATTCTGGAAGAGCTTGCCTCAGGAGACACTGAAATCTCCTGAGGTGTGCGTTTTTGTGTGTGTGTGTGTGTGTGTGTGTGTGTGGGTGTGGGTGGGGTTAACAGAATAACAACATAATCATTGTTTTATATTTGTTGTTGTATTTGTTGTTGTTATTGTTGTTGTGTTGTTGGTGGTGGTAGTAGTAGTAGTAGTAGTAGAAACTCTCCCCATGACATGCATTGCAGAAATGTTAATACAGCTGCCGAGACATGTTCCTCTTCACTGTTGTTTGTGTAACAATACCAAGGTCAAAGCTCATACAGCAAATAATAATCGGCTTGTGGTATATATACTGCAGGGCCCAGTTTCCCGAAAGCGTCGTTAGCCTAAGTGGTTCGTTAAGTTCGTCGTACGACCATCAGACAGTTTTCACACCGTTTCCCAAAAGCATCGTTGCGTAACGACCGTCGTTAAGACGCTCGTAGCTAACGAGGGCTCCAGCTGTACTCGTAGCGCACTACGAGCGTCTTAACACATCCAATACCACTGAATGTCCAGCTGGTGACGCTAAAGTTACGATAGGCTATATAGCTTAGTCTGTTATACCAGAGCCCGTCTACGGAGAGCCTGTCCACTCCCTATTAAGGCCCATTGTACCGAATTTTGGTTGCAGTTCCACCAGAGCTCCACTGGGGGCGATCGCCCGTGAGTGCAGAATGAATGGGAGCAGATGGAGCTAGACGGCTAAATGTGTCTCTTTCACCTGATTCTCATTGAGAAATCTCAGATTTGATTGTAGTTTTTACAAGTTCAACATGGGTTATAGATTGAAAGTTGAATGAACGAGTACTTATGTCCTTTCAATTTCTTACAGGACGTGTTGTTGTTGCCTATAACACGCTAGCATTCTGCTAATGAACGCTGATTGGTCAGTGAAGGACTGATTACGACCAGAGATCCTGCTTGATGGCATCTTGGCATCCGAAGCGGGACCAGAATGTTAAGGTCAGGGCTTGAAAACGAAATTATTTTTCAATCGTTCCGTTCCGAACGGAACCGGTATATTTAACGTTTTCGTTCTTGCGTTCCGCCACCAACATATCGTTCCTGAACCGGTTCGGAACGTAAAATAACGTTCGTTCTTAACGTTCCGGCAGTGTTATTGGGCCTCCGCGGTGTGTTAGTATTGCGGCCCCCCCCCCCCCGCCGGCCGTAAGTCCGCGGTGTGTTACCATTGCGCACCCCCCGTCGGCCGTTACTATTGCGCGCGGCGCGGTGCGGCGCGGCGCGGCGCCCCCCCCCCGCGGTGTGTTACTATTGCGCGCCCCCCCCCCCCGTCGGCCCGCGGTGTGTTTGTGTTACTATTGCGGGCATAGACATATATACATAGTATACATGTATATATGTCTATGATTGCGGGCACCCCCGCCGGCCGTAGGTCCGCGGTGACGCTCGAACGTGAACGTCGTTTTACGGCAGCGGAAGATTTACGACAGCCAGCATACAGACAGTAAACAGACAGTGAGCAACGGACTTCACATGATATTATTCACAACTCGGATTAATTTAATGAAACCCATTGATTCTTTTGACCGGTGGACCCTTACGGACTTAAGGAATATAAACAATGCAGGAACGGACACACACCGTACCTACGGACTTTATGATCGCTTCAAAAGTTGGAAGTCAGACCTTTTCCCCGTCTCTCTTGTTTACCGGTAAGTCTGATGAATTATGCGTTGGTGTTCATAGTTTGTGTTAAATGAACTGAATGATTTATCTGTGGAGAGTCTAACTGATCTAACGATGTGCGTTATGTCCATATGGACAGACGTTTAAACGGTTACCGTATCTTTGTGTAGGTGATCTAAACGGCTTAAGTCGTTCAAGAAATAATTTAGATAAAATCCAGATCCGGCCTCAATTGGAGACCTGCGTTTATTTGTCAAAACGTGTCGCCACACCCCTGCGTCTATTAGCCCTATAACGCCAAACGTATCATATGTGATACATGAGTTTTTGAGCCCTCCACATGAGCAGTGTGACAATTTTTTCCCTGAAAAACCCGATGTATACAATTATATACATGCAATACACGGATAATCCACCAGGGGGCAGTCATTTCCTCACTAGAGTGCTTTCCAGCCATGCTACAAGATTGACACTAACCAGTAATTGGACACATGTGGTTATTGCAGAAGAAGTTTGCCAATTTTGAAAAGATTAAGGTAAGAAACAAATTAATTTTTTTCTGAAACATCAATAGGAACAGTTACTGGGTTGATGCAATGTGAAATTACTTAATATTTCATAATATATGGTTTAGTAAAACCGTGTTAAAAATGACGTATCAAATTTGATACAGCGGGTGTATAAGGTCATGTAACTCTAAATTAGTCAATTGTCATTTTATTGTATTTCATGCATTATAAATAACATCAAGCAACATACAGTCTTTTTATTTTTCAAGTAAACTAATTAAATGTTTAAATTACATTATTTGGTACATTCAGAGCAAAGAATTAGATATGCAACTTGCTGTATCATGATGATTGATGACTAGTTGGGTGTTGCATTGGTATGATTGATAGCAACTTAGTTTTGCTTACTGATTTCACTAAAACTGACCAATTCAAAGAAAAAATACACAATAATCTGTTTTTTGTGTGCATGTGTGTTTTAGATGGCAAAAAAATACAGTTTTGAAGATGCTCTGAAGATGATTCTGGATGGGAATTCAAGTGACATGGAGCAGCTCGGGGAAGATGAGGATGAGGAGGAGGAGGAGGATGAGGAATGGACTCCTGCAAGGATTGGGGAAAACCCAGATAGTAGTGATGATGAGGAAGAGGAAAACCCAGATGGTAATGATGCTGATGAAGGCCCAGAAGTCCCAGAAGTCCCAGAAGAGGACACAACACCAAAGCAGTTGGCAAGGGGCAAAGTGAAAATGAAGGAGTATCGGTGGAGAAGAAAACAGTTTGAACCTCCATCTGTTGAGTTTGTGGAATGTGTTGAGGAAGACTCTGAAGAGAGGTTTGACTGGACACCATACATGTATTTCAAAGATTTTGTGACTGAGGAAATGCTACAGGAAATTGCAGAAGAAACAAACTTGTACAGTGTGCAGAAAAATGGAAAGTCAGTGAACACAAATGCCCAAGAAATTGAGCAAATTCTGGGTATGTACATGCACATGGGGTTAGTACAGATGCCCAATGTACGAGCTTACTGGGAGATGGAGACAAGGTACCTCCCAGTGTGTGATGTGATGTCACGGGGGCGATTCCTGAATTTGCTGACACTGATTCACTTTCAGGACAACCTCAATGTGTCTGAGGATGCAAAAAAGGATAAAGTGTGGAAACTCAGACCATGGTTAGAGAAACTACGCCAACGATTTCTTTGCATACCTCCTGAAGAATGTCACGCTGTTGATGAAATCATGGTGCCTTTCAAAGGAAAATCACATCTACGATGCTACATGCCAGGAAAACCTCACAAGTGGGGGTTCAAGATGTGGGGACGTGCCGGCCAAAGTGGCTATCTCTATGACTTTGACGTGTGCCAAGGGAGAGAAAACGCGACAGAGATGCAAGCACTGCGTAGGCCACTTTGCCCATGTGTACTGTCAGAAATGCAAAGTGCATCTTTGTCTGAACAAGGACAGAAACTGTTTTCAAGCCTACCATCACTCAAAATAAAAAGGTTGTGAACCGCAAAATGAGTAAAAAAACCTGAAATGTTATGTCTTCCAGATTTCCACCCTGCCAGTTCCATTGCTGCATTGTTTTTGTTGGATTTGTTGGATTTGTTTGTGTATTTTCTGTTCAAGAAAAAAAAGAATTGTTGAGCATTGTGACCCGCTGTATCAAATATGATACAAATTAAAACTCCTATATGGAAATTGATATTTGAAATTTTTTTTTTTTGTTTGTTCAGAAGGACCAATAAAGGCTCCAGTTTCAAAGAATTGGAATTTTCTGTCAATTATTTAATGGTTTGGGCTTTACAGGGTTAGGGACCTTGCTTTTATTGGAAGTTTTACGGTATATAGAGAACGAAAAAAACCGGTTATTAACCGGTTTTGGGGATTTCAGAATAACGTTTCTGTTCCGGAACAGTTGAAGACCATTTGGTTTTCGTTTCCGTTTCCGTTCCTCGTAAAATACCGTTCGTTTTCGGTTTTCGTTTTCGTTCCTTGAACCGGTTCGGAGCCCTGGTTAAGGTGGACTTTTTCGCCCAAGTTCTTTTTTTTTTAACACAGCAACTTTTTTTGGTTGAATTGTTTGTATTGACAGGGAGAGAGCCTAACCTGTGTCCACTGTGTTGTCGATGCCTTGAGGGAAAGGGAGAGGCTTGCCGTAAAGCAGTATCTCTGGTCGTAAGATGTGTATGACGTCATTGACATTTTAAAATACTTTTTTAAAGCAAATAAGTGACTCTAAAAAATCTAACACCCAGCAATGTGTAATTTCTTTGCATCCCCTTTCGAAAGCAACATTCAAATTACTAGACAAAAAAATTATATCCTGAGAAAAGTGGAGTTTGAGGGGTATAGCTCCATAGACCGCCATTCATTCTGCACTCGTCCTGTGAGTGCCTTCACATGGAACCAGAGGGGAACTGCAACAGTTCAGAACCCGGAAGTAAACCGAGAGTGGAACTTCTCTCCTTATTAGACATTCCAGAGCCCGTCTACGGAGAGCCTGTCCACTCCCTATTAAGTCCCATTGTACCGAATTTTGGTTGCAGTTCCACCAGAGCTCCACTGGGGGCGATCGCCCATGAGTGCAGAATGAATGGGAGCAGATGGAGCTAGACGGCTAAATTTGTCTCTTTCACCTAATTCTCATTGAGAAATCTCAGATTTGATTGTAGTTTTTACAAGTTCAACATGGGTTATAGATTGAAAGTTGAATGAACGAGTACTTATGTCCTTTCGATTTCTTACAGGACGAGTTGTTGTTGCCCATAACACGCTAGCATTCTGCTGATGAACGCTGATTGGTCAGTGAAGGACTGATTACGACCAGAGATCCTGCTTGATGGCATCTTGGCATCCGAAGCGGGACCAGAATGTTAAGGTGGACTTTTTCGCCCAAGTTCTTTTTTTTTTTAACACAGCAACTTTTTTTGGTTGAATTGTTTGTATTGACAGGGAGATAGCCTAACCTGTGTCCACTGTGTTGTCGATGCCTTGAGGGAAAGGGAGAGGCTTGCCGTAAAGCAGTATCTTTGGTCGTAAGATATGGTAGAAATTAACTAGTTGTTCACTATACATTTAAAAGGAATATGTTCATTATATTCTACCATTGAATAAGAGAGAACATTCATTATCTTGCCTATATGCTAAATGAATGAAGTAAGTGGGGGTGAAACAGGAGTCAGTAAAGACAGGGGATTCCAGTCTGACAATTGATGGGCAAGAACAAGTCTTTTTCTGGCCTGCCAGAAAGGTTGTTGTTGTTGGTCAAGTATACATAGAGGCTCCTTATAGTGTATGGTCACATTCTGCAGATGAAGGGTCAAGGACGGTATCCGTATGTGGCAGGGTTGCCCTCACCACACGCCACCTAAGTGGCTTTCTTTCGGGGCCCTCCGACACAGGACACGGGTAGATGTTGTTCAAGGTGTTTATTGGAGTTTCAGGCTGATGTTACACGCCGAGCTGATGGTACTTCTTGTCATGACAGTGCTCCTCCTCGAGTGTGTGTGTTGATGGCTGGTTTATCCTGGGTGCCATGATTGCTCATACACCACAGGTGTGCAGCCCCACCCAGCCAGAGTCCAATCAGTCTGACTCAGGCCAGGTGAGGCTGTAAACCAGCCATCAACAACACACACTCCACATAAACCCTCCACACCGTACAAGGAAGAAACTGTGCATTCTGGGTCAACAGAAAGGGGTTAAAAGGAAGGGTCCAGGACTGGACCCTCAGTTCTTTGGCAAACCAACTCAGGCTTTGTGGTTGCTTGTTCTCAAGTGATAATAAAGTCTTACATCTTCAGACCTCGACTCTCTCGAACTTCTCTTCTTTAGTTTAAGTGTTAGATGTGGTTTTCTCCACGACATACTTTGGCGTCACGAACAGGATTGAAGAACAGGGACCTGCCGGCTGCTGGGCTGTGGGTCGGGGACCGGCAAGGGTCACACAAAAACGGGTGGCCACCCAACTTGAAAAGGTAAGCATTGTTCTTACTTATTAATTTAGTAAATTTGTGTGATCATTGTCTGCCCGACTCTAACGCCCAGTGGTAGGTACTGGTCTCTCCAAAAAGAACCAAAAGCATATATGTTAAAGAAGGAGGAGAGATAAAGAGAGTGGCTTGGAATGAATTTGACGCATGCATGCACACACAACACTCAACACACAACACACTGTGATTTATATACATTATAGCGGAGTGTGGAAACGATCCGGTGTCCTGTGGTAGTTGGTATTTAGTAGGTCCAGTAAACACGACTGGACATCGTCTAGTGGCCTACTATACGGACAACTCCATGATTTTATTTGTCCTGTGGTAGTTGGTATTTAGTAGGTCCAGTAAACACGACTGGACATCGTCTAGTGGCCTATTATATGGACAATTCCATGATTTTATTTGTCCTGCAGTGATTGGTATACGAAGGTCTGGTAAACGCGACTGGACATCGCCTAGTGGCCTATTATACAAACAATTCTGTGTTTTATGGTAAGCAGGTTAAGCGACGTCCTGTACAGATCTTAGTTTTTGAAAAAAAAATCTAGCTGAAAGGCTAAGTCAACCTGTTGTTTTGTGATTAAAGGCGAGTTAGTGTTTTTTCACTCAGAACCATGCACGACAAATTCGACCGTTTTCGACACGCTATAAAAAGTTGCATAAGTCGTTTTCTTTCTGTATTCAAGCCACGGTAGTGTTTTTTCACTCGGAGACTTGTACGGCCCGTTTTGTTTTATTTTCTGTCGCAAATAAATTGGAAAGACAGAGAAGTGCTGGAAAAGAGTATGAAAGCACCTCAATATTAGTAATAATTATATTGGTAACAATTTATTTGTCTGAAGCAAATGTGTAAACCTTCCTGGATTTGTAGTACATAAGCCAACCTGCTACTATAGATCAAGAGAGAAAGAGAGCTTGGTGATCAGGAAGGGAGGGGGGAGTAAGCCCCCAGGCAGAGCAGAAGTGGGAATCGGCAAAGGTGGGAGGGGAACGCATTCCAATCGGTAGAGATAAAGGAAAGTTGTTAAACTAACGAGTAGAATAAACTCAAATAAATAGTATTAAGAATAGTGTTTGTAGGAGTCAGGTGATAGGGTTAAGCAGAGTGGTTTTGGGGAGCCTGTAGAGAGCAGGGGTGAGAAAGAAGGAGAGGAGAACAGTGAGAAAAGGTGGGGGTCGAGTAGCTCCGGGGGAGCCGCAATTCAGAAAAAAAAAAAAAAAAAGGGAGCTTGGCTAGAGAAGTCAGGAATCAGAAAAGGTGGGAGGGGAGCAGAGCAGCTTTACATTCACTTGGAGAAGACAGAGGAAAAGGCGTGAAAGTAAAACTGTATTAAATAACAATAGAATAAATCTAGATAATCAATAACTAAATACATTATTAAATATCATGGCCCCTACAGCAGTAGAAATATTGACAAAACCCTTTAAATGAAAAGGAGATAATAAAAATTTCAGCTAAATGGAGTAAGAGGACTGCCAAATTGGGAACAAAGTGGCCAGAGGGAGGAACATTTGATGCAACGGTGTGTGAAGAAATGGAGGTGATGATGAAAAATCACAAATTAAATAAAACCGGGAAGAAAGCGATTGAGAAAAGAGAAAGAGAGAGGATAATATTAGGAATGTTCCAAAAAGAGGGGACACAGTGGAGACAGAGAGAAAGAACAGCTAGGGAAATGTTGAGTGGAGTTGAGAAAGTTGAGAAGGTTCAGCCACCTCCATATAACACAGGACAGTACCCAATGATAACAGGCACTGTAGAGGTTAAAGGGGAGGTTAAGCTGGATAAAGAGAGGGATAAGGCATGTAGAACACAGAGAGGGAGAGAACCACCCCTACACGTGGATTGTTATAGAGGCATTAGACAAACAGCCAACGAGTGGGGTAGTGATAGCGATAGTGATAGTGATGGAGACGAGGGGAGAGAGAAAGGAAGAAAGTCAAAAGAAAGTCAGAGGGAGATGATAGCGGAGCGCAGCCATGAGGGAGAGAGTAGTGGGACTCCAGGGAAAGAAAGGGAGGGGGCCGAGCCCAGTAGCAGTAGATCAGCGCAAGTTCCCCATGTGTTCGACTTACAAGAGGAACTTAGGAGATCACAAAGAAAGAAAAGAGCACCACAAATTTATTCAGGAGTTTATCCTATCCTGGTAAAGGGACAACAAGCTCAATATATCCCATGGGCGTTCCGAGATTTGGAAGGAATAGTGTCTAAGTTACCTGATATTAACGAAGGGGCTACAAAGTGGATAACAATTCTTGAGGAAAATACAACAGGGAACATATTGGCGGTGGGTGACCTGAAAGCTTTGTTGGCCAGAGTGCTGGGGATAGAGAAGATGAAGAGCGTGCTAACAAACGGGGGTTTGAGCCAAATGCTGGATGAGGCCTCTGATGGAACTACATTTGACGCTTATAGACACTCAACTTGGATAGCACTCAGATGCGAGTATCCAGTCCGTGTAGATCACAAGAGCCTGAGGGGTCACACACTAGGTGACACAGAGAACCCTGCAACATTCCTGCAGAAGCAAGTTAAGAGGTGGCGATTGGAGACGGAGAAAGATCCAGAAAAAGATTCATTGGTCTCAGTCCTGTTCAGAAATGCCATAATAGAAGCATTGCCTAGCCCGATCAAAAGCAAGCTAGGAGATGTGGTGGGACTACTCTCATCAATGACCCATCAAGCATTCAGCGATCATCTGGTCCACGCAGTGGAGAGATATCGACTGAACGAACAAAAGATTCAAGAACAAAGCAAAGAGGTGCAGAGAAAGCTGACTCAGCTGCAGTTAGAAGAACTCACGAAGAAGGAGAGGAAAAAGCAGGCGGTTGTTGTGGAACCAGATGTTGTAACAATGCAAAATGTCCAACAGGTCCCGCCACAGATCCAACCTCTTCAACAGACATTATCTCCCTTGGCACGACAGCCTCAGGGCCAAGGGTCACTCACCCCACCTGTGGTTAATGTTTATACGCAGAATAGTGGGAATCCGAGGGGTGGGAACACACAAAACCAATATAGGGGACAGCGAGAATATCCTAGGTATGCTCAGCAGCAGGGACAGACTGGTTACACTAGACAGGGGCCCCCAAGGCAGTACAGAGGGCCTATAGTGTGTTGGGGATGTAACCAGGAAGGACATATGAGAAGAGAGTGCTTGACCAACCCCCTCCCACAAAAGCTGCAGCAGGGACAGCAGTGGCAGGGTCAGCAAGGTCAAGGAGTTGGCCAGCAGAGACAGACAGGACCTTTTATGGGCCAAGGGTACTAGGGGTGCCCAGAGAATCCTCAGGGGGAGGGTCAGCATGTAGCAATCACGAAACATGCTGATGCAGAACCGACACTGCAGGTTCTGATAAACGATAGAGGCATACCAATGATGGTTGATACTGGAGCTACGTACACATGTCTAAGTACAAATGAAGCCTCTCATCTCCCCATGGCAGGAAAACTTGCCAAAACTGTAGGATTTTCGGGACAAACGCAGTTAACACCCATGACAGCTCCAGTGACATTAAAGCTACACGGACGTGTAGCTACGATACCCATCTTGGTTTCAGATACCACACCGGTCAATTTATTAGGAAGAGATGCATTATGTAAATTAGGAACACAAATATTATGCACATCACAAGGCATACTAATTGAACCAACAGGGATAGCACCTCAAATGGTGGTATCACAACCAGACACTGCAAACATTTACTGGATAGGTGACATCCAAGAGCAAGTTACCAAAACAATGGACAAATGGGGTAAATACATTAGAGCTCAAATTCCCCAAGCAAGAGAGTCAAGTGTAACCCGGTTAAAAATATAGAGAGATAAATAATGGGTTAATAAAAGCACTCATTTATTATTATTTTATATTTGTTTATATTTTATTATATCCGGTGAGAAATACTTATTTTTGTATTATTTTCTTATTTCATGTCATAAAGATATATTTTTGTGGTAAAGAATGTAAAAAATAATATTTCAAAGAGAAAATATATAATTTTTGTTGAGTTAACTTACCGTGGGGAATATCCAATCAGCGATCGAGGTTACAGGGACACAGCCGGAGTGGACATTGGTCAGACTTTGGGCATAAAAGCAAAGACCCCCGCCTCTCTTCCGGACCAGTCATCTCTTGATGGAGAAGAAGAAGAGGTAGGTTGTGTAAAATGGATGGGTCCAGGGTCTCTTAACTTACCTCCTGGTGGTGAGTGTTGTGCCATCTGTGAAGTCGAGTTGCGGAGGCCTGTGGGTAAAGACATGCTGCTGGTGGAAGCTTCACCAGTTACTCCGTTACCATCTGGAGTACTGCTGCAGTCCATGGTCGTTCCAGGTGCCGCTGTGGATGTCAACCACTTCACTGTGTTGATCCACAATGAGTCGCTGAGAGACACAGTCATCCCAGTTGGGACTGTCATAGGTCAACTTTGTCCCGCTGATCCAGTCGTTCCATCTCGAAAGGATCGAGGCTGAGACTGAGACTCTACCCACACAGTTAGATCCTCAGCTTATTCAGTTTGGAGATTCACCGATACCTCAGCCGTGGAAGGATAGGCTTCGCCAAAAGTTGTGTGAGCGAGCTAGCGTGTTTTCCTTGCATGAATGGGACGTTGGTCTGGCGCGAGACGTCGAGCATCATATCCGCTTAATTGACCCAAGGGCGTTCAGGGAGCGTTCAAGGCGCTTGGCTCCAGCCGATATTGATGACGTGCATAAGCACCTGCAGGAGTTGCTGCAGACCGGTATCATTAAGGAGTCTCGGAGCCAATACGCATCACCAATTGTGATCGCCAGAAAGAAAAATGGGCGTATCAGAATGTGCATTGACTATCGGACCTTGAATCAGCGTACAACTCCCGACCAGTACACTACTCCCCGCATCGATGATGCGCTTGATTGTCTTTCAGGGAGTAAGTGGTTTTCTGTCCTTGACTTACGAAGTGGATATTATCAGATTGCCATGGCGGATGAGGACAAAGAAAAAACCGCATTCATTTGTCCTTTGGGTTTTTACCAGTTCGAAAGAATGCCCCAGGGCATTACTGGAGCACCCGCAACGTTCCAAAGACTTATGGAAAAAGCGGTTGGCGACATGAACCTTCTTCAGGTTCTGGTCTACCTGGACGATCTCATAGTCTTTGGCCGTTCATTGGAGGAGCATGAAGAGCATCTCTTGCGGGTGTTAGACAGGCTTGAGGAAGTAGGGTTGAAGCTCTCCCTTGACAAGTGTCATTTCTGTCAGCCAAGTATGTGGGACACATAGTGTCCGCTGATGGCGTCGCAACTGACCCAGACAAGATACAGGCGGTCGCCAAGTGGCCTAAGCCCACAGACCTAAAGTCTTTGCGCTCGTTCTTAGGGTTCTGCGGGTATTATCGTCGCTTCATAGCGAACTACTCCTCCATTGTTAGGCCTCTCACAGAACCTGACTAAGGGCTATGCACCCACCCAGCGTGGAAGAAAGCCGAGTGTGGACAAGAACAAGACTTACTTGAAGGAGTCGGAGCCTTTCAACGAAAGATGGGACCAGTCTTGTACCGATGCTTTCCAGAGCATCATTCAGTGTCTGATAAACGCACCCGTGTTGGCATTTGCAGATCCAGAAAAACCGTATGTCCTGCATACGGATGCGAGCTTTAAAGGGGTAGGTGCTGTGCTTTACCAGGAACATCCTTAAGGGTTAAGACCTGTGGCCTTTGCCAGCAGAAAGTTGAGCTCACCAGAACAAAGATATCCTGTCCATCAACTAGAGTTCCTTGCGCTGAAGTGGGCCGTCGTTGATAAATTTCACGACTATCTCTACGGGGCCAAGTTCACGGTGCGCACTGATAATAACCCCTTAACCTACGTGCTCACTACCGCTAAACTCAGTGCAACCGGTCATCGGTGGCTGGCTGCATTGGCCACCTATGATTTTGACGTAAAGTACAGGCCGGGGAAAGCCAATACAGACGCTGATTTGTTGTCGCGCAACATAGCAGACCCAGCAGAGAGTGTTGAATGGGAAAGCATGTCTCCCAATGCTGTTAAGTCTATATGTCAGCGCGTACAGGTTGGTGAAACTTCAGATGAGTCTCCCAGGTATGTGGAACAGTTGGGTGCATCACCAGCGTGTATCCCTGACGTGTATGCTTTTCCATCTCAGTTGCACTTAAGTTCTCTGGAGCAGTTTTCAAAGGCTGACTTGCTCGAAGCCCAGAAGAGAGATGATGTACTTAAGCCTGTGATGGAGGCTGTGAAGCATGGCGTTTGGCCTAGCAGCAAAGATATAAGTCCTGAGATGATGTTGTTCAAGAGAGAGTCAGGCAGATTGGTGATGAGGGATGGTCTTCTTAGTCGGGTGGGGAAGAAATCCAATGCGGAAACAGTACAGCTCGTGCTGCCTGGTGAAATCCGGAGAAAGGTTTTGTTTGCGTTACATGATGACATGGGCCATCTCGGCGTTGAGAGGGTCACCGACCTTCTCCGAGCACGGTTTTACTGGCCCAGAATGGCCAATGATGTTGAGGATTATGTCCGAAATTGTGGATTCTGTGTGACGTGCAAAACCCCTTGCAAGAAAGCCGCTCCCTTGCATCACATTGTCAGCAGTGGTCCTATGGATCTGGTGTGTATTGATTTTTTGTCCATGGAGACCGATTCCCGAGGCATTGGCAATGTTTTGATTGTGACAGACCACTTCACTAGGTATGCTCAAGCTTTTCCAGCTAAAAATCAGAAAGCCTTGACAGTAGCAAAGATCCTAGTTGAGAAGTATTTTGTGCACTATGGGTTACCGGCAAGGATTCACTCGGACCAGGGTAGGGATTTCGAATCCAGGTTGATAAAAGAGTTACTGGCAACTTTGGGAATACGGAAATCGAGAACAACCCCGTATCATCCCCAAGGGGACCCACAGCCCGAACGGTTTAACCGTACCTTGCTCTCCATGTTGGGCACCTTGGGTCAAGAGAAGAAAAGGTCATGGAGTCAACATGTGGCTTCGTTAGTGCACGCGTATAACAGTACAAAAAACGACGCAACAGGGTACTCTCCCTATTACCTCATGTTTGGTAGGGAGGCGAGGCTCCCTGTAGACCTGTGTTTCAGAGCATCAGACGATGAAAGTGATGAGAAGAGTCATTACCAGTATGTGGATAGCTTGAAGCGTGATCTGCAAAGAGCTTACCAGTTAGCTAGTCAGTCTGCAGAGAAGAGTCACCTGCGCAACAAGAGAGCGTATGATCAAAAAGTCAGTTTACAGAACATCCAGCAGGGGGATCGTGTTCTCCTCAGAAATTTGGGGTTAAAGGGGAAACACAAGCTTGAGAGCCGATGGGGTTCTACACCTTATGTAGTTGTGAGTAAACTGCCAAACTTACCTGTCTTCCGGGTGGGACCTGAGTGAAGAAAAGGGGGTGTAAGGACAATCCATCGTGACCATCTCTTACCTATAGGGCAGTCAGTCAGGATACCCAAAGGTCAGAGTGAGGAAGAAGTTCCTAAAAGGCCTAAAACACGATCAACAAGAACAGGAAACAGACAACTGAAAACGAAACCAATAGAACAGATCTGTGAGGTAACAGAGTCGTCGTCAGATGTTGAGAGCGACAGACCTCGTAGAAACTACAGAGACTGTATAAACTCTTTATTGAAAAGACATGCTACTGTAGAAAGAGAGTTTGAAAGTTCAGAGGAAGAAGTTGTCAGGGACTTTAGTCCAGAACGCTCAGGCAATGAGAGTGAAACAGGCAGGGATGATCCAGAAAGTCAGGTTGAGACTGATGAGTCCTCTGACTCTGAGACAGACCTAGAAGTCAGCAGAGGTCCAGTCCGAGCAACAAAAACAAAACCAAGCTCTAAACAAAAACCAGACAGGGTACTGAGACCTAGATCAACTGAAAAGAGACAAGTAAAACCAGTACTGAGACTCACTTATGATGAACCAGGCAAGGCCAGTGAGCAGCCAATCACAATAGTTCATAGAGGTATCATCATTAAATTAGGTAAAAAGTAGTTCATCCAAGTGCCTATAATGAGTAGGACACAGTTCATAGTTATAGTTTATTAAAATGTTGTCTGATGAGGACATCTAGACGGTTAGTAAGGGGGGGGATGTAACCCGGTTAAAAATATAGAGAGATAAATAATGGGTTAATAAAAGCACTCATTTATTATTATTTTATATTTGTTTATATTTTTTTATATCCGGTGAGAAATACTTATTTTTGTATTATTTTCTTATTTCATGTAATAAAGATAGATTTTTGTGGTAAAGAATGTAAAAAATAATATTTCAAAGAGAAAATATATAATTTTTGTTGAGTTAACTTACCGTGGGGAATATCCAATCAGCGATCGAGGTTACAGGTCGAGGGGATTCGGCAAAGGACTCAGCCGGAGGAGAAGAAAAAAGGAGCTGTGTGGTGGAGAAAGCGTTACGGCAGAGCCGAAGACTTTAAGAACTAACGACGCTGTTTGAAGAACGTAAGTCGAGACCAACGGACAGTGAGTCTCACAGTGACTGTTCGGTCAACACAGTGTGGAGTTTTGAGTTTGTATGAGGACTATTCTGGAAAAGAGTGTCCGACGAAGAAGCGCAGCTAAAGCTAAAGCTAATGTAGCTCACGTTAGCACACCTGACGGACTTCAGCACCGAGCCGCTCGCTCAGCCACTCGCCTGGGTGAAGGCCTGTTAGCCTGCTGTGTGTATCCAACCTGCATGAAGAGACCCGCGGTGAGTGTCTGCCACGGACGCTGCTGGGAGAACGGGACTCTGTCGGGGAAAACGGGAAGCTGGCTGGAGAACGGGAGGAATCGTCAACGACCGACGTCGCAGCAACACGCTGTATCGGGGAAGAGACGAGGACGACGCCATTACAGCCGTGAGTTTGGTTTTCTTTGGCGCCGAGGCGCGAAGCAGCCATTGTTGTTTTCTGGCTCCAACGCACACAAGCCACGTCTCAGGCCTGCAACGATTTACTGATTAAAGGGTACCCATTTTATTTTCATTCACTTATTGAATAAAAAGTGCCGGCTTTAGAGGTAATATTCTTTGTTGTGTTTTGAAACTGAACTGTGTTGAGTGTGCACAGAGTGGAAAGAGTACAGTAAGCAATTGAACTGACTGAAATACTGTTTATTGGGGTTTATTGATCTAAATTGATTTAAAATGATAAAATAAGACAAAGATTTGCAATTGAATAATTTTGTTTTTTTATTTTTCATATTGTTAAAATATTTGTGTGTTTAATATTTACTAAAGTAAATTACTGAAACTTACCTGTTGATATTCATTTTTCATCTGGTATTGTTGCGAATTAATAACATGTATCATCAGGCTGTAAAATATCTGCACATAGCCAGGAGTAGAAATAAATATACAAGTTGTAGTAACTGCACCTCAACACATGATGGCGCCAAACAATATACTGGGGGCGGCGCTTAACGCTAGCCATTGTGCGTCATGGAGGCCACGCCTCCTGCCCAGTGACTACCGGTGGAAGTCGCCGGCTCAAGTCAGAACACCCCAGGCAGCGCATAGGAAAGAAGCAAAGCGACTGAGGATGCAACGTTTGGGGTTCTCCACGCGGCGTGATATACATATAATACCTCTCCTTCTGGTTCATAGTTAAATAACTTAAACCTAAACAAATAAAGTGAGTTATAAGCGTTCCTGTTGTCGGCAGCCTTCTTCCCCGGGACACAAACCCCACATTCTGGTGACTTCCCGACGTGATTCGGGGAAAGAGAGGTTTTATTTGGAACCTTGGAACTTTGGCCGCACTGCAACCGTACGACTCAACAGCTCTGCCACAAGGCGCCATAACAGGAGGTAAGCAGTGCCCATTGCTCAGGCTAAAACTGCACATAGATAGATATAGGATTATTAGGTGACAGAGCTGCTAGCGTACGTTGTGGTAGAGCTTTGGTTCTCCGGTCCATAGTCGTTATAGTTAAGCCGACGTAAAATGAACAGGCGCTGAATACTCAAATTGGGATTGATTAAATTATATTAGTCGCCATTGTACGACAAATAGAAGAACCAAGAGGCCAGTACTGTATGTATTATTAAAACTCGGTACGGGACCTGGGAGTATAAAAACTCGGCGCGGAGCTTTTAGAGTATAAAATTTAAAACTTAATACAAACTTGGGAATATAAAAACTCGGCACGGAGCTTTAGAGTATAAAAAAAAAAAAAAAAAAAAAATTAAAAATTAAACATAATAACAAAAAATTAAAACTCAGTACAAAACTGGGAATATAAATTTGGGGCATAACCCCTAGAGTATAGGAGAGTGGAAAACGGAGAGCGATAGGGTACAGATCGCTACTAACATTGTTACTAACACTGCATTCTCAAAGAACTACGCTAACTTGCATGAATCACAATAACCCACGTTTGTGTACATAATCCTGTATGTGCTAACGCTTGCTAACTTTGCTAGGGTGCATCTTAGCTTTGTTTGCAGAATATGGTACATGTAACTGACGATAGCCCAACACGTGGGTTATCTCATATGGGTCTTTGTTCTTAACAGAAGCATGGTAGCATTAGCCACATAAGCTAACACGAGGGCCTAGCGGATATGCTAGGTATTTAGAACTGAAGATAGCCCACCACGGGGGGTGGTTTATGGCTCATTGTTCCAGGGGGGATGGTAACATTCTTGTGTTCCTAGCCATTTGGCCCAAGTGGAGGCTAATGGCTATGCTAAGTCTAGGGAGAGACGGTAAACACATCTATCTAACCTATAGACATATACCTAACAGTGCCAGTGGATTTGGAGCCCTTCCACATATGGGCACACACATAGTAGGATATATACACAATATTAACGTGGAGGATATAAAGTGTGCGCATTTAAATAAGTTCTATGCTATGGTAACACAGCAGGGAGCATAGATTACAAATCCCTGTCAGCCATTTTGGGAGTCCCCAAAATGGCCCCCAAGACCCCCTACCCCTCGACCACCCCTACCCCCACCCAGACTACCCAGACTTTCCCCCTCCCCCTCCCCCGACGACTGACCATGAAGAAGGGGACAAAGGAATGGCGTTTGCCAGTCTGCGTTTGCAAGTATGAATGAAGTGTGAATGAAGTTGTGCACTCCTAGAATGCAAGGGGAGAAGGCAGAATGGAGCCCAATACAATAATTTGGTTTAATGTTATTATCTAGACATATACATTTATAAATAACTATGTTAACAGATGTCATTACTGTGATAAAAAGTGTTGTTGTGTAAAAACTGATTATTCATAAGCATCAACTTGTCAGTAATAGGAAGGTGTTAAAATTGACATTAACTCTTTGTTTTATTCTTTCCTTTAACCTTAAGAGAAGGAGGGGACCTCCATGCCCCTTCCAAAGAAAGATCATGAACACCTCTTTTTGTTTTTATTAATGATAAGAAATTATAAGGTTAACAAAGGAGGAAAGGGAAGTTGGACAGGACACAATGAGATGGGGACAGTAAGTGGTAATTCTTATAACAGGAGGATTTATTTAGAAAGACAGAGGGAAGTAGACAGAAGGATAGAAGAAGGGAAAGTGTAAGAAAGTTAAAGAAAGTTAAAGAAGGTAAAGAGAGAAATGTGGTCTAGAGAGAGAGGGACAGAGCAGAGATAAAGCCGCAGGAGGTAATTTAGATAAGGAGATCTAACAAAGGAGGGAGGCATTATAGAGTTATGTAGGGGTTTACCTTATAATAGTAGTGGTAATAATAATAATGATGTTAATGATAATAATAATAATAATAATAATAGACATAATGAAACATAACGAAGAAAGCAATGCGAACATTAGGACGGTTGAAGATCAGGTCAACTATGTATATATGTCTGTTATTTGTTTTTGTTTCCTGTTGATTTTGTTTTCTTTGTGTATTTGTTTTATACTTTTAACTGTTTGTGTGAGTGTTTTGTGCTTTATAGGACAAATAGCAGACCAACAGCTCAGTCACGTCACATGAAGCCCCGAACCCCTGGTACCCCCTCATGAGTATTTGTGCATAAGATGGTTGATGGGCATAATACGGCCCTATCTGATAGTTTCATTTAAATCAGAAGTTATCTCCTCTACCACTCGTCCACAGTAGTCCAGAGGTCAACCAGCGCTGGGGACTGTTAAGCAGTCCAGGGACTTTTCTCCCGCCTCAAGCGACGATATGGGAGTGTGGTAGAGTCATAACCTGATACACAGTGTAGGGGTGTAACAATTAATACAGTCAATTTTTGGGTTGCTCAGTTTACCTTCATAATGTGGTGTCCATTGTCTTGTTTTTATATACGATGTTTTGTTTTTGCTCAATGATGCTGACCATTGCTGAGGTTATGATTCTTAGATGGACCAGAGGGTTTTCACCTGGGACACACACACAGGTGCCATTTGATTATTAGAGGTGACTTGGGCGATGACAATGAGGAAATTGAGGTTGGTTTATCTGAGCCATATCCATTTTTAGTAAGCAAAACTATTCAATGATTGTGTGTGGTTACATATATATTCAATTTTAACTTCACTCACCATATTTACCTATTGTTTGACTCACCATTGTATGCAAGTTTGTTTTGATATAACTCTCACATATGGTTCGAACTACTTAGATTAATAACGATATAAGATCATTAAGACCATATAGGATTAAGACATGCCTGATCTATAATTCCATAATGGAAACGACTGTCTACATATTGTTTGATGTATTGTGTTAGATGTTTTCTTTGCAAAGATACTGGTTGGTTCTGGTCTCTCTTCCCCCAGGACAATGGAGGGGGGTCCATTAGAGAGAGGACAGTTGATCTGGGGTTCCTGCCCTAAATGGACTCAAACTCATATTTGGACATTGAAATGGACTCCATACACAAAATGAACAGCAGGAACATTCCTGTTACCAGCGGTTGATAAGTTTCATATTAGGAGGCAACATGGTTGACGGTCTTATCTGAATGTGATGTGTTTTTACACTCTATATTTTCAATTTTCTTTTTGATTCTTTTAATGATTGATTATTCACAAGCGATTGATGTTGAAAGATGTTAACACTCTATAATTATGATTTGTTGTGCATTGGCAGTGACTGGATTGCAGAGAAGTGCTTAATCCTGATGGGGGGTGAGATCTTCTCTACCGTCATGATACTCTTTTTTCATCTCCTAGAGGTGGTTATCGACTGGATGATGGTAACCCGACCTGGACAGACCTCTCTTCAGCTGCTGAAAGGATAACTGGGAAGAGCTCTTTCCGGTGGGGTGAGACTAGCTCATGAATTTGGCCTTATTAGAACAATTGAATAAGTTTACCTAGTCTAAAAGTAAAATAAAATAATGTGGGCATAAGATTTAAAGGTAACGCTAGAAGACTAAAATAGTTGTGCCAAAAAGCTTGATAAACTAGGACCCAGACTGTCATGTACATATACTTTATGATATCATCGATATATAAAGGTCACTACAAGCGGGAAGAATGAATGCAACATGCTTAACTTTGTGTTAATTTTACGTGACTTTTTCAAAGTCACGAGGAGGGAATAAGTAGGATATTTTATTTCAAGGAGGGAATATTTCTGTATCTTATTTGCAAGGATATTTTATTTCAAGGAGGGAATAGTTTTGCATTTTATTTTCAAGGGGGGAGTAATTGTGCATTTAGATTTTTTGTTTTTTTGTTTTTCGTTTTATTTGTTTAAGTGTTGAATTTACATAAGTCAGACATATGGTCTTTGAACATTTGCAAGGACCAGGTTAAAGTAATCATTGGGAAATACTTCAGCAATCTGTTGGGAAAGGATCTAATACACAAGCTAGTTTATTGATATAGAAAATTGGGAATTACTTCGCCAACGCCTAATGCTGTTATGCTGTGTTTAACACCTTAACTTGTTAGCTTTTTCCACCGCCGTGTCAAAACTACAGCGCCAACACCGGGTGGTGCAGCAGTCACCCATCAAACAAGCAGTTATGTTACATTCACTGGGAATGGTGGAAAGAGTGAACGGGACATTCAAGAAACTGACAATTCCGAGAAACAGAGTGCAGAGCCAAAGGATGGACCACCAACCAGGGTGGAGAAAGGTGACCAGGTGTACCCGAGAGTGTGCAGGGGACAGTGGAGCGCCCCGACTTGATCAGGCTGTGGTACCTGATATCCTGGAGTTCGGCACCTGTGTCTAGGAGGACATGGCACCTGTTTTACTTGAATGTTGAATTATTAAATACACAGTATGCTTCACGGTTGTCAATACAATGCATTATAAGTACGGAATGTGTTATGCTGTAGTCCCATGATTGCTTTAATAATGAAACGGATGAATTTTTTGATGCTGCTAAAATGTTCTGACTACTGGTGAGGAGTGGATCCGTGGGGAAGGCACACATGGGTACGTGTTGGTAACCTTGGCGTGTGGGCCTTGCCTATGGATCACAAGATGAACATTGAATTCATGAACTGTCCGACTTGAGGTTGGCTACAGATACGGGGGATAACACTGATGATCTTTGAGTAACCTGCGTGCATGGAAACCATCTGAGCAATTGCATGCTAGTCTACAGGGCGTTTTTTAGATCTATATAGGGTTAATGCTGCTAACACGATAATGTCTCTTCTGTGTTAGCCAGAGCTGCTAACACGGTAATGTCTGTTCTTATACCTGGAGGTATTCGATTTTGGTTATACATGCATATAAGTATTTGAAGGGATTTCATATGGGGAAATTACAATGCATTAACTACTATGCCTTTCTGTCCTCAGGATACTGTGATAATGGTATGACATATGGATTGTATGATGTGATGATAATTTGCCTACTGTTGGCTACGGCCCATGTATTCTTTGAGACACACCAAGGTGAATGCCATCCAATTTAGAGATGCGACAGGTTTTCCTACTGTCTAGAAGAGGTTTTCCCGAACTAAGTCGATTGGTGATGTTGATGTTTTTCTTTTCGCTTGAATTTATACTCACCATTTTTAGACCTTACATGATACATAGGACTAATAAAAAATACAGAATGGATTAACTACATTTATTATAATCAACAGAGGTTCATTAATTACACAGATGACGCTTTATCCGCTCTAGGTGAGCAGCTGCAGGCCACAAGCGCAATGACTTGGCAAAACAGGCAAGCCCTAGATTGGCTATTGCCAGAGAAAGGAGGAGTATGTGCCCTTATAGGAGAGATGTGCTGCACCTTTATCCCAAACAATACCTCTCCAGAGGGGACGTTCACACTTGCCATGAATAAACTTAAAAAGCTAATACAGGAGGTTAAAGATAACGCGGGACATGGCAAGGATTGGATGGCATGGCTAGAACTGGATATGGGAAAATGGGGAACAATATTTGCTCAAATAGGGATAATTCTTTCAATTGTATTCATAGTAATGGGATTGATTTTTTGTTGCTGTATTCCAGTGCTGAGGTCCATGATAGCGTCTAGGTTAAGCAAACAAATGTTCCTTATGTCCAGAGACATAGTTGAGGAGAAAGAAGTGGAATGGGAATATATTGGGGACGGAAGTCAGAGTGATTATAGGGAAGACGATGACATGGAAGGGGAGAAATCTGAGGTTTGACCTGGCCTCGAGGGGGCTCACATGTGAACGTGCTAGTAACCTCTCCATGTGGGCCACGCCCTTGGTAAGCAGATGGAACACGGAACTCATAATATAACCGGACATGAAGACGCTGATGAAAGTTGAAGCAATGAATACAATACTGCCCAAAACCCCCCACATACATACAGCACACCAATACATGAAGATCACCTGATCATCCACAACAATGCATGTTGAAAGAATTTGAGTTTTATTTGTTATTTTTATGTCACATACTTTTTGTAAGGATGACTTTCAATGCATGCTGAAAGTTTTTTTAATGTTGTGTAATGCATTTTTTGAAGTAAGTGTATGATCTTTGTCTAGGTCGTGGGTTATGGAGAGATAATGATTTAGATGGTTTTTACAACATTACATGGCGTTTATAGCTAAACTCATTAGGCTATGTGATACTATGTTAACTTGTAATATTTTTGATTCTGTGATACACATTTTGATATATGCATGCCAAAGGTTTTATATTAAGTTTTATTCTTGTATTGCATGTTTTTATATACGTTTATATCTTGTTGTTATGGGTACCAACTCAGAGGAAACACTTATAGGGTATCGCACATTTGGTAATCTTTTTCACCTTGCTTAAGCAAAAGTTCAGGTTGAAAACCCTGGAACAGGTTGATACTGAAAGCAAGTTGTTTTTTCCAGGTAATCAAATGTGAATACTGTTCATTTATCTAGCAGTCCGGCAAGTCATCTATAAATTTGGGGTATTAAAATAATGGTAATAGATATTGGGACTTAGTTAGTCCCAAAGGGGGGATATATGGTAGAAATTAACTAGTTGTTCACTATACATTTAAAAGGAATATGTTCATTATATTCTACCATTAAATAAGAGAGAACATTCATTATCTTGCCTATATGCTAAATGAATGAAGTAAGTGGGGGTGAAACAGGAGTCAGTAAAGACAGGGGATTCCAGTCTGACAATTGATGGGCAAGAACAAGTCTTTTTCTGGCCTGCCAGAAAGGTTGTTGTTGTTGGTCAAGTATACATAGAGGCTCCTTATAGTGTATGGTCACATTCTGCAGATGAAGGGTCAAGGACGGTATCCGTACAAGGAAGAAACTGATGAACAGCTGTGCATTCTGGGTCAACAGAAAGGGGTTAAAAGGAAGGGTCCAGGACTGGACCCTCAGTTCTTTGGCAAACCAACTCAGGCTTTGTGGTTGCTTGTTCTCAAGTGATAATAAAGTCTTACATCTTCAGACCTCGACTCTCTCGAACTTCTCTTCTTTAGTTTAAGTGTTAGATGTGGTTTTCTCCACGACAAAGATAAGATTATTAGACATTCTCTGCTTATACCATGGTCTGGGTGAATACTCGATTCTGATTGGTTGAAGATTATAGAGCGTTGCTCTATAATCTTATCTTTGATGTACACCTAGGAAAGACGTTGACGCTATGAAGACGCTATGGCCACGTTGCTTGGCAACGCCTGCATACGGGAGATATTAAATAGTCCGCTCGACTTATAAAAATAAAAAAAACCTCACGATTGTAACTCTAAAACACATTAAAGTATTATTAATTGATTAAATATTAACAGAAATGAATGGACGACGCGGAGGCGTGAACCGCGGAGGACGGTTCTGTTAATGGACACCTCGAAGGGCATTATCCCGCTTATACCATGGTCACTTACGAAAGAAAGAAATATTTAATCAATTAATAATACTTGAATGTGTTTTAGAGTTAAAATCGTGAGGTTTTTGTTTTTTTTACAAGTCGAGCGGACTATTTAATATCTCCCGTATGCAGGCGTTGCCAAGCAACGTGGCCACAGCGTCTTCATAGCGTCAACGTCTTTCGTAGGTGTACTTTTCAACCTACACCCTCCAGCCAATCAGAATCGAGTATTCACCCAGACCATGGTATAATATGTATTTCAGCACCGTGTCAGTGGACAGTTACAAGGCTACGATCGATCGTTAGATCTGTGCACGTGCGTTCATGTTAAGAGGAGTTTCGGGAAACGCACGGAAAAAAATAACGATCGTTCGAAAGATGATTCGTAAGAAGGATCGTAAGATGGATCGTACATCGTTATCGGGAAACTGGGCCCTGGTTAGTTAGTAGTTAGTTGTTTTTTTAAGCTTAGTGTGTCTCTAGCGCAACCTAAAAAATGGCACCAAATTAGTTTTTATTTTTCCACAATTTATAGGTGAGTTCTGTAATCCCTTTTGAACAAAAAGAGAGAATTGCAGAAGGAACTGGACTGTGTCCAACGTTTATTGATTTAAGGGGGTTGGTGTGTGGCTGTCCTCTGTCCTAGTGTTGGTGTAAACACGTAGCCTTGAGAATGTCTACAAACGAATGGACTACTTCATTGGTTGTGACAGCACCACAGAATTTGACAGACAGTAACTAATTTTTCCATCATATGCATAGAAAAACAAAGGATAGGACTGCGGGAGCTTTAAAGTGGGTTTATTAGAACCAGGTGTTGAGAAGAAGAGCCTATAAATGCAAATACTTCCAACATGTATACAAACTAGCTTTAGCCATATGCTAATGTTGATCATTTTGATGTGCCAAAAACTAGGCTTGCGCTCCAACGAGAGGAGTGCTATTAATATTTCAAAATATACATTTGAATACATTTATTGTAATTTATTGTGATACCAAAACACGCTCTGCAGACGGTGAGCCTATATTTTTGTTAGTTTTGTTTATTTTGATTATTTTTTGCTGAATACTTTTCACAATCAATCATTCCAAAAGCCATTATGCTCACACATCCACACCATTAGCTACTGCTGATAGTCAACTCATCATGTGAAGTGGATCCATTACAAGAGGATAAATGTAGATGTACATTTTTTTTGGTATCTTTAATAAATCAAATAAAACTTTTGCTTGGCATCTAGTGTGCATGTTCAAAGTGATAATCTAATACTATAATATAATCGATAGATAAGATTTCTTTCTCTGCATTTGTCAAGACTTCGCATTTTGCAGCGGCAAAATAACAGCTTAATTCTAACTTAAAAAGTTCCAATCGACATTAATCTAAAATGCCCATTTTGCATATAACTTTAGGTCAGTGTGTTGTTGAAAAAAACAGGAGGTGCACAGCCTCACTAGCACCTAGGTATCTCAGCATGTAGGTATCTGTACATCAATGTTTACCTTGTACTGTGTCCTTCGCAAACATGGTCAACCGTTATACGTTTTCGCACTGAATGCCGACAAAGATTTAAATGTAAAAATGACATGGTGATATCAGGAATGCCAGGTTTGTATGTGGTCTGTGTGTGGGTGTGTGTATGTTTGTTGGTTGTATTGAAAACGATATCAGCGGCAGCATCAGAGACAATTTATACACAAGTGGCTGGGTGAGCTGACGGCTGTGTGACTGCGTGTGAGATATTTATCAAACAGAATTAATTTCCACGCCACTCACCACTCGCTTGTGAGAGCCAGAGAGCCCATCAGAGGCACCAAGCAAAAAGGAAAAAAAGGCACATGTTTATTATTCTCTTGAATTGACTATGAAGAATCACAGGAACGCATGCACATACAAATCAAAGGTGCTCATTGTTATTGACTGTGGTGGTTACATTGTCGTTATCTTTTTCTCCGGCTTTCATTTTCTATAGTTCCACATTAATGTTGCCATTACTGCTCTGGTGATCAGAGCTTTAAATCCACAAAGCATTCTGGAGGATGGTGGATGTTTCACACGTTTTCATGTTTCACACATTAACTCAGCAAACTACTGTAGGAGTGTGTGTGCGTGTGTGCATCTCTCTGTCTGTCTGTCTGTCCATCCGTCCGTCCCTCCGTCCATCTGTCAGTGTTCATGTGTATGTTTGTACACAAGATTACAACAGAAACAAAAAAAACAGATTCATTTTCGTGTCACTCATTCCTCTCGTTTCGGTGCAGCGTTGCAGCTCTTGACAAACTCCAAGTCGGGCATAATCACTATTGTCACAGTGAACAAGCCAAGGCAATGGGATAATTTTCTCCAGAGTCATCATTGTCATGTGCAGAGCCTCGTACTTAGCCCTGTCACCTGTAATTACAGTCAGTGTGACAGTGTAGCCCGCCTGACACAGAGTTAAACTGTATGACAAGCTGTCCGCACCAGGGTTCCCCCTCTCCACACACCAGCCCCCTCCTCTCTCTCTCTCTCTCTCTCTCCTTGCGTTTCACACAAAAAGGCACTCAAAGCGGGTAGGGAGTCGGAGCAAATTGTTGTGCAACAGGGATGGATGTGATGTTCAAGCAGAGGCTTTTCTCTTTCTGACTTGAGAGTGAATTGATGAGGACCAGTCTTGGTGGTCTAAATTTTGAGCGACCAAATTCAATTGTTGAGTTACCAAATTAAATGAAAAAATAAAAGCAGATGATGACATTTTCAGATAGCAATGATATAAAGGCCATGACAAGCATACGTGCCATTTTCTGTCATACAAACCCATGAAACCAAATGCTTAATGCTGTGTCATTCTCCAAAATGAGTGCCATAGGTTCCTTCTGGTTGGATGAGCCATTGACCAATTGTGTAGTGCACTGCAATACCTTGTGTTGTGATTTGTCTACCTTTCATATTTTTCAGATATAGCTGGAAAATATAATTGACGTTTCTGCTTGATAGTTTCCCCAGGGAGTTGGCACAATTCCTTCACCATATAGTGGCCACAGTTTCTTCCCAAAGAAGTAGCCACCATTTCTGCCAACGTTGTTCTTTCACCATAGTTGCAACAGTTATTTCACCATAGTTGATTCAGTTTCCGCAAAGTTTTCCCATTGTGTTGCCTAATAACAATATAGTGTTTCTGGCCCCAAATGTACATGACCTGGGGGGTATACTACGAAGCTCGCTGAACATACCCAGGCTTTCTTTGGATAACCTGGATCGACAAATACAAAACTCGCAATCAGAGTTAAACGGTACCACGAAGCTCACTTACGAGTCAATTTGTCAAGCCAGGTTTTCCGCTTTAGTTTCAATGCGCGTTCCCATAAAAAGGGCGTAACCCAATGTTATTCACCTTGATGAAATGGATCCGACGGAGCGAACAATGTCTGAACAACATAGCAGATTCTGTGAATGCATAAGTGAAAAGATTCTGCATAGCCTAATTATCTAAAAATAACTATGCCAAATGCAGAATTGTTCGCCATTAATCCCAATAGAGTGCATACCATTGCAAAATGCAAAAGCAACCTCCAACTTGCTTTATTGTGTAATTTAGGGAATTCATTTCAAATACATCCTATATGTAAGAAACGTATTGCATGTGCTGGAAGGTAGCGACGGTGGTGTGGTGGATTACTATGTGAGCTGAACGCAAGCGACCGGGGTTCATATCTTGCCCGTCCATCATCATGCCTTTTACCCCCAGCTAGATTACCAAACTGGATAATTCCATAACATTAATGAATAAGTATTCCATATGACATAAGAAATATAACTTATTAAAATACACATAAATGGGTAACCCTTCCTTTTACAGTCCGGTAATTACCAGGTAATTACCTGGTAATAAGATGTATTTACTAAGTAATAACAGGTAATTAAATGTAATTACCTTGTAATTACCAAGTACTTACCAGGTAATTACCCAGTATTTAATTACATATTTATCTGGTAAATACCAACAAGTTACCTGATATTTACTAGATATTTTCCTGACATCTACCAGGTATTTACCCAATAATTACCTGGTAGATATCCTGCAATTGCATATTGTAGACAATAAACCCACTGAATGTGTCTATATGTGACTTTGTTAGGGTGATAATAACTTATATATTTACCTGGTACTTACCAGGTATTTACTCAAAAATGATCGCATATTTACCTGGTAACTACCACTTATTTACCTGGTAGTTACCTGATATTTACCTGGTAAATACCAACAAGTTACCCAGTATTTACTAGATATATACTGAAAACTACCAGGTATTTATCCAGGAATTATAGATTATGTATTACCAATCAACCTGTGTAGTGACAGTGAGGGTAGTAATGACTCTGATATTTACCTGGTAATTACCCAGTATTTACTTGATAACTGGCAACTATACCATGATACCATGTTCAAAACTACACACCCTAATGGGTGGTAGATGATTATAATCTACAATTACCAGGAAAGTATATGGTAGTATCATTGAAACAAACCACGCTTCCTTTTACAGTACAATTCCACCTCTCTTACAGGGTAACTACTCTGTAAAACTCCGATATCACCCCGATAATAGGCTCTGTGCACAACTTGCGTGACGTACTTCCGTTTTCCCCGGTTGTCGGCAGAAGAGTTTCCGGTTTTCTTCCTGCTTCACTACAACAGCGGTGAATATGAATCAAAACGAACAAATGAGAGTTGTACGAAAGAAGAAAAAAAATAACATGAGGGATGGATATAAGTTGCAGAAGGTTGTAGGGGGCTCAAATGAGCATTGTTGTGTGCCACTGTGTACTGGATCGAGTCGGTATAACACCGAACTCAGCTTCCACCGGTTTCCTAAACATACTGGCCACCGTACACAGTGGCTTCACAAGATCCGCAGAACCGGGTTTACCATTACTCCGCATACAAAGGTCTGCAGCCGTCATTTCACCAAGGACCAGATCCGCACCACTGCAAAAGGAAGACGGTTTTTAACTGCCAACGCCATACCAACCTTGTTCGAGTGGAACGCTTACAGCAACGAGACGCGGGCCGGTGTTTGGGAGCGCCGCACTCGTCCGACATCGAGTCCGGAACCTGGCCCGGCGGAGACCGAGGAGGAGATTGTGGATATGGTCCCGATGCCCATAGACCACGATTACGTGGTCTATGGATTTATGATCTATGATCTATATCTATGATCTATGATCTATGGTCTATATACATTTCTAATGAAATGTAATGTAAATGTTTATTTACTGGTATAAATTTATGATGCAACATTGAATGTAGTGAGTTGATTTTTGGGTCCATTGAATGAGAAGTAGACTCAGCAGACATCCGGGCAGTATCAACAATACATTTATTCATATTCTGGTTACCTAACATTACCTTCGCCGATCTATACACACTTGAATTACACGAATAACATAGTATGCAAAAAACACCAAAAGGTTCAAATATTGGCCACAAAGTGACAGTGAAAAACTGTGTGCTTCTCACCAGTAAGTAGCACACCTGCTGAGTGATTATGACATCATAAACTAGCATCTGTCATGAGTGAATAACTGCTGAAAACATGCAGTATTTTGTTCACATATGAAGTACATTACTTTGCACAAAATAGCATTCAAAACAGAAAATGTAACTTTGACAGACCTATGGTCTATATACATTAGAAATGTATATAGACCATAGATCATAGATATAAACCATAGATCATAAATCCATAGACCACGTAATCGTGGTCTATGGGCATCGGGACCATATCCACAATCTCCTCCTCGGTCTCCGCCGGGCCAGGTTCCGGACTCGATGTCGGACGAGTGCGGCGCTCCCAAACAGCGGCCCGCGTCTCGTTGCTGTAAGCGTTCCACTCGAACAAGGTTGGTATGGCGTTGGCAGTTAAAAACCGTCTTCCTTTTGCAGTGGTGCGGATCTGGTCCTTGGTGAAATGACGGCTGCAGACCTTTGTATGCGGAGTAATGGTAAACCCGGTTCTGCGGATCTTGTGAAGCCACTGTGTACGGTGGCCAGTATGTTTAGGAAACCGGTGGAAGCTGAGTTCGGTGTTATACCGACTCGATCCAGTACACAGTGGCACACAACAATGCTCATTTGAGCCCCCTACAACCTTCTGCAACTTATATCCATCCCTCATGTTATTTTTTTTCTTCTTTCGTACAGTTACAGCTCTCATTTGTTCGTTTTGATTCATATCCACCGCTGTTGTAGTGAAGCAGGAAGAAAACCGGAAACTCTTCTGCCGACAACCGGGGAAAACGGAAGTACGTCACGCGAGTTGTGCACAGAGCCTATTATCAGGGAGATATGGGAGTTTTTGCCAGATACCATGTTCAAAACTACACACCCTAATGGGTGGTAGATGATTATAATCCACAATTACCAGGAAAGTATATGGTAATATCAGTTTTGAACATGGTATCTGACAAAAACTCCCATATCTCCCTGATAATTATCTGGGTGATAGAGAGTTTTACAGAGTAGTTACCCTGTAAGAGAGGTGGAATTGTACTGTAAAAGGAAGCGTGGTTTGTTTCAATGATATTTGAAACAAACCACCAGTAAATACATCTTATTACCAGGTAATTGCCTGGTAATTACCGGACTGTAAAAGGAAGGGTTACCCATAAATGCACTTCACTTGGGAAACGAACCCAGCACGCAGAATCTCAAGACTGACGCGCTACCTCCACTCAACCACTCATTCACATATACAGGTGTTTTCTTTTACCTGCAAGTTGATAAAATCCTTCCTTGACAGTTTGTGTTGGCAAAAAGCTGGGAAACACCACGAACATATTTAGCAGTGTATTTAGGGCAGCTACAACCTTGCGTATCGCAAGGCACACTGTATTTTTGCTGATATTTTTGCATCACCAACTGTATGCAAATATGTACCCTTGGCAAAAGAATCGCAGTGAAACACAGACACACTGCGCAACAGTTAAGCGCAGAGCTTCTTTTTGTAGCATTGCCTACATAAGGTCCAACAAGGACAATCAAATAGCGAATAACCTCTGATGAGAACCTGTATCTCTCATAAAGAATATCCTCACGCTCCGAGGTCAACTGGAATACCTACAAATGGTGACGCCATCGTAAATGGAGGGGCTAGGAAGCGGCGCTCAGCTTTAAGTAGCCGATCTAATCGGAAAGTCTTAGCTGAAAACCTCCTCCCGACCAGGTTTGGTTGCCAGCATAAGTTACCATGGTGATATAGCGACGCTAAAAGACAGCGACTTTCGTATGACAGCTAACCCAGGCTTTGAGCGCAACATACCTCGCTAACCCACTAATCGAGGTTCGTAGTACACCCCCCTGATGAGCAAATCCGGAAACAGAATCGCAAGACAGAGTCTGCTCTATTGAAAATATTTTGGAAAAGCAATACATAATATGTTGTCATGTAGCCTTGTGCATTCATTTTATTCTTGCGTCTGGGTGTTGGAAACAAAATGAAAAACTACGCCTGTTCCCTGCTTGACCAATCAGCAATTAGTCGATGTGACCATATGCAGAAACAGTGACGCGTTGCTAACCTCTGGGAAGACTCCACGTCTTTGCGTAAGCATAGGTCCGCGACCAGCAAACGCGGTGTGTACAAGTCTCTGTGTAGCAACGTGTATCATGGATCGCCGTTGATCATTGCATGGACGCAGAAGTGTAATTTGAGCTTAAGTGAAGACATTTCCTCATCTATCGCATTAGCAGCCTACGCTCAATGAAAAACACACATTTTCTTGTATTAAAATTGACAAATGTAGATTCCAGCTTGTTGTTAACTTAATCGAGGGTGAATGGTCTGTGGACATCAGAGGTCTAACAAAGAGGGAGAACATCTGCCTATTACAAGTGCCAAATTCTGTAGGCTTAATGGCATTACTGTCTCATTCTTTAGAGTCTAACGGTGCTTCTCCATTATGAAGCTTTTTAATTGGCTTTGTTACCTGCCGTCTCCAACAGAGAGAACAGGACGCAGTGTAATATCATCTAGGCCAGATACCGCTGCTGCTAGTAATTGCAAAAGGTTCATTAACCCACAACAGTTTTAAACCAGTTAAGAGGGGGTGGTGGTGGTGGTGGTGGGGTTCCATTAACAAAAGGTACATATCGAGGAAATTAACACGAATAAAATGAAACTAGTGTCAGCAGCAGCAGGTTCGGTGAAGACCTACAAATGATATATGTCTAATAGGAAACACACAGACACTGTTTGGGATTTGACGTGGTGAAGACGACGTTGAGATATAGATGTTTTGACATTTTACAGCTGACAGTCGACAAGTCATGTTCTGTCAGTCAAATGTCTGATCCACACTTTTTCATGAACCTTTAGCAATTGTGAGGGATTCTGCACAATTCAGCAACAGGGTGGCTCTGCAAATGGCTTTCATACAGTTTGAAAGTATAAAGGAAGTCTCTCCACCATAAGTTATTTGCGTCAATTCGCCAAATGGCACCAAACAGATAAGCAGGAGAAAATCTGTAACGCTCAAGAACTCACCAGACTGTGAGTCTGTGAAAAATGTGAACGGGAAGTGGCGTTCAGCAGCGTGTTCACCATGAAGAAGACTAGGGAAGCAGAAGTGTGTGCTAGACTGAAGAAGCAGAATAGAAACAATTAACATCAGTGAGCACAGTGAAAGCCACCGGCATAGCACCATGTCCAATATGCAGTACACATACAATTGTGTGTTGTTGTTAATGGGGGCACCCATTCATTCGTAGGCCTATTGCCCCCCTTCAGGCCCAAGCAGCGAGGCCGGTGTTTCACTGCCGGGCTGGATCATGTCAAACTCTATTGACCATCACCCAACATCCGGCTATAGTATTGACATTGCCATCTTTCTGTCAATGTATCAATGATGGATAACAGATGCCTAGACATATGAGAGTGGAAGAACATTTGAAATAACATTAAAAAAAATTAAAGGAGGATGTCAAATTCATCACTGGTCTGCACACAGAGACATAGTTTAAAGTACTAAAGTACTTTTCAGACCAGATCTCTCCCCATCATGAATACCGGTGATTACAGTGAGGCATTAAAATATATAGCATACATTGTTAGCATACATGTTTGTTCCACAATCAAGTCCACGGACTACTTCTGCATTCCTAAAGTAATTGATTATAGAGCGTAACAGTGACCGCCCCTTTTTTAACAGCTCCGGTGCCGGAAGTAAATGTCCCATGCATTTATCTCGTCCACTTTCCGTAGAATCCTTATAAAATGAGTATTAAGCCTTTAACCAAGCCAATCGTTCGTTATGGTAGTCGTGACCATATTATGTTTGATTCGGGATGAGTAGTTCCTCACTCGGTCAACAAAATAATGTACACAGTCTTGTACCTTTGCCTTTTCTTCCGTTTTCCAAATTCTTTTTATGCCCGAATCAAACATAATATGGTCACGACTACCATAACGAACGATTGGCTTGGTTAAAGGCTTAATACTCATTTTATACTCATTTTATAAGGCTCTATTGACTAAACAGGCGCTAATCAGATCCCATCAGGGGTTAGTGAGAACAATGAAAGCAGTGATCTTGTAGTGTTCCATATTAGGTGGCGATGGAGGTATTAATCAATTCCCATTGGGAGAATATGATGAGCCTGGGAACGAAAGAGAAACAAAAGTAAAAAAGTAATCCAGATTCAATGCAAGAAGTGCACCTCATGTGCCTATCAATCTAGCCTTTATTGGAATTACACTACGGGGGCCACCGTCTTCCCACCAAGGGAACACAGGAATAAGATTGAACCTTTACATCATGGAACATTTTATTTGCTCTGTCCCTCCCTCTAATTGGAAATAAATAATGTTGGACTTGGTTGTTGTTTGTCAGAAAAACTCCAGTGGTGTTTTGAACTTTTCGCTGTTTGAATGTATTTATGGTTTACTTGTGCGTCATCATCATCATTCAGCACCAGCGATTGTAGAGAGGCTCACAAAAAACAACAACCTTTCTTTAAAAAACTCCAAAAGAAAGAAAGAAGGACATCAACATTTAATTTCAAAAGTTGAAAGCCTTACACTAGATTTCAGGAATATAATGAACCTACAGAAAAACTATACACAACATCTAAATACTAGTTATACCTTTTGAATTAATATATTTTGCTTATATGTAATGCTTATATGTATAACTAATGTGCCTGCTGTTTTTGGGATTGTGGAGAAAATCTATGGAAAAGCTGTAATAATAACAATAATAATATAGAATAATAATAATCGTAGCACTTATAACTTGAAGTGGCATGTGTCAAACCCTTCATCAAATGGCTATATAACATCTGTTTTATTACTTTTCATAGTTCTTAGCAGGCACACAAGGCCAGTACAGATTAAAATTATTATTACTGCGTAATTAAGTTATTATTTTTTTCTTTCCATTGTTGTCTCTAGGGTCAATGGGTTCACTCTTGGTTTTTCTTTTTTCATTTTGTATAATGAAAAGCATCATTATTATGAGTTCCAATACTTTAATTTGTCCTGTGAACAGAGCAGCGAGTATCGCTTACTGCTTAAAGAAGACGCTTGCATTTCATTCTCCCCTCAATTATGCTAAGCTGGATAGAAAATGGTTATAATAATGCACACAGAGTAGAGTAGCTCAAATGTATTCTACTACTACTACTACTACTACTACAAAGGAGGAGGAGGAGGAGGAGGAGGAGGAGAGAAGAAGAAGAAGAAGAAGAAGAAGAAGAAGAAGAAGAAGAAGAAGAAGAAGAAGAAGAAGAAGAATGTAATGGCATTTGTTATTTTTTACTGCTGGGTAAAAGCTTAATATTATATAACCTCACATGGATCATTCTTTCTATACAATGCATGTATTGACCAGTGCTGTTGCATTATGTACAGTCCTACGTATACATACTTTGCACTCAGCGTAGCCTGTCACACATGTAATTATTGAGCTCCATTATGGGGGGGGGTTGCTTGGACGTGTACCCCCCGGCGCAGCCTCTTCCTGGACTACATTGATGGATCACCTCCAGAAGCACACACACACAGCTGGTGGAAGAAAGGGGTGTCCCGTCACAAGACCGAGGTCATTCCATCTCCTAACCCTCCTCAGAGATCCTGTCAGAGTTCAGAGGTCATATGGTAATCACTAGTATGCTCATTTACAACATAAGTCTTTGTCTATGTTTTATTTAGAATATATATTGTGCTTGGCTCTGCACGATTCATGGTCGCATGATTTCATGGTTGCCAGAGGACATTAACTAAGATGACATACATTACATTTTATATATTGTGTAATTGAGTTACAAGGTTATCCTATTGTAGCGTTCGAGGTGTACAGGGCTTCTAAAGTCACTCTTTTCTGCTGACAAAAACTCACAAACATAATACTCTTTGGAGCTGAGCAACACACTCTTTTTATTTTCCAAACCCCACAAACTCCTAAGACAATAACCATGTCGCCCCTCACTGACGTCACACCCGCGCCCCACTCTCACATGCGTCCCCCCTTACAGTAGAGAATGTCCCCATCTCTCAGTACACATGTAAATGAAACACACAGGGGAAAAACATGTAAACAGCCAAACACGCCATGAGGCAATTATTCAATAATAATAATAATAATAATACATTTGATTTATAATGCACTTTATATTTTAGCAATCTCAAAGTGCTACAGAGTAAAAATAGGCAAAGGGGAACCTAAAGGTGAGAAATTAGCAAAAAGCTTTTTTAAAAAGATATGTTTTAAGGTTTCATTTAAAAACATCTGTAGACTGTGGGGCCCTCAGATGGTCAGGGAGGGCGTTCCACAGTCTCGGGGCTACAGAGCAAATAGCCCGGTCACCCATGCTGCGGAGTTTGGTTCTGGGGGTTTGGAGGGTGTGTGTTGTTGCAGAACGGAGGGTGCGTGAGGAGGTTTGGGGGGTGAGGAGTTCCTGTAGGTAAAGGGGGGCGTGACCATAGATGCACTGGTGGGCGAGTAGGGAGACCTTATATTCAATTCTGAAAGGGACGGGAAGCCAGTGGAGGGATTTCAGGGTGGGGGTGATGTGATCATATTTGCGCACCCTCATCAGGATCCTGGCAGCGCTGTTCTGGATGTTTTGCAGTCTCTGAATGCTCTTGCCAGGGATCCCGATGAGGAGTGCATTGCAGTAGTCCAGCCTGGAGGAGATAGAGGCGTGGACGAGCTTCTCTGCATCTGCCAGGGTAAGTGTTGGACGGAGTTTGGCAATGTTCTTGAGGTGGTAGAATGATGTCTTACAGAGTTGATTTATGTGGGTATCAAATGAGAGGTGGGAATCCATTTTTACACCTAGGTTGGTGACAGATGTGGAGAGGGAGATGTTTTGACCAGAGAAGGTGATGCTGGTGATGGTGGAAGAGCGGAGCTGATGTGGTGTGCCAACCAGGATGGCTTCTGTTTTGGCACTGTTGAGTTGTAGGAAGTTTAGCTTCATCCACACCTCTATCTCCTCCAGGCAGGTGGTCAGTGTGTGTGTTGGCAGGGGAGCAGAAGATGTTGGGGTAGTTCTAAGATAAAGCTGTGTGTCATCAGCATAGCAGTGGAAAGACAGACCGTGTTTACTGATGACTTTGCCAAGGGGGAGCATATAGATGGAGAAGAGAATGTAAACAGCCTAGGTAACCCACACAATAGGGGAAAAAAAAAAACACACACACAAAAACAGCATACACGCAACCCCCCCCTAAAACACAGGGAGTCAGTAAACATGAGCATGTATAAAACAGTCACTCCATTACATACTCCCTAAAGCGAGCAGGGGGTCGTGATGACCTACCAACCCGAGAGAACCTTGGCGGAGCAACTGCCTGGTCAGGGCAACCACCAGCACCTAAGCCAGTGCCACGACCACAGGCCATGTCTTCGTCAAAGAGGGACACGCCCGCAGGGCTACCAGGCATGGCAGCATCCTCCTGCTGAGCAGTGGGCGGGGAAGGGTAGAGGAGGTTTCTAGCCGGGCCCTCCAAGGGAAAAGCCACAGGCAGATTGTAGCGCCGCAGCCTGTCATAGTGGACGGTCTGAAGAGGGGGCTCCTCTCCGAATGGGCTACTAATCTGATAGGTGACTCCAACCTCACCATCCCTGTCCATTCGCCGTTGCACCAGATAAGGTCCCTTCCAGTGGGGAGCCAGTTTACGGCGGCTCTCTGTGGGGTCATTCAACCACACAAGGTCCCCAACCTCGTATGGTTCGTGCCTCAACCTGGTATCATAGAAAGTCTTTTGCCTTCTGCTTGCCACAATGTTGTTTTCCTTTGTCTGACTAAAAGCAGTGTCCAAGCGCCTAAAGGTATGGTTATATTTTATATCTATCATATGACCCATAATTAGGGTCACACTAATCTTGGTGCCTTTCTGCTGAAGTAAGACAGAAAATACATTGTTGGTGACATGTTTAGAATAGATAGTGTGAGATCAGTTGGTTGCAAAGTGCAGGTCATATGATAGTAAAGAACAGGCAGGCTGGCCTCTGTACATGCTGGGAGTCAGATACCATGAGGACGAGGTGGGAAGACGTCAACAGCCGGATGAGACAGCCTTTGTTATGACGTTTTCACTGTTTGTGTATATAACATCCTGGGTCAGGGATAGTTGGTGCTCAGACTTCGTGAACTGACACACACACTTTGTTGTCTGTCAGGGAAACATAGTTGGACCCAGATATCTGTAAAACTCTGCACATTATACTGGTGTTAACAATAAAACTGATTACTTCCTTAAAGCTAAAACTTCTTCTATCGCTTCATTAAAGAACATGCGTGAGAAAGGGTTTCATTTTTGAAACTGCTTTTCACAACACGCCTGAGGAGAGAACTAGCAAAGTCCTCCGGGGACCCATCAACCGGCCTGCCTTGCACTAGCAGGCCCAGCACCACATCCACCGGCGTCCGGGCCTCCCTGCCGTGTGTGAGGAAGTAAGGCGTGAACCCGGTGCTGGAGTGTACACTGGTGTTGTATGCAAAAGCAACCTGCAACAGGAATGAGTCCCATTCTCCCTCACATGACAAAAGCGTTTTAGCCAACTGGTCAATAAGTGTTCTATTAAACCTTTCAACCATACCATCAGACTTTGGATTGTATGGAGTGGTATGAGTTTTCTTCACACCCAGCAGCCTGCACAAATGTTTCACCATATCTGATTCAAACTGCCTCCCCATATCTGTGTGCAGCGTTTCCATCACACCATGTTCCAAAATGTAGTTCTGAAAGAGACACTCAGCCACTGTGGTGGCTTTTTGATCAGCGATGGCATACAGATTAACAAACTTAGTGAAATAGTCCTCAACAACCAAAACATACCAGTTGCCTTTAGAGGTGACCGGCAACTCAAGTATGTCGGCTGCGACACGTTGGAAAGGTCTCTCCGCCTGTGAAGTCCTCATAGGGGCATGATGTCGAGGAACTGGGGACTTCCTTCTTTGACAGGCGTAACACTGATCACACCAAGCTTTAACATCACCGTACATAGTGGGCCAATAACAAACACCTCTGGCACGTGCTAAGACCCGCTCATACGCAAGGTGAGCTGTCAAAGGTGTGCCATGGAGGTGTCCGAGGACCTCGGGAACCAAGACAGCAGGGACCACAACTTGTGTTGTTTGCCCCACATCAGACAGCCACACAACCCTGCACAACAGTCCATCAATGAAAGTCAGTCGGGGAAACTCGTGCCACAGTCTTTTTAAACCCCGACCAGCATCCTTCAGCCTCCACCTAGGGGGTCTCTGACCTTCCTCCAGCCAGGCCAACACCTGTCTGATGTCAGCATCACTCTGTTGGAGCTCCCTGACATTGGAGCCATTGTGTGACAGAGTGTAGATCAAGGCTCGGTCCACACCAGCCTGGGGGTCAGAAGGCAAATGGGGGCAGGGGCTGGAGCCGGGGGCAGCTGTAGGGACCATGGTGGAAGTGGGAGTCTCTATGGTGCACACAGAGCTGGGGTCATTGTCCATAACTGTTTGGGTACCTGTGTGCACGAGAGTGTGGGTAGCATCAGGGGAATCATTGTCCATTAGCTCTGCACTGAGGTCGGTTCTGCGTGAAAGAGCATCCGCGTTAGTGTGTTGACTTCCACTGTTGTGCACGATTACCCAGTCATAAGGGTCCAGTTCCAGGGCCCAACGGCTGCGACGCCCCGTTCTGTCATTATCAATGGGAAGCCGTCGAAGACCCAACAACGGCTGGTGATCTGTAACAATGGTGAATGGGCGAAGACCCAAATAGTGTCTGAAATGACAAACCGCCCACACTATCGCCGACAGCTCCCTGTCATACGTAGACCATCGTCGTTCGGCTGCGGTGAGGGAGTGACTAGCATAAGCCACCACTTTCTCCAGACCATCAGCATCTTGTGCTAACACTGCCCCCACAGCAACCTGGGAAGCATCGGTGTATAGAATGAAACAGTGAGTGAAGTCTGGGTGACTCATTATAGGTTCAGCACAGAGAGCGTCCCACAGGAACTCAAACGCCTCCTGGCAATCTGCAGTCCACTGAAACGGGACAGCCTTCCCAGTAAGGTGACTGAGGGGGGCGGCTCGCTGGGCAAATCTCCTCAGAAACCTCCTGTAGTAGGAACAGAGCCCCTGGAAGGCACGCACCTCCGTGGCGGACCTCGGCACAGGCCATGACTTCACCTTCTCTGTGTTCTTGGGGTCAGGGCAAAGCCCCTCAGCAGAGATGACGTGCCCAAGGAAGACCACATGGTCCCGGGCCAGGTGGCACTTCCTGGCATTCAGCCGTAGCCCAGCTGCTCCGATCCGGGTGAAGACCTCCCCCAGAGCAGAGAGATGATCCTCAAACGACCTGCTGTATATCAATATGTCGTCAAGATACACCATGCAGATGTGCCATGGCAGCCCCTTTAACACCAACTCCATGTCCCATGGGCATGGATCTGAACTGGTAGAGGCCCTGGCCGGTGGTGAAGGCGGTCTTTTCACGGTCCTCCGGCGCCACCTCCACCTGCCAGTAGCCGTCTGAGAAGTCCAGGGTGCTGAACCAGGTGGCTCCTGCAAGGGCGTCAAGTGTATCATCGACACGCGGCAGTGGGTGGGAATCTTTTATTGTCACAGCATTGAGGCCCCTATAATCAACACAAAAGCTCCATGTATTATTCTTCTTCCTGACAAGAACCACAGGAGAGGACCAAGGGCTGCAGCTCTCCTCGATGATGCCATCCTCCAAAAGGCGCTGGACCTGCCTGTTTATTTCCCTCTGCTTGTCAGGGGAAGTGCGGTAGGCCCGTTGCTTTATTGGGGGGTGGTTACCTGTTTGAATGTGGTGTTTGATTATTGTGATGTTCTTTGAAGGCCACCGACACAGGATCGCTTTTAACTCACTTTATTTGTTTTAGGTTTAGGTCTATTATCTATGAAGCAAATGGAGAGGAATTGTATCATTCACGCGTGGAGCGACTCTTAGCTGAATATCTAATCGATACGCTGCCTATAGAGTTTCTGCCCTCCCCTGCTTGTGTGCGTTCGATAGTACCTGGGCAGGCGTGGCCTCTATGACGTGTAATATGCTCTGATTGGCTATGGTTGAGCGCCCACCTCCAGGTATATTATGTATGCTGCCATCTGGTGGCCAGGTACGGTTAATACAGCTTATATATTTGTTCCTGTTCCCTAGTGGCTATGTGAGGATATTACAGCCTGTTGATACATGTGCTGTTATTTATTCGTAACATGATCAGGTTGGGGCTGCCTGTTCCACCCCGTGCAGGGCTGAACACTCCCTGATGTTTCCCCAGCAAGGCCTGCAGCTGCTGCCTCTGATCGTCAGACAGCGGACCATCAGCTACATCAGGTAGGGGGGCATCCACCTGTTGAGAATCAAAAAACCTCTGCAGGGGTGAGTATGTCACAGTCATTAACATGGTGAAATACCCCCAGGTGAGACCCAGGGCGCAGTTTCAGTTCCTGGTTGGTCGGGTTGAGTAGCCGTGCCACAGTGCATCCATTTTTCACTGACGCTACAGTGCGTGCGACCACCAGTCCCATGTTGTCACACACCTCAGGCTCTAAATAGCCCAGGTAAGAGTCAATTGTTGGTCCAGCAACATGTGGTGGCCCCACCTGAACAGGGACAATCATTTCACTGAAAGGTGGAACAGTATCATCAGTAGACATAGAGATGTTACAACACTTTGGAATAAAATCTGTAGCTTGCAAGAGAGGAATGTTAATGTCCCCAATACTGACAAGCCCACGACCCACATCCATAATTGCATGATTCTGCCGCATGAAATCAAAACCCAGCAAGATAGCCTGTGTAGCTCCCCGCACAACATGCACAGTTTGTTCATAAGACCTGCCCCCCAAATTTATTGGAAGCACCACAGTACCTAAAGTGTCCAATAACTGTCCATTCACTGCACGTGCATACATGTACTGTGTATTCAATACACGTTTACGTAAAGCTGGGATGGACATCCTGAACTCCTCAGAAATCAAAGAAACATTAGAGCCAGAGTCAATTAACACAGTCACATCAACCCCCTCTACCAGTCCTTTAACATAGGCCGTAGACTCGGACTCACCCACCGAACAGGAGTCGACCGTGGGGTCCGGAGTCGCTGCTGCAGAGTTGTCATTGTGATCATGTGGTGGCGACACTGGCATCCGGGTCTCGATGCCAGCTACTGGAAGTTTCCCCGCTCATCTCCGTGCGGGGATGGTGTGAGATGGTGACCGTCGCGAGGGAGATAGAAACCTCACTCCCCGTCGTGGCTGACGTTCCTCTGCAAAGCGCGGCTCCCTCTGGCCCTCGCTGTCCAGCCGGCGCGGCGAGAAGCCAGCAGTGGTGTCTCGGTTCCCCCGCTCTCGTGGAGACCATTCCCTGTCACCGTATCCTCCCTGAAGCCTGCGCTGCGGAGACCGGCCTCTCGTGCTGTCGTCCATCCAGAAGTCCCTGGAGGTGGACCTGCATCCGAACCCGCCACAAGCGCAGTGACAGGCGCGCCGCTGCTCTCTGCGCTCCCCTGGGCTCTGCTGACGAGCCCCAGGAAAAGGGGAGCCACGACCGTCACACTCAGTCCCACAGGTACGTGCTCTCAAATCCCTCACCTCCGTTTGTAAATTGTCCATCCTTGAGGTGAGTCGTTCCATGGCATGAACAAGCTTCTCTGTGGCGTTAGCATTACAGTCCAACACACTTGGTGACGCCGGATTGAGAGTGGCCACAACAGCAGGATGTGGGCTGGAGTAGGGCAATCCAGGTGTGCTCGCCCTCAGAGCCTGCCTGGCCCGTTCACAACGGCCTGCTACAGTCAAAGCCTCCTCCACATCTGTCGCCCCCTGTTCATGGCACTTAGCTTGGAGGGCAGGATCGAGCCCAGCAAGAAAACGTCTAAAAGTCTCACCATTCCTGGCAGCTCTGTCATAGTCAGGAAAAGCCTCAGCCACGAGCCTGGAGACGTTGGCTGCATAGACCTCCAAACTCTCGTTCGGCTGACGGGGCCGCGCGGAGATGCACGTCTGGAAATACAGGAGGAACTGTTTTTATCCAAAGGCGTCCTTTAACCTCTCCTTCACTCGCTCATAATCACACTGAACATCCGGCGGTAGAGTGTCCCACAACAGGAAAGCCGCGCCGTCCAGCCTCGTAGGGAGGAGATTCACCAAAACGGCGGTGTAACTCCCGCTCCTGGTCCCCCTCGTCTGGGCGCGGACTGCGGCTTCAAACTGCTTCACCCACGTAGCAAACGGCTTCTCACCGTCGCCACGAAACGGCGGCGGGAGCTCCACTCTCACGCCACTCACGCCACCAGTCCATGTAGCAGTACTCCCGAAATAATCTTCATCCATGTCACAGTCCGTAAGGTCGCGCTTCAGTCCTCCGAACATGCCGCTTCAAAGCATCCACACGAGTACAGTCAGCCGGCTAACAGGACCGACTGAAAAAGTTCAGTAATTGTCGAAAGAGAAAACTGCTCCAAAAGCCAGGACTCACTCCAATTACCGCTGCCACCAATGTAGCGTTCGAGGTGTACAGGACTTCTAAAGTCACTCTTTTCTGCTGACAAAAACTCACGAACACAATACTCTTTGGAGCTGAGCAACACACTCCGTTTATTTTTTCTTTTCCAAACCCCACGAACTCCGAAGACAATAACCATGTCGCCCCTCACTGACGTCACACCCGCGCCCCACTCTCACACTATCACAAATATCTGCATAGTCATCAAGTAGTCTATTAGCTACTATGAACGTTTTATAATCACATGCCATTTTTCTCCCACCTTTTCAACATGAAAGACAGAACGGCACTTAGCAGGGCAGGTTGATTAGCCACTGAAGTAACTAAACAATCACAAGCAAAGTTTGTTGTTTGTTTAGCTGGAATCAATTGCACAACATAAACTAAAAAAGTACTGGCAAAACCCTTTCACGTGTTTTACAATCTTGATTGATGTTAGAGAATAAGAAAGAGATTAAATAGCCTACTTAAATACGTTTTATTTTCTTTGAAGATGACTTCTGAGAGTTTCAGCAAGAAACATCCAACAACAACACTATTGTAATGATTTCAACGCTGTTCAAGTTACTAAATGTTCAACTCTGATGAAGCATAGCAGGTAAAACCAACGAAAGACAAGACACGTTTTCATTTGACAAACCCTTTCCGACGTGTGTGTCAAGCCAGCTGTCACATCGTAATCAAGAATGGGGTTGCAATCAGGTGATGTAATCACTCGGCGCCAGTGATTAAGAGGAGGTGAAAGGAGACGAGAAAGGAGGGCGACGACAACGGAGGAACTTTGGAGCAAGGAGGACGGCGGCTACAGACACGAAAATAAATAAAATACTTTCCAGCCACCGCGACGTGGAAAGAAGGGAAGAGGAGCTCTTCCTTAATGTAATCAAGCAGAGAAAGGAAGAGGAGGGCGAGGAGGAAGAGAAAACAAGATTCCCCTGAAGACAGTCGAGTGTGTGAGCTAATAATCAGTTTGTTCTTTTGCTGATTACAGGGCTAATCAGGGGACCAGCGTGGAGAGTCCTGCACGTCGCCCAGAATAAATCGGCAAATGTTGTTGTTCGTCGGGGTTGATCCGCGTCTTCTCGTCAGCAGGAGCATGTGTGACGCCAAACAATCTGCAGGAAGACGAGGACAAAAATCAATGTCTATTATCTGGTTTCGGGCTCACAGAGAGGGGAGGGGGGTAGATAATATTTATGCTATTTGTATGAAGGAAATGTGTGAAATGGTAATCAACAGTAAAAACGGTAAAAACAGACCTAGGTGTGGTATGATATAATTAGTTTGACCCAACCATCAATGAAATAGAACCGTTTCAATTATTAGCTTTGGTAATCATTAACAGGAATTGTTCATATATAATACCACTTATTTCTACCACAGGGTCTTCATAAGGACACAACTATTCAAGTGGAAAGTCAAAACGATATTTCTCAGATAGGCTATTATATCTACGGAAGCCCCCAGAGGCAACATGAAAAAAATGATCATTTCAGGGGACGTTGTCTAAGTTCATCTCATCTTAACGACTTACAAAATATAGATATTATCTAATTTAAACCAATTATTAAGTCTTCTAACGACTTACAACATATTGATATCTGAACGAGTTATTAAATTGCTGAATGAGATACTTGTGGGTTATTGCTTGCATAATCATGTTGGCAACTAAACGAAAGGACCACCAATCCGGTGGAGTGTTCTGTGCATTGTGAGGCCCGACCCACCTCCAAGAAATGCCCCCTAAACAACAACACAAAGACCTACAAAGGGACAGATACGATTGACAAAGAGTTTGCAACCAATTCATTGTGGGTCTGTAGTACCTTAAAAAAAAACGTTCTAGCCACCAGCTACATTATGTGACGGCTGGTACGACGCGGTGCAGTAATCTCTCCTGCAATCCAGCGTTCTGCCATCCATTATGCACACGGAGCAGCACGCGGGATGATGGGAAATTGGGCCGAACTAATTACAATTTAAATGAAACCATAATTGGACATTTTGCGCTTGTCATACGATGAGAGACAGATGGGTTGGTAATTGCGTTACAAGTCTGACATGGCAGCGGCGGCCCCGCTCCTGCACATCTCCGGTGCCCTTCATGGAGTACTTGTGAATAGGGGCCCTGTGTTCAAAGACAATTTGTTGTTAATTTCTTTCATCGCTCTACCAGTGTTGACACTGGGATCTTCAATCAACTAAATCAGGATAAATGACCACAGCCATGGGTGCAATAGACATTTTTCTTTTTACTATAAGGAACATTTCTGGAGGAAGCCATTCAGAAAGTGTTTAAATGTAAAATAATGTTTTTGTTTGTTTTGCGCATTGAGCAATAAAGTAAAACGGACATCTGTGTGTATGTAAATGTTGGCTATAGTTTGACATTTGAGCTACATCCAGTTTGCAAAACTCTTACATTTACACCAAGTAATAACTAATGATACAAACATAGATATTGTTTTTTTTGCTTTAATAAGTACTTCCCCTCGATGCAAAACCATTTTGCTGGTATCATGATAACTGAAAAAAGCAACCAGCCAAGCAAGCAACCAGTACAAATAATAATGTCACATTTTGTTCTAAACTCATATAGTCATATTATGAGACCTCATTTTGGTACCACTGTTTTGATTAAGTGCAGCTCACTATCATGTACAAATCATGTTATTTTGTTATTTGATCTACATAGTTAGAATTGTTTGAGGTGTAGACTTTTTTTAAAACACCATGTTTTTTTAAGAGGGCTACTTTTATTCTGTACTTTTTTAGGTACTTACATTTCAGACCATGTACACATTTTTATGAGCACTTATACTTAGTCATTTTGACAGGGTACACAGCCACTATAGATAGTATATAGTATAGGCATATAGTTACTGTGTTGTATGGGCTGTTCATTTAAAGACAGTGGGAGGAGACGCGGCCCGGAGGAAAACGGACACAATTATTTCAAAGGTGTTGTTGACCTGAATTGTAGGCAGCGTGTATTGGGCGGCTTGTGGGAAAAGTTTGACTCGTTCGGCTGAGCCCGCTGCCCCACACTGCGGCGATCGAAAGCCCAATGTGGCGCTTCGATTTGGTCCAAACTTGTCATTTTGTCTGTGTGAACACACTAATTTGGATTTCGTTGTAAGTATCCTGGGGCTTTATAGATAACACTTTATAAATCCCCGAAGGGAAATTCAGGAAGTCACATTGGCTTGCTGTTGAGCCATTTGAGGCGTGTCGACAGCAATGGATTTGCTGGCTGTTTGGGGACCATCGGGAGGGCACTGTGGTGTGACTGACTGACTGACTGGTTCTGTGGAAGATTGGCAGCAAATACCAAAGGTGAGTACCAAATGGACCATGGGCAACCAGAGCAGTTTAGGTGTGGGTGTTCCATGTGTCCCTGGGGGTCTTGCTGCCTGGACAGAACATATGCAGCTGTGTGTTCAGCATGGCCTCAAGACTGCTGCTAGTGGGTGGTTATTTATGACGTTAAACTGTCCAAACGGTCAAATGTATGTGTCTAGTTTAAACAACAGAGGCTGTCTGTGAGTTTAGTGGCCTGGCACCTTTTGTGTTTGAGAAGAATTCAAACCAATTGACCAAATAGTGCAGAGCCAGATCATCGACACATACTATAGTATGTTATTACACGGCTTTGTTGAATACTCAATTCTGATTGTTTAATTGCAGCATTCTATGGTCTGTTATTTCTGAATAGCAGACCGTTGCTATGGACTCTATTTCCAACTGTAGAATTTAACTATTAATTTGACTATTTTAGCGGAAGCAATACAATCATTTTTGAATCAATAAAATCATTTTTTTAAATTATATTTTGTGTCAAATTATTGATTTCTTTAGAAGCCGTGTAATAAGCGGGATAATGTACAGCGAGCCAGTCATTATTGTGACCTTCAGCGGGATTCATCACCTTTTGTATTAAAATAATGACCGGCTCACTGTAAAGTATCCCCTGCCTAGTAGGCCTACACAAACAAGATAAACGTTGTTTCTTCACACATCTGTCTTTTCAGATTTGAGTGAGTTGCAATAGAAATAGAAAGTACCCGATATGTGTTAAATGCTCACTTGGGTGAATGGCGTAGCAGGGGTCAACGTTGGGCCCTACAAGAGGCCGATGTTACATTCAAGGTTAACATGCGTCTTCATTCAATGTTCAATATGGTGGAAAGGAACCTTTCCATATCACCGTATCTGCAGTCCTGGTTTGATCAAATATCGCATGTCAATGGTGTCTGTTGTCGAATCTGTCCTACGAGGACTAGAGATGGAGGCAGGAATAGAGTTGTGTGCTATGACCTTGTGACTTCTGACAGCTATGAATGCACTTTCCAAGGGAGGTCTTCTCAGGCACATCCTGAAGAAGGTGGAACATCAAACAGATGCCTATATACAGTATATACTAGCAGTATGCTAGTATATATCACTCAGTCATGATAGGCCTATAGAGTTTTCAGTGACATTTTTTACTTGTAATTTACTTTCTTCACGTTATGAAATAGATAAGGAGCTTTTATCTTGCATATCTCACATTTTGATTGCAGAAAATTGAAAGAAAGTCGTTTTCATATATTCAGTTCAAAGTAAGTGACAGACTTGTTTTATTTGCCGGCTTTATTGGAGGATCTGAAAATCCCATGAGATCAAAATGAAACTGCGTAAACCCACCCAAACTTCGATTGAAGTTTAATATTATCCCCTGGTAAACATGAGTGGATTTGGTTTTAATAGCAGCCTTTAATCCCTTCCCCATCTAACTCCAGGGACTGGAGGTCAACGATGAAAAACTTGAAATTATGATTATGCGAGATATTAAAACCCTTGGGAATAACCTGTCATAGACTGTGTGTGTGTGTGTCAGTGAGTGTGTGAGAGTGAGTGTGTGTGTGTGCATGAGAGGGTTGGAGAGGAGTTGAATACCCCACATTCCCCATTTGGAATTACATTCTATTCCTTTGTATACAAATCGGCTTACTCATTGTTTTGACAGATTGCAGCAATGCTGTATGAATTCAGTTCAGGCTCTAGCTACCCTACCAATATCTACTGGAGGTAGGAACAAAGGGTTTGTACACATGCAGACCACCGTGAGGCACACTACGCTTCCTGTGGGCAAACACAATGAGAGGCAAGGAGAGGCACACACACACATATAAAAAGAGACACACACACATATGCAAAGAGAGGCACACGCACACACACGCACATTTATATAAAAAGAGGCACACACACAAGGAGAGGCACACACACACACACATAAAAAGAGAGACACACACATATATAAAAAGAGACACACACACACACACAGATAAACACACACACACACACACACACACACACACACACACAGAGCTTACAAAGGCCCATGACCAGTACAATTACGCGCCTACTTAACGTCCACTTTCAGATTAACACTTAACAGAGACGGAGAAAAGAGATGAATATGAGATCCTACGAAATAACAACAAAGAGCAGTCCTGTTAGTGGACATCACACAGCCACACAGAGTCTGTATTCTACGGCTCAACTCAACACGGTGTAAAGACTCCTGTATTTAAGTGGTCATAGATTGCAGCCATATCTTACCATTTTACCTCCCCAGCGTGCTATGAAATCAATCATCTGTTATGTGTTAGCCTCTCTCTACCTCTCAGCAGGTCTGGTTGCCTCTATTGGGGTTAGGATAGGAATCTGCTTAGCAGTGTTGGAGGAGCTAGCAGGAACAATGGTGATCAGGGCTGATGGTGATAATGAGTGGGGTCCTGAGAGGTTTCTTGGTTCAAGCCCCGTCCAGGGGCGGACACGACGGCATAATGGGAATAAGGGGGATAATAATATGATTAGGAGTCATATTATTATCAAGATTAACAAGTGTATCGCTGCGTACATATCGCAACGTCCTGCAGTTGAGAACGCACGATGCGGTGCGTTGCGTGGCTGTTTTAAGCATGCTGCTTGTGAACGGCTCACACGCTGTAAATGAATGTCAAATAATGGAATGGAACAGGGACCCATAGCGGCCGCTGTGTATGATGACATCAGATCATTTACACTGTAGCTTCTGGTGCTGGATGTGTTTGTGATTCATGAATACCAAAACAATCTTCCTCTCCTCTGTTATGAACTAAGTTGGCGCTACAAACTCCAGGGGGTAGAGAACGAGAGAGAGGGAGAGAGAGAGAGAGAGAGCAAGAGAGAGAGAGCGATACCACAAACAGAAAGCACACCAAAAAACAGGCAATTATCAATCAACACGGCAGATTAGGGCATAAAAAAAAATAAAAAAAACTTGTTCATACAAAGATTTGTGGCAGGAATTAAACGACTGATTGAAATCTGGGAATTGTAAACCGTGGCTAATAAGGCTGTCATAGGTTCATTAAGGGCTCCGGTGGCCCCAGTTCTGCCTCACCTGCATGTATATTAAAACTCATTAGGCTTCTTGTCCAAAGAAACCACTCGCGTTAATTGCCTTTGAATGCTCCGGCTCTTTCTACGCGGAGGCTTCATCGTGCTGCTTGGCCCAGCGTAGTTAGCCACATCAAAGCATCCAAAGTGAGAATAACCCATTTGTTTTCATCCCTGCTCGTCTTTCTTGTCTGGCCCTTTTCTCCCCGCGACTGAACTAATGGCGATCAAACTTCTCATCTGTGTTTTTGTAACATTTGAAAGTACTAACTGAGTGAGTCATAGTAGTAAGGTCTGGGTGGTGGACATATTGTTTTCATGGATATAAAAAGGTGAATTCAACCCCCATAGAGGTGTCATTTCACCATCCTCCTTTCTGCATCCTATCAAAGACAGATGCAGAAAAACTAATCCATGCATTTGTTACCTCAAGGCTGGATTACTGCAACTCTTTATTATCAGGTTGTCCTAATAAGTCCATTAAGACGCTCCAATTAATTCAAAACGCTGCAGCACGAGTACTGACAGGAACTAGGAAAAGAGATCACATCTCTCCTGTACTAGCTTCTCTGCATTGGCTCCCTGTAAAATTTAGAATAGAATTTAAAATCCTCCTCCTCACCTATAAAGCTCTTCATGGTCAGGCCCCTTCATATCTCAAAGAGCTCATAGTACCCTACTACCCCACTAGAACACTGCGTTCTCTGAATGCAGGGCTACTGGTGGTTCCTATAGTTTCTAAAAGTAGAACGGGAGCCAGAGCCTTCAGTTACCAAGCTCCTCTTCAGTGGAACCAGCTTCCAGTTGTGGTTCGGGAGGCAGACACCCTCTCCACATTTAAGAGTAGGCTTAAGACGTTCCTCTTTGATAAAGCTTATAGTTAGGGCTGGATCAGGTGAGTCCTGAACCATCCCTTAGTTATGCTGCTATAGGCCTAGACTATCGGGGGATTTCCCATGGTGCACTGAGTCTCTCTCTCTCTCTCTCTCTCTCTCTCTCTGTGTGCACACATTCATGTCCCATTAATGCATGTTACTAAAACACTTCTTCCCCGGAGTTCTTGTGTTTTCTCGTCTCGCAGGTTCTCATGGATCCTGGCGGAGCCTCCATGGTCCTGCTTGACTGCCATTGCTAATATCAGTTACCAGTTATATACAGTTACTGTTGCTGCTGCTCGCTGTCCCCCATCATTGCTGCTGTCATCATCATCATGTTCATTAGTGTATTGATGTAGTTGCTCTCTGTCTCTCTCTCTCTCTCTCTCTCTCTCACCCCAACTGGTCAAGGCAGATGACCACCCACCTAGAGCCGAAGGGTCTGTCCAAGGTTTCTGCCTTTTAACAGGCAGTTTTTCCTTGCCCCCGTGCCAAGTGCTTGCTCATGGTGGTACTGTTGGGTCTCTGTAAATGTTGTTAGGAGTTTGGTCTAGACCTGCTCCATTTGAAAAGTGCCCTGAGATAACTTCTGTTATGAATTGGCGCTATACAAATACAATTGAATTGAATTGAATTGAATTTCAAACTCATAGATAGTGGACTCATAACATTTAATGGCGTAAGTTTAGTAAGTTAGCATACACTTGAAAATGTACCTATACTTGTAGGCTGCTATGTATACAACGTTGACTTTTTTTCTGAAAATGACAACAATCTAGGTATAGTCTCTCTCTCTCCAGTCTACCAGTGGGTGTCCTATACCTCTTGCTCAGCATGCTTTGGTTGGTTGGATTACCACCATCTACGTTAGAGTGCACTGGAGTGGATAACCTCGAGAGACAATCGCTCCAGGATGTAGTGCAGGGTAGCATGTGATGCCAATTACCTGAGCAATATTGTTACAACACATGCATGCTAATGCATATGGCAGATAATGACCTCCTGAATTAAGATAATTGTTATGTTGATGGAAAAAAAAGTGGTTTGGTGCACCATCCACAATTCACAATTGATTTTCAAATGTAAAGTTCACGGGTTAAAATAATATACGCGAATAAAACTTTTCTCATATTTGGAGAAAAACTGAATTTCCCAGTATATGGTATGACTTAAAAATTCTAAAAGATAAATAAAGGAATTTAGATGCTATATATTGCTGTAGTCCTATAATACGGTACAGTGTAGACATCTTACACATTATATTCTAATGTACAAGTCTAATGCCTAACCGGCCTGTTCGACAACTATTTGAAAGCTGTCTCCCTGCCGGCTAACTGGTGTTCAAATTGGCCCACTTGTGCCCAATATAGCGCACTATTTAAGGCTTCACCATTTTGTAGTGTTACCCGAAACTGTATACCCATAATGTGTGTACAACTGATAAAAACATTGCCCCTATAGTTGTTCCCTAAATGGTGTTCTATATTGTGTTCACGATGTAGGGATGATGGCACCATGAGCATGGCTCACTCTATGTTGGGGCTCTCATGGCCAACAGCCATGCTGGGCAACGTGGATGGCCTCATGGTTTTCGATTTTTGGTGAACAAACAAACCACTTTAAATGGTGGTCCTTGGTGCGATTCCCCTTTTGGTTTTGTTACAACAACCCAGAACCAGGTGGTAACTGTATATTTTGCCCCTTGTGGTTTTTTAACAAGCATCTGTCAATGCAGAGTGTCTCTGTGCTCACTGGAAGTTCATGCACTTTGTGTGTGATTCCGGTCAGTATAAATAAGGCTTTTGGATTCCTTAATTGGCTGCTGTGGGATGAATGAAGAAGACCATGGATGCATCCTATGAAACAATGGCCATCAGTATCTCTCTCTCTCTCTCGCTCTCTCTTCCCCTCCTTCTATCTGCCTCTCTCTTTCATTTGGGGCTATAGGTGTGTGTTTCTGTTATTCAGAACAAAAACACACACACACACACACACACACACAATGATCTAAAGACTGTCTAAAGAGAAGTCTTCATTCTTTGCTATGCTGTACATATCTGGTAGTGCTAAAGTGTATGATTATTAAACATCAATATACAATCAGAATTGTTTAGTAAATAACAGCATTAGCTTACACTGTGTTTTGTGTTTATATGGAGATTTGTTGTTTTTTTGCCACAACAATCATTTGAACGCAGGTCTAATAAATGATGGAGACTGAACACAGCTTCGGGGCAAAGGACCCTGTCGCTAGGGGAAAAAAGAGAAGGAAAAAAAAACAGTTGCAGTCATCAGGCGTTTTTGTCTAATGACAGAAATTTCACCCCATGTAGATGAAACACATCAGCATCCCGGCAACATTTTTGTTCCACATCATTAATTTGTAGAAGCTTCCTTAGCGGGAAAAACAAAATTGAATTAATTAGGAAGATGCAGGAAACAGAGTTGAGGAATTAATAAAATGGGGCTGCCGTTAATGGACACAAAACAAATGACGCTATTATTCTTTAAAGGCAGACTCGGGCTTAGTGCTGCCGTGGTTCTGAGTCAATTACAATACAGGGAGCACTTCCGCACCTTTCTGGAATGAGGTTTTGATGAGAAAATTTAATTACGAATTATAACCCAGCGAGAAACAGATAGACAACAACAGAACCTCTCATTTTCATTAGACAACCTTTGATGTTTTTTTCCCCAACGCAGATTTAACTCCACAGTCTTTCCCAAGAAGCAGGCATTTACTTCTGATGTTTAAAGAAACCCCACAAACATAACTAACACAACAGTAATCCTGCTGAATTGTGGTCATTGTGATCACACTTCTCTAAACTTCTTTCTGTTGGATCTGAGTGGAATTATAACGGGCGCTTTCCACCCCATGTTCCTGGCAAGGGGGTGAAACAAGGTAAGTCTCACAGTTGCAGCCGTGGGACAGGAATAAAGCCCACACTGTGTGTGTGTTTGCTCCAAAACTATACTTCATCAACAAACCAAAACACACCAGCGGGGGAACACCCATCTGGTCATGGCGCAGGGTTGATGAGATTGTTATCACCCCAGGGTGGCTCTAGTCGCCCTCTTCAACACATCACGTGCATTGATGTTTAAATGCTTACTGTCAAAACTGGGTGGGTGAGCTTCACTAAACATTCTCCATGGAGAAGATAGACTGAATGCGCGGGTGAGGTGGGGTTAGGGTGCTATGTGTGGGTGGTAGGATGAGTGGGGGTTTGTTGTTGGTCCAGCAGGTTTAGAGTAGAGCAGCATCAGCTAGTAATGGTTCAGAAGGCGAAAGGAGGTTCCAGTCTCACCTGAGGACAGAAAGACCAGGTCTAATCTACTCAGAGTAGAGGGGGGGGGGTGTGGATCTCAATTTAAGACCTAACCCATGAAATGAACACCTCCAGCTCCCTTTTTTGCTTCCAAGAATGATTTCACAGAATGGTCAGCAGCATGTTTTTAAACTCTCCCAAGGGTGAGGTGGTAAGGGGGGCTTCGGCATTGCCGCCCCCCCCCCCCCCCCCCCCCCCGCCCACACACCCTTTTTTTATCTGCCTTACCTTAAAAAGTGTCAATTATTTTCATCAAAAATTACAGTTGAACGTTGAGTAGACAACATGCATTGTTGTGTCCATCGCCCTGATTGCTGAACATTGCACATTTGGTTGGATGGGTTATACTTGCTCTTTCTGAGATGGCCAACTGCTGGACAGGCAGTCACTGCAACATCGTTACCCAGCATCTCTGGGGAGAATCAGTCTGGGCACACTTCACAGTGTCTGGATAGAGGCTACTTTGAGAGAATGGAGCGGCTATTAGCATGACAATGACATCATTAATGGCTCCTCAATCTGGCTGATTGCTTAATTAGGAGCGGCAGTGGAAGGGGTTGAGGACTAAATAAAGAGGTGCCATGTCCCTCGCTGGCATTGTCAATATAGGCACAGTCTTTTGGCACACCAATCAAAAGGTTCATCACATGGTACATTAAAAGTAACCCCTTTTGCACACCCCAACCCAGGCCAACTGATGGCTCATTATTCTGTGCCGCTGGAAATTGCAGCGGTCCTGAGCGGAATTTCAATTATGCACTTCTTAAAACACTTGCTGGATTAAGGATGTTACAAAAGGCCACTCATTGCAATCAGTCGCAACTGATTGGGTTTTCATATAGAGGGGACATGAGGGGAGGGGACACGCTCAGAAATACATTGGCACATTTTTGTCGACTCAAAAGGTTTGATCCTTTGATTCAAATGTGGTTGTTCCCAGACTTTGTCAAAGGGGGATAAATCTCAATGGGAGAGAACAATACCCAAAGCTTTTAGCATAAGATGTAGGCCTCAATGTCTTATAGGACGAAGGCATCAATGTCTCATAGGAAGTAGGCCTCAATGTTTTATAGGACGTATGTCTCAATGTCTCCTAGGACGAAGGGCCTTGATGCCTCATAGTAGGCCTTCATGTTTCATAGGACGTAGGCCTCAATGTGTCATAGTAGGACAATGTCTTACTTTGTCGCAGTGTCCACAGCAAAGATCACAAGACATGTCCACAATACATTTGTAATAGTGAGTGCTAGGATCAGTTGCCATTTGGAGTGCTCCATTTATTCTATCCCTCTATTAGATGTTAACCTCTTATCCCTACTCATGGTTGCTTTGATTCTAGATTACTGAGGCCTGGAGGCAGGCGGGAGAACCAAAGGGCTTGGGTGGAAACAAGTTCAAACTGCTCCACGCACAGACAGGACCTGGAGCAGCTCTCTGATGTCAGGAGTACACAGTAGCAGCGCTTCCTAGTGCTTTCAACCTGTCGTAGCGTGGCTCGTTTATCATCTAGTTGCTCTGTAGTCCAACACTGCCGGACAACAGCAGTCCCCCCAAAAACTGCACTGCCAGCCTTTTCTCACTGCTCCTCTTCCAATGCTGTCTGGGGCTAGTGTTCCACTGGATAGTGGTCTCAAACACACACAGACACACATACACACACGGCCCATCATAGTTGCACTATGCTGTTGATTTATGATGATATGAAATAAAATTACCGATGTTTAATGACACGGCCAATTAAAAATAACGCTAAACCCGGGGCAAAGGAATCATGATTAGAATACCTTAACAGTTTTTTTTTTATCTGGCCAGCTGCATGACAAGACCCAGAATGTGTTTAGTTAGGATTGGGGTGGACACAAGCCAGAGTTGGGGTTGCGGTTGTCTACGTCGTGGCTATCTACATCTACATTTTACAAAGAGCCAGAGATAAGAAGGCAATGACGTTTCTGCTTTTTTTAAATACGATTTTCAGCCTTGTTAGATTTTTGACGTTTTTGTCCAAATATATACTACATACTTAACATATATATGTGTATATAAAAGAGTGTGTACGTATGTGTGTCAGAGTATAGGTTATATATGGTATATAGGGAGTCTATCTCCTAGGTTGCAGGTCCCCAGCACGGTCATAAAGCATTTCTCTCTGTTCGACCAGTTAATTGGCTGGCCTGGAAAACACACTGCGGCCCTGGCCTCCACTGGCACTGTGTCTGCAGTTTATGACTGCTGCAGTCCAAAGATATGACATAAATATACACCTGACTCTCCCAGGGTCCTTCGGATTGATGTCCTGCTCTCTGGCATGGGGTGGGGGGGGGGGGGGGTGTTCGGTGTTCATGGAATGCTTATAGGATTTCTTTCTTTTTGTTTTGGCATGCTATCCCTATTACTTGTCACTGGAAAAAAATGTAAGTTAAATCAGAAATACAGTTTACATGCATAACAATTTAGCTTTCTTTTCCTGTCAACTTAAAATGTGGTATTTTAGATTTTATTTAGCAAATCATATCTATGTCTTTGTGTTGTTCAAGTCCTTTGTGTATTAATTTCTGTTTATGTTTTATGGTGTAATATAGCCATGTGCTAATACTGCAGTTAGAGCAAAAACAATGATGAAATGTTGTAAACATCTATGGGGAATGCCACATAGCATAAAGTATACAACCGCTCAACGCATTGATGCTTATCGTACCATCACATTGGAAGCCACATGAATGTGTGTCCGATGGTTAGCGACATACTGCCAACATGAAGATTGAGGGTATGGTGCATGACCAATGTTGTAGGTTTGTAGGTTTAATAATATATTATAGTATTAGTATAAGTATTAATATTCAACTCAAATCTTTACAAAGTTGATAAAATTAACTATAACATTTTATATCAACATATCTTTCGGCCATGTTTTTTTTTTACTCTAATGCCCTGAAATACTCAAAAAAATGAACATATGTTTATCTCAAATCTTAATTTACACCAAAGGGAGCCCTTTCCCCCACACATGAAAATGAAGAAATCATCATTTGGAACACAACCTTCCCCAGTGACAAATGATCACATAATCCCTACAGTTTATTTACAAATTCAAAAAGAATAGACACGGAAATCCTCCAAAGTCATTAAGACAAACGTCTATATCAGTTGCCTGTTGCATTGCTAATGAATGCAGCCAAGCCCAACTGCAAGTATTTTCTTTCCCTATTGTTGGCAGGTGGGGTAGGCCTGATTGCAGCAGGCGTGGTGTTCTTGCCTTCAAGGCTATACTAGAATTAAATAATTAACCAATTCATCTTCTTTATTTTTTTCCCTCTTGTTTTTTTTTCTTATTATTTTCTTTTTTGTTTCCATTCTCTCTCTAACCAGCGGCAGCAGAAGCTGTTATATCCCTGCTGATCTTATCTGTGTTATTAGGCTTATTGCTGCCTGATAAACACATCAGCAGGAGAATGAGTTCAGCTTAATGGCTCTCTATAGCTAGCTAGATTCCTTTCTCCGGTTTTCCTGGCACCCGTACGATGTGTGTATGCGTTCGGTGGAAGATTGCTGTTTCTCGATTCGGTCACAGTGTTTGGATCCATTCAAACCTGTGGGAATAAAAATGACTCTGGACTGAGGCCAAAATTCCTATCGACATCCAGATTCACAAATAGGCTCTTCAATGACACATTTAGCTGCCAGTTGATGCACAATAAGGTCATTGTAGTGGTCTTTCACTGTCTATTGTCGTCTATTGTAACTGACAATAGCCCTGACAACAGACCAATGGACCTTGCGGTGGCTAAGCATGGCAGTTTGAGCCATACGAGACAATTTTGGAGACCTTGGAAATGGATGGAGCCAATGCATTCTCTATGGTGCCATATGTTTACATATGACAATCAGTGAAACCTGCAAAACTCATTACAGATCACAGTGTCTAACTACTAAATGTCCACTAACCAATCAAATATCTGAGTGGCTCTTCTTTGTTTATACAGATTTAATCTCAATCATAACTCCTGAATTCCAATTGGGCCGACCCAACAGAAAGCGCCGAATCCCCTCATGTTCATCCACCACACCCATCCCATTTGTTTGTTTGTGGCCTCATGGTCTTTTGCGACCGGTCCTTCTACTCCACTCTCTACCCCATGCATAACTAGTGAGCAACACACCAACGGGGTGGGGGGGGTGGGTGTGACACCGCCTCAGATTGAGAGGGCTGCTCAGCGACATCACCCCAGAATAATGCCCAACTCCTCCTTTTTCCTTCCCAATACCATTCCCCCTTCCCCCCGTTTGATTTTCTGACGACATTGGGGAAAAAAACAGCCATTTGAAGCTGCGGGTCTTGAAGAGGCAGTTCAAACGGCGTCTGGCCGCGGCCTTCGTGTTTGCTCTCCACTGTCTTCCATCTTCTCCCCTCCTCTCTCGGAGGACATCAAGGCAGATTTAGCCCGGCTTATCTGTAAAGGGCCAGGATGAGCCTCGGCGACTGAGCGAAACAATTACTCACAGCTGCTCGCTATCTGTCCCGCCGCCGCCGCAAGCGAGCGCCATTTCCATTCCGCCGCTCGCGGCAAACGCCAGCACTCAGATACACACACGCACGCGCACACACACAACAACCAAATGCGTCTATAGCCTATGCCCAGCGTGATTCCTCACCAGCTTTTCAAGTTTTTTTTAAAAAGATTAAAAAATTTGCTGTGGGTCTGTTTAATATATTTTTATTTGAGCACGTAGTTTGTACATTCAAATACAGATAGTGAAGACAACAGAAAATACTAAATGACAAGATTGACAAGACATGACAAGCATTGAAATTAATACAACATAACAGTACAAAAACAATGAATGCAAATACCGAAAAATACAAATACAAAAATAATTATAATTAAAAAAAGGAAATAAGCTCTCCCTCCCCAACCATCCCATCAATTATTAGTTATCGGATTAACTTATCATTGGCAAGATAATGAATTAGAGGTAACAAAGTTTTCTCAACTGTGAAGGTTTATCTTTTAGAACATATAATTCTCTCCAAATGCAAGGTGTTTGTCAGGTCACTGAGCCACATCTTAATCATAGGGACCTTTTTCTTTTTCCAAAACATAAGAAGCAACATTTTTACTGTAATATTGTAAAATAGGAGAGAAAGTGATGTTGACTGGCTGTCATTCTGGTTTGTACATCAGACATTACGTAAGTTATTAAGAGAGGGTCTGGTTTGTATTTCTGATATTATCTTAAAGATTTCAGCCGATTGGCATTTTTCAAAAATAGGTGACACTTCAGGATAAATCTGGTGCAGCCTAAAGGTCCTTCTAGATCAGACACGTGGCGAATAAAAATGACACCAACTTGCTCATTGTGCTCTTAAATTTAATTAGGCACAATACAAATCAACTATATTTTTTTGGTTTCATTTCTAAAACTTTGTGGCCCAGTGATAAATTGATAAATGGCAACCACTGCTCTAAAGGGTTGTCAATATTGGGAGCATATATATTAAGCAGCGTGATAGGTACAGAGTATATTTCTCCAATAACCATTATATAGCGTATCTCTTTAGCTATATTATTCTTGTGGATGAAGGGAATACCCCTTCTCACCAGAGTGGCAGTGCTTCTTGCCTTTGCTGAGAAATTGGAATGGTAGATATTTCTTATCCACCCAACTCTGAGCCTAGTATGAGCATCATTTTTTAGATGGGTTTCCTGTAGAACAATTATGTCTGACATTAGAGATTTAAGATAAATGCAAGATGAAGATGCAAGTACCTTTCCCCTCTTTACAGGGTGGTTCAAACCTTCAACAGTCCAACAAGTAAAGTGAGACGTCTCCACCTTCCCACTGACAGTTACAACATCTTGCATTAAGTTTCTAACTCATGTAAAATATAAACAACCCATGAGTAGAATCCTTCACCCCTCTGTACTGCCTATCCACTATCCACCTCCCTCCATAATAATCCCCCCTCTTAAAACAAAGACTCATATATCTAACCGATACTATTAAGTACACAAAACTTACTACGGGAAGTATCACAACAAAAACAAAAAACACACACAAACCTCCCTGAAAAGCTACTATTAAAGGACAATTCCGGCGCAAAATGAGACCATATGATCATATCATGTCCACCGAGTTGGACCGTTCTCTGGGATCAGTTTTCATTCTAGTCGAATGGAACCAAAGTTCTCGAAATCCGCTAATTATCTTCTAACGCTAGCTGTGGGGGCAGCATATTTATGTAAAATAAATCGCAATTCTATACAACTAACAAGGCTCAAAATCGCACCACACTTCCACGGTAGCATAATGAGGGTCCCTACATGTAAAACGAAGCATTGAGAACTTTGTAAGTGTACAGACAGTTTATTAAAAAGAAAGTTTAGAAAGCCAGTGCCTTCACGAAAACAAGCGGGCGCCTTTAACTCATGTAGCACTCTATTTGAAACAATTAGGTCAGCAGTTATTTTCGGATGAATGTAGAAAAAACAAAACAAGAAACATAGTGGCATGTAATACACCATGTAAACAATGCTGGAAGGTTGCCTTCACACTGCAGACCGTCAAACCAGCATCAGGAATACAGCAATCTGGCCTCCTCCAAGGGCAGCATGTAGAATACTTCAAATATCAGCACCTCACTAGTAGGGTCGATGGATCATGAAGCTAGAAAATACCCAGCAACAACTGGCAGGCCCCCGCGTTGTGCATTATTTTCGATACACCTCGTCTTGGATTATCCCTTACATGTATATGACACTATGATCAAATGTACCAACATTACCATTGTATTAATATAAATATAAAATATCATACAGCAGTACCATTCCCTGTTGATTTGTGTGAGTCTAAAGTAAGGTAAACAGGTCAGGTGCATTGAGTAGGCCATTAGTGAGTCTGTATATATCGAATTGGTAATAAATAAAAAGGTTGACTGTAAATTGTCAAGGCACAATTAAAAACGAATGTCAGGAAACAAAATAAACAATATAGAAAAATAGGGTGGGGTGGAGATTGTGCAGCAAATAGAAATGTCATGAGTGACTTAGTCCTAAGTCATGAGTGACTTAGTCCTTCAGGAGCATAGTAATCTTCCAATGTAAACAACAAATGTCCCCCACCACTCTACGTTGTTGGGAATTTTTATTCGGCAAGCCAAATGCCCACTGATCAGCCCAGTGAATGTAAGGTTGCACAATACTTTGCGCAACCTTTGTGCAACTTTGTGATATCCTAAGATTTAACATGTAAAGCTTAGGATATCATAGCTAAAGGCACTTAATGTTAGCAGATAGGCTAAATAGTAGTCTGCACGCTACGTAGCATAGTAGTCAATCGACCCAACATACGACCTGTAACTCGAACAATGTTTCTCTGCAGCTGGTTATATACATGATCACAGCATGGATCAACCGAAATGTTGTTTAGCGTAAGTCTGGGCTTCTTTCACGTCTGTGAAGGAAGACGCCGTTGTGTGCGACCAGTAGCTTAGCTGGTATATATCGGACACTGGGCTTGCCTCAATCAAGTTGTTGGGGCAGGGATATGTAGACACACGTTACATGGAATGGGTCTCCACTGAAAACACCGCTGCACTTGTTGCGGCGATAAGCAGCAGCAGTTGTTTGCTTGTTTTGTCTTTTAACGTGGATCTTTTTAACCCGTCTGTCGTGTATTAACCCGTCCGTCATGTGAATGGTGATTTGAACACTTGTAGAAGCCCCTTGGTCATTTCTACCAGTACGTAAGCTGTCCAACAATATATGGTAAAGTGCTGGACTTGTGCTATGGCACCATAAAGGCGGCCTATACATCTTATGCAATGGCGCCACTAGGCTTCTCTGACCATTTACATTTAGGGCATTTAGCAGATGCTTTTGTCCAAAGCGCCTGAGTTTGTTAGGAGAAAGTGCAACACTAAACCGCTATCAGTAGAATAAGGATTTCACAAGAACAAGTTTCAAGCACACCTAATTGCTAAGTTTACCGACTGCTAAGCGGGTCCAGGTGAACTCTGAACAGGTTGGTTCTTGAGTCGCTTGTGGAAGCAGGTGATTGACTCTGCATTCCTCACGTCAGCAGGGAGGTCGATCCACCATAGTGGCGCCAAGACAGAGAAGAGTTGTGACTTGGCTGTGCAACCTTTGCTTGCTCCCAGGGATGGCGGTACCAGCCGTCCAGCCGAGGTAGTTGGGCGGAGGGCTCTAGCCGGTGCGTGGGGTCTGACTTGGAGGTAGGTCGGGGCAGTTCCGTTGACAGCCTTGTAGGTCAGAATTTGACCTAATACGAGCTGCTACAGGGAGCCAGTGGAGGTCGTGGAAGAGAGGGGTCACGTGGGAGAACTTCAGCAGGTTGTACACGAGTCGCGCTGCTGCGTTCTGGATGCGCTGCAAAGGCTTGATCGTGGAGGCAGGGAGTCCAGCCAGGAGTGAGTTGCAGTCGTCGAGGCGGGAGATGACGAGTGCTTGGACCAAGAGGTGCGCTGCTTCCCTCGTGAGGAAGGGTCGGATCCGGCGGATGTTGTAGAGAGCAAATCTGCAGGATCGGGTCACCGCAGTGATGTTGGCTGTGCAGAGCAGTTGGTCATCCAGTATGACGCCGAGGTTCCTTGCAGTTGGTGAAGGACCCACCTGTAGTTCTGGATGTCAGCAGTGTCAAGGGTAGGTTTCTTGACTCTAGCAATCTTGAAGGATGCTGGAATAAGGCCTGAACTGAGAGAAGAGTTGATGACGGAGGTGAGGAATGGCAGGATGTCGCTCGAGGCGGTTTGGAAAAGGGAGGAAGGGATGGGGTCAAGGGGGGAGGTAGTGGCATGGTGAGACATTACTAGTTTGTGCACATCTTCAGGGGAGAGACGGCTAATGTGGGTGAGACGGACAGAGGTGGGAGTGGTGGTAGGGAGGATAGTGGTAGGGGTGAAGGAGGAGCTGATGGCCTTCACCTTCTTAGTAAAGTAGGTGACAAAGTCATCAGCTGTGAGGGAGGAAGGGGATGGAGGGGGTGCAGGGTGAGGAGAGAAGAGAACATGGAAAACTTTGTGCGGTAGAAGGTAGATTTGGCTGATGACACAGTAGAGGCGAAGTCTGAGAGGAGGTGAAGGTAGCGAGAGAGATCCTCCGAACAGTCTGATCTCTTCCACTTTCTCTCAGCTGCCTGGAGCTCTGTTCTACAAGCCTGCAGATATTCGGACAGCCAAGAGGGAGGGTGGTAGGAGGATGAGAGGGAGGATAGCAGGGTCGAGAAGGCTTCCTCGGTGGACAGAAGAGAGAATTGTTCAGGAGATGATAGATAAGTGAGAACAGATGAGGCGAGAGTAGTGGGAGTAGTTAGGTTACGGCGGGAGGTGACAATATGAGGAGTAGGGGGAAGGGAGGTGGAGGACTTCAAGGGGAGAGAGAAAGCAATGAAGTGATGGTCAGACACAGGGAGCGGGGTAACAGAGAGGGCTGAGGTACAGCAGGACCTTGTGAAGACAAGGTCGAGTTGGTTCCCAGCCCTGTCTGTAGGAGGGGAGGGGGAGAGTGTTATGTCAAATGTGGTGAAAAAGTTAGTTAAATCGGATGAGTGCAACTTCTCTGGCTGGATGTTGAAGTCACCCAGGACAACGAGTGGTGTGCTGTCTTCGGGAAAGCAGCTGAGGAGGACATCCATCTCATCGAAAAAGTCGCAGAAGGGGCCAGGTGGATGGTAGATCACTGCAATGTAGAGCTTGATGGGAAGAGTGACTGCCACAGTGTGGAATTCAAACGCAGATCTGGTCGAGTGTTCTAAGGGGAGGACCTGGTAGGACCACTTCGGCGAGATGAGGAGTCCCGTCCCCCCTCCTCGTCCCGATGGTCTAGGGGTGTGTGAAAACCGTAGGCAGTGGAGAGGGCAGCCGGGGTGGCTGTGATTTCAGGGGTGATCTAAGTGAGGGCCAGGAAGTGAAGAACAACTGCATCCTGAGTACCAACTGGGATTCTTGTACTGACTTAGATGAACTGACTTTTACTGTATCGAGCTACATTACCTTCTGTGAGCAAATGATTATTCCCAGGAAGACAATTACATTGTACCCAAATAATAAGCCATGGGTCAGTATATCCCTCAAGAATACTCTTAATCAGAAAAGGCTATCTTTCCACCAGGGTGATATTCACCAACAAAGAGATGCTCAGAAGTTGGTGAAAAAGGAAATAAAGCTGAGATAATTTGTTCTGTTAGCTGTTGGGTTTTTAAACAAGCTGTAGGCTAGCTGTTATGGCACACACACTAACAAAGGACTGATGGACTCTTTGTGCTTTAAATCTCATTGCAATTTTATTAGGATGACATCTACTGTATGTAATATGTATTTATGTTTTTTTATTTATTTATTTTATGATGTTTATTGGTCGTGTTGACTACAATAACAGCGTCTTCCCATTGTTGGTATTCCTCCTTGGCCAACAGTGAACACAAACTCGGCCAGCACTGGTAAACTAAATAGTATTCTGAAACCTCCATCTTGCCGTCCGCCAATGAGTTTATCTTAGGAAGAATGTATCCGTAACAAAACAGGAAACACTGTGTAACTCTGCCCCTTGCACTTTCTTGTTTCTGGCACAGGCGCTGTGTAGTCTCCCCCCAGAAGTTCGGCTATAGTAATCCCCTGGTGTTACAAATTCTTCAACTCAGTAGTCTTATGTAGAATGTTTTCCAGCATGTGGTCATGTAATCAGTTTCACTTGCAGTCCCTATTTGCCCTCAAGTATCCCTATGATGTGGGCTACTTCTCAACAAGTTATTTTCCTTTTCTGTCAGCCAGGTCACATTACTCTGTAGAGAAGTACGGAAGAGTATTAGGGCCACATGAAGACAAAATATTTTTTTAAATTTCTGAGAAAAAAAGTCGAAATTTTCGAGAAAAAAGTCGAAATTTTCGAGAAAAATATTTTTTAAGTTTCTGAGAAAAAAGTCGAAATTTTCGAGAAAAAAAGTCGAAATTTTCGAGAAAAAAAGTCGAAATTTTCGAGAAAAAAGTCAAAATTTTCGAGAAAAAAGTCAAAATTTTCGAGAAAAAAGTCAAAATTTTCGAGAAAAATAGTCACACTGCCAGGAACGGCGGAAGTGGGCTAGTCTTTCACAACAGAGCTGGTTCGTGTTTGATTTGCTGCTGAAATGGATGACTTAATTCAGTGTTATTTCAGGATTGGGTTTAATAACAAGGAGATCCTTGGTGTCTTGGCGCAGAATCACAATATTGTTATTTCTGTCGCACACAGGCGGCCTACACTCTGACGACAGCACTCCCACCCCCCGACAGTCACACACTCACCCCAGCAAAGCACACCCATAGGCGGCTTACACTTAGCCCAGCAGAGCACACACACAGGCGGCCTACAGTCTGAGGACAGCACCCTCCCACCCCCCCAGACACTCACACCATTACCCCAGCAAAGCACACACACAGGCGGCCTACACTCTGACGACAGCAGCCCCCCGACAGTCACACCATTACCCCAGCAAAGCACACACACAGGCGGCCTACACTCTGACGACAGCACCCCTCCCACCCCATTCGGAAGGCTCTGTTGTGAGTGAGGGGGACTCGTAGCGCTAGACCACTTCCGCCGTTCCTGGCAGATTTGTGACTTTTTTCTCGAAACTTTTGACTTTTTTCTCGAAAATTTCGACTTTTTTCTCGAAAATTTCGACTTTTTTCTCGAAAATTTCGACTTTTTTTCTCGAAAATTTCGACTTTTTTCTCAGAAACTTAAAAAATATTTTTCTCGAAAATTTCGACTTTTTTTCTCAGAAATTTAAAAAAATATTTTGTCTTCATGTGGCCCTAATACTCTTCCGTAGAGAAGTGATGTCCGAGTGACTTGTAGCAGCTTTCTCTAGGCCAGAGATGGTAGTAGAATGTACTGTCACTGTGGTCTCGATAGTTGTGATGGCTGTCCGCAAATCCTTCTTCACAGCATAAATATCTCTTTTCAGGTCTTCAAATATTTCTTGGATACAGGTCTTAATAGTAGAACAAATATCATGTACATATGTCGACCAGGCGAGTCTGGTGTTCTTTTGAAGCATTTTTTTCAGAACTTTATATTGTTTTAATAACTTTTAAAAGTAAAACTGCAGGAGATATCGGGTGGTGCAACTACTCTCTCATGGCTCAGCAGCACCCCCCTCACTGTGGTTCTAGTAGTGATGACATTTGTGTGTCAAAATTCAATACTATTGAAAGGAATGAACAGTGGTGGTTGTGTGTCATTTGTCAATTAAAGCCGTTGGCGGTATTATGGTAGAGTCACAGACATATGCTAAGGGCGCTTTCACACAAGGGAACCCGGGCCCGGATCAAAGTACACTTGACCCCAAAGTCCTTTGTTTAAAGTTCGTTTAATTAGAGTCTGTACCTGAGTACAGACTCTAATCAAGTGGACTCTGTACCAGAGTCCACTTGAAAAGGCGGTCTTGAGTGTGTTTCATGTGTACTCGGGTTCAGTTCGCATCAGGTGTGAAAGCTAACTACCAAAACACAGAAGTGGACTGCTATTCTGCATCTGTGCGCAGCCCATACCAATCTCATCCTCTGAATTGCACGGCCATAGCTGATTAAGTAGGATGGTAGGCGAGAGGGTCGTTCATGACATTGCCTTTAAATTATCAATAGTAGGCATGTATGGGCTCGGGATCTTACGATCGGCTCTCTTCTCTTCACTGGAGCGACAACATAAACAAACGTGGCGTATTGTACTCTTCTTCTTTGTTTTTATTGGCAACTTGCAACCCAACAAGGTGCATACTGCCACCCACTGTATCGGAGTGTGTAGATACACAAGTGTACTTGGGTACAGAACAACTTCACCAATGTGAAAGCTGACCGGTGGGGGGGGGGGCAATCATACGTATGGTACGAAGCAATCGTACCTAATGTGAAAGCACCCTAAGAGACCTGGCCTAAAGGAGTAACACCTCAGGAAACACACACGCACACACACATGCACACACACACACATTTTATAGTAGCTAGAAGCAAGCACAAACGTATACACCCAGTGACTAGAGTGTTCACTCCTGTCCATTGAAGGAATTGGACACCAAAGACACTTTAGAAGATAATAAGACGGATGAGAGAACAAATAAAGCTATAGGCTTCATGTAGGGTAAATAGTGGTAGCACAATAGCACTACTAATGCTAAAACTAATTGCACAATTACAGCTAGATGATGTAGAAAACTCTCTCTCTGTTTTCAGAACTGGATCCCTCGCTATAGTATAGATTTACCTATATTTACCACTCCCTCCATGTGAGACATGGAGGGAGTGGTCTGGTTTGTGTGTGTGTATGTGTGTATGTGCACACCACCACCAAACAGCATTCCACAGCTAATTCTCAGTGGCGTTAACACACACATTAAAACACACACACCCATACACACACGGATCTCTAGTAATTAAATGACCGGTAGTCAACAGCGCAAGCCTTGCGTCTCGGTAGTGACCATGGTGCCGGAACATATTGTGCATACACGGTGAGTTAAGTGTGTTTAGTGTGTGTGTGTGCCACACACACACTCACACAGATGCGCGCACACTCACACGCACAAACACACCACACGGGGTTTGTCCGGGTGTGATATGGAGCGACAGGCCCCCGGTAATGCAAAAATAATCTGTTAATATCCACCGTAATTAAACAGATGGAATAAGGTCTATGCTCATCTCCTCCAATGAGACACAAGCCCCAACCCCCCCACTCCCTTACTCCCCTCGAAGCCAGAGAGAGACACATACACAAAAGGAGTGGTAGTGTTGAGTGGACACACCCACATCACAAAAAGAACACAACTTGAGTTCACAAAGTAGTTGGTGGAGACTGGACAAAAACAGGACTTTACGGAAGGGGGGAAATCTGGCACAAAATCGGGCTCATTATCCCGTAGTATGTACTCAGCATAAGACATATTACCACGTTTAAAACAAAAAAAATGATTTTGGGTACACTGCCCCTTTAATCATCTTAAATCAATATTGTGGTGAAAAAGGAGACAAAGACAATGCTTTCAAAAAACACGTGGATGTATGCTTAGGTGTTTAAGCCACTAACAATATATCAGTTGCTAGGATTGTGGAGAAAAACATGAATAGGTTATATATCTCCCATTACATTTTCTTTTTCATGTTCAAGTCATGTGTATCTCCAGTTTCTAGTAGCTTGCCAGAAGACATATAACCTGTGTTTGTGCTGTGTGGTGTTTGGATTCTCTTCAAAAGCACACTCGTCCAAACATTAAGACTCCATGGTTCAGTGACACAGAAAATACAGAAAAAAATGCAATACAGTGATTGTGTGTGTGTGTGTGTGTGTGTGTGTGTGTGTGTGTGTGTGTGTATGCACGTGCGTGTGAGTGCACAAGAGAGGAAAGAGAATGCATATAGGTATATTCCTTTTCACTTGCTTGCTGAATTAGCGGTGACAGATAACGACGACAGCAATACAAGGTTGGTTTGTACATTGGTTTTCCTGTCTGTCACTTTATCTAATGTGGGCTTCAACCACTGCCTGTCTAAAGTCATTATACATAAAGCAGCATACAGTACAGACTGCAGCCATCAGTGTAGTCATAATGGCCTATAAGATGGCGGGAACACGCGCGAGGGGTGTTCGGTTATAATCATACTGGATTAACCTCTGCTGTTGATTCACTGCGAAATAAACAAAAGGAAAACTCTCCAGTGGATTCTGGGATTTGGTGTTCTCGGCGTGACGCAAGTAAAGCCAGCAAGCAGCGTGTGCAAGAGGCAAATGGGGGGGGGGGGGGGGGGGGGGGGGGGGGACAGATATGAAAACAGTCAGAATCTCCCAATCTAAATCTGAAAACTGGCTGATAAAAAAAAAAACTGTCTGAAAAAGGGAAGAAAAAAAACATCCTGGTGAGCTCTCGCTCAGCGCTTTGCCAACTCTCAAAAATACATACAAAATGTGAAAAAACGGAGGAAGGCTTTGAAAACTTCATCAGCGGTGGCAAGCTGAAGCACAGGCTGCCAAGCCAGGATTCCAGATAAATATAAGAGGGGGAGAGAGAGAGAGAGAGAGAGAGAGAGAGAGACGCTGGCCACCGTTAACATGGCAGATTCACAGAGTAGACAATAGCTCTCTGATCATGAAAAATGATTATGCAGTCTCCTCTCTGCACCCCCACCCCTGCACACACACACACACACACCAACCCCCCCCCCCCCCCCCCCCCCAACTACCAACTCCACACTGGCAGCAGCCATGCTTTCTCCCTCTCCTGCGGTTCCTATCATTTTAATTAATTCTGTGATATTTCCAAAGTCTGGGCTAAATAGACCCTTAATGAGAAATCTCATCAAGAAAAGATGGCAGAAGCAAGGGGCCATTTGAGCATTGGGCTCACAAGGATACGTTGTTCCTGCTCCGCCCCCTTCCTCCATCCTCAATTATTTTTTTCTCCATCGTTGTCAGCACATGTGCTGCATGTGCTTTTATCGACAAACTCAAATATAGACTATTCTTGAAACACTACAATGTCACAATGTAGCCCGACAGATTCATTGTTCATTTCACTCCGCTAGAACAGCCAAACATTAAAGTTGATTATAAAATGAATGATAACCCAAATTCCAGATGTTATAATCTCATACCAACAATACTACTACTCCTGCTTTTGTACCTATAGCTCTATTTTATTAGACTTTTCTACAATGCAAAATGATCTGAAATCAACTCTAACACAGTGTACTACTAATAGTAATATACTTTTTTTTATACTTCAATATCTATCTATTGTGGTACCCCGGCTCCGTAGTGTCCCTTCCCCCCAAATCAGTACAAGTCTCTGTTGCAGGAAAAGCCGAACAAAGGCACATTTATTAAGTCCAAAACAAAACGGGCGGACATCTCGCACGTATTAAAACTACAACTTAAAGTATGGGCTCCGTGAGCCTCGGCGGGTTCTCCGGTCCTCTCTCACACGCGGTCCCGGTCCTGGTGCGCGGCGGGTCGTCCACTTATGCCGTCTCGATCGGGGAATGGGTCGTCCAGGAAAGGAACCTCGGCCCGGTCTGACTCCCCGTACTGAAACGACATGTGTACCCCCAGACATAGCTTCATTTCCTCTTTTATGCACCTCACCTGCAGTTGATCTCCTTCCTCCTGCGCAGGTGTTTCCCATTACTCTGAGTGGTGCAGCGCTAAAGCGATCCCCAGCGCCCTCTGGGGGAAAAGGGTGGTAAACCCCCTGTATTACCTGTCCCCTGGGCTTCCCGGGCCTCTGTGTACGGGCCGGGTTGCCACACTCCTCCACCCTTTGATGAAGCCCCGGGGCCCCTCTGACTGCCCAAAGGCATGCGTCCCGTCGGGACAGGGCATCAGCGTTGGCGTGCTCCCGCCCTGGTCTGTGGTAATCCTGCAGAGCCAGAAACCACCTCGTTACCCTGGCATTGGTGTCTTTGGCGGTGGCCATCCACTTGAGTGGGGCGTGGTCCATAACCAGGGTGAATTCCCTCCCCAGGAGGTAGTACCGCAACTTGTCCACTGCCCATTTGATGGCCAGGGCCTCCTCCACGGTGGAGTAGTTCCGTTCGTTTGGGAGGAGTTTCCGGCTGATATACGTCACCGGATGTTCAGTGTCCCGGACCTGTGAGAGGACCGCCCCGAGGCCCACCTCTGAGGCGTCAGAGTGGACTATTAGGGGCAGAGTAAAGTCAGGGGTTAGTAGGATGGGCTCGGAGCAGAGGGCTTGCCTAAGGAGCCTGAATGCGCCCTCTGCTGCCTCCGACCAGGTTACACGGTCTGGCAGAGCCTTCCACGTTAAGTCATGGAGGGGGCTTGCCAGTGTGGCGAAACCGGGAATGAACCTTTGATAATACCCTAGACCGAGAAAGGTTTTTTGGTGGTGGGGTGGGGCCAGTGCAAGATGGTCTTGATCTTTGCCTCCTGGGGTCGGACGTTCCCGCGTCCGACTCTGTAGCCCAGGTGACACTTGGCTGGGTTGGCCGTGAGGCCGGCCTTTCTCAGCTCCCCAAGGACCGCCCGTAGGTGTCGCAGGTGGATGTCCCAGCTGGCACACTTTCCCCTCCCCTCCCAGTAGGGGGAAAGTCAGAGAGCTCCGTAAGGGGGGAACTCTCCGTCTACCCGAGAACGGCGGACTTTTCGGACGCCGTCATGGTGTCTGGGGTTCCTGATAGGTCCGGACGGGGAGCCCCACCGATCGGGCGGGCTGGGGTGCCTGGTGGTGTGGGACCATCTCTCCTGCTGCCGTCTCCCTCTCCAGATGTCTCGGCTGGGGAGGAGTGGGGCGCCCGAGCTCGGCAGGTCGGCCGTGTCGCCTCGGCTGGGGTCGGGGCGGTCTGGAACCTGGTTCGGCGTTCCATAGCCGGTTGAAGATGGGGCAGTCTCTCCCGATCAGTAGGGGTATGGGAAGGTTGGGTACGATCCCGGCCCTTACTGTGAAGGCCCCTCGGGGGGTCCGTACCACCACATGGCACGTGGCATACATGCGGGTGTCCCCATGTATGCAGGCAACCTCAATGGGCTCCCCCGGGCTGCCGACGGCTAGGTCAGGCCGCAGGAGGGTGACGACACTCCCCGTGTCAATGAGGGCCTGAGTGTCCTGGTCGCCCACCCAAGCCGGGATGTTCGGGCCTCCGGCCTCCTGATGCGCCCAACAGGTGGTGAGGAGGCATGGTCCCGGTCGGCCTTCACCAGCGAAGGCCGAGGGCATAGAAACGTCCCTGTTCTCCTGGCACTGGCGAGTGAGGTGGCCTGTCTGGCCACAGCTAAAGCAGCGCCATTCCTCTCTCGCTTCCGGTGGGTGTGTCTGGGGTCTCGGTCGAGCTGGCTCCATTCCCCGTCTGTCCCTCCGGGTCTCGACAGGCCGGGCCGGTGTCCGGGCGGCGCGCTCAGCTGTTGGGCGACCTGCCAGTTCTCCAACTGGCGAATCAGTTCATCCACAGTGTTCGGGTGGTTGAGGGCGAGGGTTCTCTGGGCGTCCGGGGAAAGCTGGCGGATGGTGTTGTCCAGTAGAACCCGATCCAGAACGCTGGGGCCGTCGTCGCCAGCAAGCCACCTCCTAATAAGCCGTCCATGCTGGGCGATCTGGGACCTCACAGCGCCCCTGGGGTCGAACCGCCAGTCGTGGAACCGCTGGGCCCGGGCAGCAAGACTGTCCATAGTACGCAAGGACCGCCTGCTTTAGAGTGGAGTACCGACTTGCCTGTTCCGGTGTTAAATCCTGACTCGCCTGCTGGGCGGGTCCAGTGAGGAAGGGGGCCAAAATGTGGGCCCACTGGTCCTCTGGCCAGCCCTCTCCCCGGGCCGTCCTCTCGAATATCTCCAGGTATGCCTCCACATCATCCTCCGGTCCTAGTTTGGTGAGGCGGCTGGTGGGCGCCGAGATCGTTGAGGTGGGCGCTGTGCGTATTTCGAGACGTAGGACCACTTGCCGGTCCTACGTCTGTTGCAGGAAAAGTCGAACAAAGGCGTAATTTTTAAGTCCAAAACAAAACGGGCGGACATCTCACACCGTATTAAAACTACAACTTAAAGTATGGGCTCCGTGAGCCTCGGTGGGTTCTCCGGTCCTCTCTCACACGCGGTCCCAGTCCTGGTGCGCGGCGGGTCGTCCACTTATGCCGTCTCGATCGGGGAATGGGTCGTCCAGGAAAGGAACCTCGGTCCGGTCTGACTCCCCGTACTGAAACAACATGTGTACCCCCAGACATAGCTTCATTTCCTCTTTTATGCACCTCACCTGCATTTGATCTCCTTCCTCCTGCGCAGGTGTTTCCCATTGCTCTGAGTGGTGCAGCGCTAAAGCGATCCCCAGCGCCCTCTGGGGGAAAAGGGTGGGTATTACCTGTCCCCTGGGCTTCCCGGGCCTCTGTGTACGGGCCGGGTTGCCACACTATCTATTTATATATATATATATATATATATATATATATATATATAATGTATTTTTTTGTATAAATACCAATATGATATAGTATACAAACATTTAGCTGTGAGCTAAATATTTGTATTTTGACTGGTTTCCTCTTGTGTGCTGATAGTCATCTCATTGACTTTAATCAGCCATCCATCAATGTGACAGCGTTCTAAGAATAAAGGTTTTTCGTCACTAGTTAATTAATCTGCCCGCTCCTGTCTGCCTGCACTGTTCAATCATGGGGTAAATAAAGGCAGTCATGAATGTAATTGTTTGTTTTCTGTGCAGAGTTTGGAAAAAATGCACTTTTTCATCTCAAGGAGCTGTGAAAGTTGCCCTTTCGTTCTTGTTCACCAAAGGTATCTATCTCATAAAGCAAATGAAGCAGGGGTTTCTATAAATGTCACATTTCAGAACTTCTCTGATGCATTTCCATTGCTTATAGAATAACTTGTTTTGTACTTCTCTGTCAAGGAACATCAACTGATGGCATTATATATGATGGGGATGTTGAAAGTAGTATCTGCAGTTATGAATACGCCCTGGCCCTGAGAGTTCAACGCACTTGCAACTTAAGAAAACACATGCAAATAGACAAAACACAAGCAAATTAAGAAAACATCTTCATCAATTTGACAACACAAGACATTACAGAAACACGCTGCAAATACAGACAACACAACACATTACAGAAACACACTGCAAAAACAGACAACACAACACATTACAGACAACACAACACAACGGTTTGACTTTACTACTAATACCTGAATCATGTGATTACAATCTTAAAATAAACCAAAAACACTTACATTTTAGCTCATTTTCCACGGATAGTCGACTTCAGTAATGTCATGAGTCACAAAAAGCGTGTCCAGACGTATTTATCACTTTTGTGTCCTCTGGAAACACTGACTTCCATTGTCGTTTAGTGTAATTCCAGCGTGTTTATGTAATGTGTTGTGTTGTCTGTAATGTGTTGTGTTGTCTGTATTTGCAGCGCATTTCTGTAATATGTTGTGTTCTGTATTGTGTTGTGTTGTCTGTATTTGCAGCACGTTTCTGTAATGTGTTGTGTTGTCTGTAATATGTTGTGTTGTCTGCATTTGCAGTGCGTTTCTGTAATGTGCTGTGTTGTGTTGTCTGAATTTGCAGCGTGTTTTCTAAATGCTGCATGTGTTGTGAAATTGATGAAGATGTTTTCTTAATTTGCAGCATGTTTTCTAAATGCTGCACGTGTTGTCAATTTGATGAAGATGTTTTCTTAATTTGCTTGTGTTTTGTCTATTTGCATGTGTTTTCTTAAGTTGCAATGCGTTGAGCTCTCAGAGCCACCGTACATGAAAGCTTGTCATAGTTTCGTTCTAACAGACATATAGATGGAATGATCATTTAAAAACTACAGATATAGCTTTCATTTTCAGATGACTGTCATGGGAGATTTTCCCATGGTGGGAGGAGCAAAAGTGGACCAGAATAAAATGATTTATAGAGAATAATTCCCTTGATGGATTGACTCGTGGATGGGTTATTCTTGAGAAACTTTCTGGTTCAGATATTTTTATGGAGTAAATAGCTTCAGTAGAAAAGTTATAGAGTGCAGTTTTAAATATGTAGTCTCCACATAATTAAAAAACATATCCATCTCCACGTTTACCATGGAATAAACATGTATGGCAGATCTGTAATGACACTGGATTCAAGTAGATACATGCCACTATCACTGTATGCACTATGAACAACTTGTGTAAAACTTAGATGGGTATGATGTTATGCCCTAGGGGTGTGATAGTAGCCAGCAGCTGTAATTGGTGTGGAAGTGAGCAACAAAAACAGAACCAAGTTCAATGAATAAACCCACAAAGGGCAGGTTTAATGAGAAGACAAACTATTTACAGAGCAAAACATAGATTAGACAAATTTCCCTCTGCCAACATCCACCCGATATAAGATAAAACTAAGCTTCTCCCTTATATACAAGTTGGCCTGCACCATACATAATCATTAAGGGTTGCCTTAACCCCAGCATAGCTATTGATCATAGAATGTGTCCAAGGAAACAAGGAGACTGGAAAATTAATGTTAATAAACATAACAAACAAGCACGCTATCATAAGTCAAGAAAAGCGGATGAACTAGAACTATAGAAATGAATCATATCAAATAGATTGTGTATGTAGTATATGTATCAGAAGATTGTGTATGTAGTATATGCATCAGTTCCAGACATTCTGGGGGGAGACTGCACAGCACCTGGCCCAGAATTAGGCAGTGTTTCCTGTTTTGTTACGAATGTATTCTTCCGAAGATAAACTCATTCGCTAGTGTAAGATGGAGGTTTCAGAAGACCCATTCCATGTAATGGATGTCTATAGATTCCCGCCCCCAGCAACATGATTGGTCGAAATACATTTGAAGTGAAACAGAGCGAAACAGTTCGCCCAGATTTAAGCTCGTCTGCCATCAGACTTTAGATGTTAATCTAAAGTCTGATTTGTGAGACTACCTCACAGTAAAATAGTTCAAGATGAGAAAACAATCTTACAGACTGGCATGCCACTGTGATTGTACACAACCTTGCCATAGGTAGGTTCTCTTGATCTGCTGTGTTCATGCTTAGTTGATGATTGGTTCATTAAGAAATCTCCTATATGACAACGAGGGGCAGGAGTGTTTTGGATTGGTTATTATGGATAGAACATCCACCATGTCCCCATGTCACTTCCACCACTGCTGGGAACCAATGAGAGCTTGGCGCTCCACATTGTCAAGAGACTGTTCTGGTCCCACATGGATCTAAACTCTATACATTTGCAATTTATAAGAGGTGTCATTGTAGGACAAACACAGGTGTCGCTCATTACACTGATTATGGGTCTGCTACTTTTATGTACCAGGGCTTGGGTAGCAGACTACACTATAGAGTGGTCTATCATTGACACCACTGTAAAAAGGGTCTATTGACTGATATTCTGTCAGAGTGATGCATTTCCTCCATCTCCTCTTGTTTTGAAGCTCATTCCATGACGAGGGGCCTGAAACTGGATGGCTTTCTTGTGTAGGTCATGGGATTTTCCTGTTTCACAGAGCAGGTACTGACGTATTATTCTTTTTTTGGCATCAAATAATGTAGACAAGTTGAAACCATTTGGGCACGGTAGTAATGGTTCTTTTTACAGAACTGTGAACAACAATTCGAATGTTAAACTAGATGTACAAAGCTCTTTAACTCTTTTGCAAAGAGATAGTGGAAAAGTGCACATTTAAAGGAAGGAAAAAACAAATATATACAAAAACTACAAATTGTATGTAAGTTGGGACAGATGTTCTTTTCATACATTTATTTCATACGCGTACAAAAAGTCAGATGGTTCGAATTTGTTGCTTTTATTACGGTTTATTAAACCAAGAAAATGATGAAGTGTCTTTCTACTTGTTCCAAAGCCACCAGAAAAGCTGTTCTGATGTCAAACTCGACAGCTGCAATGTAGTATGGGGGCCTCTTAAGAACACAGAGAGGGCCGACACAGACAGGGTTGGTCCCCCTAAGGAAGAGAAATAGAACAGGTAGAAAATACCAGAAAAGATGAAGAGATTCAAAATACCTTGTAATGTAATACTTTGCAATACTAAGCACATAAAGAAAACCTCACGTCTATAAATAAAGTCTCAGACGCTGTGCGCCACGGTCATGGCACAGTGTTGATCAAACGTAATTCAGATGTCTCTCTGCTCTAATATTGTAATAAACTCTTTGAAAAGTGGGAGATAAAAAGAAAACACAATTTACTCAGTCATAACACAGGACACAGGAAAACGACTAAAAAGGATACTGAAACTTTAATTGAAGGAGAATCGCCACCTCCCCCACAACAACTTACTTTCGCCATGGAGGACGAGGAGAGAGATGACCCGTTACCAGATAACTCCTCAGGCAAAATTCTGAGTGCAATTCACAATTTCAATAAGGATCTGAAGGAAGACTTTGCATCACGATTTGATACGATGATACAGTCAATACCATATGTTCAAGGCAAACTAAAACAACTGGCCAGTTAATAGAGGCTGAGGAGCGTCCTGGAGCAGTGGAAGACGATGCCTTGGTGCTGAATAAAACAACCAAACAGCTGAGACAACAGGTTGAGAGTTTGACGGCGAAAATGGAGGACCTAAAAAAACGCAGCCACAGATCTAATGTACGCCTGGAATGCTTACCTGAAAATGCTGACGGGAGAGATGCATTTGGTGCCTTTCAGGAAAAATGGGTCCTCCAAGTACTGGGTGTTGAATCATTTCCAGCGCACAGAGTTCCAACTGGCTTTAGGTGGAACCCCAACCCACCGCCTAGAACACATAAAGGTCTTAAACTACAAGGACAAAACCAAATGATGTCGGCTGAATATGAAAAAAGGTTAGATCCATATTTTGACAAGCATTATATGTTTTTTCATGATGTTGCCAGGGAGACAGATAACAAGCGCAGAACCTACAATGGAGCTAAAACGAGGTGCAGCGCCATGGGACTACGTTATGGAATACAACATCTTTCATCTTTCCGGGTGACACGCAAAGACAACTCTCGCCTCTTCACTTCTCCTAAAGATGTACACACTTTCCTGACCAGACCAGGAAAAGGTCAGACATTAAACGAATCTGTGAAAACATATGGTGAGATTACCATAAAGATATGACTATCCTAATGGATATGCTTCAGTAAAGCATATTATTACTAAACAATAAATAAATAATGCCAAAATCTGCTTTTTATACACTGTCAAAGTAAAGTTTTGTCTTTGCATTGTTAAACAAATATATATGTACGATATCTACGGTTAAGTTAGTTGTTTTCTTTGTGTATCATTACACTGTTTGTAGTACTTTTTTGTTACTCTGTTAAGGATGAGCTTTGTCTTCATACTGTTAAATCTAAGTCTTTACACTCCCAATATCACATTTTTACTTTATAAAACACATTAAATAGTCCTGATTTTGAAGCGGCATCTCGCCGTCTTAACTTCCGGTGCCGGTCGAAGCCGGCAGCTGCTTGCAACAGCTCTTACTCGATCTCTCTTTTTTCGAATTTATTTCACTTTTTGTGGAAATTACTTTGTATATACTTTTTAAGACAGCGGCCCGCGTGTGCTTTGTTTACAGGAGGGAACAGCTGATCGCGCTGCGTAGCGCTGTAGTGTTCCCTCGGGACAGACACGAGCTCCCCCCGGAGATACTTCGTAAGACCCGCCATGGATGCTGCGCAGGAAAACAACGTCGCGAAAAGAAGAGACGCTTCAGACCTGTTCTTCCCTCCGTCACCATGGGAAACGTGAGATCTCTACCCAACAAGACGGACGAGTTGGCCGCGCTAACACGATACCAACGGGAGTACAGAGAGAGCAGCGTCCTTCTTTTCACGGAGACCTGGCTCACACCGAGCATCCCAGACGCCACAGTTATGCTGGACAACTTTCAGCTTCTGCGGGCAGACAGAACAGCTGACAGCGGTAAGGGGAAAGGAGGAGGTCTGGCTGTGTTCGTGAACGAGAGGTGGTGTAAACCTACACACTGCACTGTGAAAGCACAACTGTGTAGTAAGGACATTGAACTGTTAGCAGTTAGCATGAGACCATACTATCTGCCACGGGAGTTTTCACATGCTATTGTGATAGCGGCGTACGTCCCCCCCTCTGCTAAGGTGGACATAGCTTCTGATGCCCTGCTCTCAGTTACCAGCAAGCTGCAGACCCAGCACCCACAGGCCCTCTTCCTCATCTCTGGAGATTTCAATCATGCTTCTCCCTCATCTGTTCTGCCCACATGCACTCAGTATGTCAACTGCCCCACAAGAGACAATAAAACACTGGACTTGTTTTATGCCAACACCAAGGAGGCATATTCTGCATCCCCCCTCCCCCCGCTAGGAAGAGCTGACCACAACATTGTTCACCTGCAGCCTGTATATAAGCCTACTGTACACAGGCAGCCTGTGGTCCCACGCACAGTGAAGAGGTGGACTGCGGAGAGCGACGCAGCTCTCAGGGACTGCTTCAACACCACTGTGTGGACAGAACTGTGTGATCCACATGGGGAGGACATCATTACCATGACAGACTGCATAACGGACTACATAAACTTCTGCTTTGAGAACACCGTTCCCTCCAGGGTGGTACGGTGTTTCTCAAATAACAAGCCATGGATTAACCCTGATATTAAAGCTCTGCTGAAGGAGAAGAAGAGAGCTTTCAGATCAGGGAATAAGGATGAGCTGAGGACTGTACAGAAGGAGCTGAGAAGGAAGACCAGGGAGGGAAAGGCCAGCTACAGGAGGAAGATGGAGGAGCAGCTGCAGCGGCAGAACATCAGAGGGGTGTGGAGAAGCCTGGAAACCATTTTGGGCTACAAAACACCCCATGAACATGTTGAGGGGGATCGACAGTGGGTCAACGATCTAAATCTACATTTCAATAGGTTTGATCAAGCACCCACTCCTCCCCCCATGCAGCCGGTCCCTCACTTGCTGACATCTGGCTTATGCCCTCCTCACTCAGCCCCTCACACCTCTGGCTCATCAGACGATACAACCACCTCACACCAAGATGGAGCCACTCATCCCCCACCCCTGTCCTTCACAGCAGACCAGGTGAGAAAAGAGCTCAGGAGGATGAAAGCGAGGAAAGCAGCTGGACCGGATGGTATCAGCTCCAGGCTCCTCAAGTCCTGTGCAAACGAACTGTCTGGAGTTATGGAGCATGTCTTCAACCTGAGCCTTGAGCTGAGAGTGGTACCACAGATTTGGAAGACCTCATGCGTGGTTCCGGTGCCTAAAACATCGCACCCTAAAGACCTCAGCAGCTACAAACCGGTGGCTTTAACATCCCACCTGATGAAGACACTGGAGAGACTGATCCTGGGACATCTCCGCTCTGAGGTGGGCCCTTCCATGGACCCACTACAGTTTGCCTACCATCCTAATGTTGGAGTGGAGGACGCTGTTATCTTCCTGCAACATCGAGCTCTCTCTCACCTGGAAAAGCCCGGCAGCACTGTGAGAATAACCTTTTTTGACTTCTCCAGTGCGTTTAACACCATCCAGCCGGTGATTCTGAGGGACAACCTGGAGAGGATGGGTGTGGACCACCAGCTGTCTACATGGATCCTGGACTACCTCACAGACCAACCACAGTTTGTGAGAAACAAGAACTGTGTGTCTGACCTGCTCACCAGCAGCACGGGTGCCCCCCAGGGGACTGTCCTGGCCCCCTTTCTTTTCACCCTCTACAAAGCAGACTTCAGACACAACACCGACAGCTGTGTACTGCAGAAGTTCTCCAACGACTCTGCGATTGTTGGCCTCATCAGAGACGATGACGACGCAGAGTACAGAGGACTGGCGGAGAACTTTGTGGACTGGTGTCAGCGAAACCACCTCCTGATCAACGTGGGGAAAACCAAGGAGATGGTGGTGGATTTTCGCAGATGCCGTTCTGCCCTCCCCTCACCAGTGAACATCCAGGGAATGGACATTGAGCAAGTGGACTCTTATAAGTACCTGGGTGTTCACCTCAACACCAAACTGGACTGGACTGGGGGGGGAGGCGCGCGCGATCTTAACACACCTCGGACCTACGGCCGACGGGGGCGGGGGGGGTGCGCGCAATAGTAACACACCGCGGACCTACGACCGGCGGGGGGGGCGGGGGGGTGCGCGCAATAGTAACACACCACGGACCTATGACCGGCGGGCGGACCTGTGACCGGCAGGGGTGTCTCAAAAAGGAGGACAAATACGCGTCTGGACGCCGGACAGGGCATTGAAAAACCGGACAGTCCGGCTTTATTGATCGGGAACTGTGTGCCGTTGTAAAACCTCACCAAAAGGAACGGAGTAACGCAGCGTTTGGTAACGGGAACGGAGTTACTGAATTTTAAAAAACAACGCGTTACTGAAAAAAGTAACAGCGTTACTAATAACGCGTTACTACCCAACACTGCTCACCACACCGATGCACTCTACAGGAAAGGACAGAGCAGGCTCTACCTTCTGAGGCGACTGAGGTCTTTTGGAGTGAAAGGGGCACTCCTGAAGACCTTCTATGACTGTAGTGGCATCAGCCATCCTGTACAGAGTGGTCTGCTGGAACAGTGGCATCACAGAGAGGGAGAGGAAGAAGCTGGATAAGATTATCAGGAAGTCCAGCTCTGTCCTGGGCTGCCCTTTGGACTCAGTGAGGGAGGTGGGTGACAGGAGAGTCCTGACTAAAGTGTCATCCATGCTGGACAATGAGTCCCACCCCCTGCACGGTGACCTGACAGAACTGAGGAGCAGCTTCAGTGACAGACTGCTTCACCCTCGATGTGTGAAGGAAAGATACAGAAGGTCTTTCCTTCCTGCTGCTGTTAGACTCCACAATGAACACTGTTGAACACTTTTAATATGTGCAATAGTATTACACCACAAGGTGTAAAAAACCTCAAAACACCAGTTTGTGCAAAGCTATTTTATTTCATTATTTATTTTTTAGAAGTTATTCTTTGCTCTTGTTATTTCTTATTCTGTCCTTTCTGTATGTTGTTGCAAACTGCAATTTCCCCATTGCGGGACAAATAAAGGTTTTCTTATCTTATCTTATCTTATTTAAAGATGGTTTTAAACCAAGCAGCTAAACCCTCTGTTGATAGCCAGTGACTTTTGATTGTATTTAATTTAAATAGCCATTGACAGGCTGTCTTGACTGGTGAATGAAAGGCATCAACACCCTAATTAAATGGGGAAATACTTTACTGATAGTTTTTTTTTCTTGGTTTAATTTTTCTACAAAGATGTGTGTGTTATGCCCTCCACTTTTCCCTCCTTGCCACCCACTCACCTGTCCTAAATCAGCCTCGTCAGCCCTGTCCTGCCCCTTGTGTTTTCCCCAGCCTATCTGCTCCCTCTGTGACTCACCTGTTCCCCATTCCCTCATTAGTTCTGTTTGTATTTTAGCCCTGGTTTTCTGTTCAGTCTTTGTCTTGCCATTATTCGTGTTAGTTCTAGTTTGTCCTGCACTCCCGAATATTATAACTGTGTTTTTTAATTAAAAGTAAAGTATTCAGTTCCTGTGCCTGCCATCGCCTGCATTTGGGTCCGCCTGCTCCGCTAGACCTGACAGAATCGAACATTAGGGCGGCACATGATGGGGACGTGTTTTGTATACATTTAATCTGTTCCTAAGTTTTTGTGGACCAGTGGGGTGTACTACGAACCTCGATTAGTGGGTTAGCGAGGTATGTTGTGCTCAAAGCCTGGGTTAGGTGAAAGTCGCTCTCTTTTAGCGTTGCTATATCACCATGGTAACTTATGCTGGCAACCAAACCTGGTCGGGAGGAGGTTTTCAGCTAAGACTTTCTGATTAGATCGGCTACTTAAAGCTGAGCGCCGCTTCCTAGCCCCTCCTTTTACGATGGCGTCACCAATTGTAGGTATTCCAGTTGACCTCGGAGCACGGATAGTGCAGGGGTCTCTCCGGAAAAGGGAGTCTTTCGGGACAGATCCGATCCAAGGGATGGCAATTGCATTGCCATTCTTTATGAGAGATACAGGTTCTCATCAGAGGGTATTTGCTATTTGATCGTCCTTGTTGGACCTTATGTAGGCAATGCTACAAAAAGAAGCTGCGCGCTTACTGTGCGCAGTGTCTGTGTTTCACTGCGATTTTTTGCCACGGGTACATACAGTTGGTGATGCCGAAAATATCAGCAAAAATACAGTGTGCCTTGCGATACGCAAGGTTGTAGCTGCCCTAAATACACTGCCAAATATGTTTGTGGTGTTTCCCAGCTTTTTACCAACACAAACTGTCAAGGAAGGATTTTATCAACACCTGTTTGCGTGAATGAGTGGTAGAGTGGAGGTAGCACGTCAGTCTTGATATTCTGCGTGCTGGGTTCGTTTCCCAAGTGAAGTGCATTTATGTGTAGTTTAATAAGTTCTATGTACTTATGTCATATGGAATACTTATTCATTAATGTTATGGAATTATGTCCAGTTTGGTATATTACACGTTTGCATTTGTAACATTCGACAGTTCTCTAATCCATTTATAGGATTCCCCAAACTCAAAGGTGCAATTGACTGCACACATAAATGCACCTTTAGGGGAACATGAGGCTGACTTTGTCAACAGAAAGTAAACCCATAGCATCAATGTGCAGGTAAAGTATTACCTGGGCTAGATCATGTGGGAAGTGAAATTGCATGCAGGTAGCCTACTAAAACTTTGTAATGGCGCTTCATATGGCCCAACTATGGTAACAGAAATGCCGTTTTCAGATGACTTGTGACCATCAGCTGATGGTGACTAGTGTGGATGCGAAATGGCCTGGCTCAGTCCACGACAAACGGATTTTCCGGGAGTCAACTCTTTGCCAACAGTTTCTGCAAGGTGTGGCGCAATACACAAGATCACTAACTGTAAATGTTGATGAAGTCACTGATCACATTATGTTCTTTCTAATAGGCTGTTATGATGGAATCATTGTAGGGGACAGAGGGTATGCCTGCATGAAGTTCCTTATGACTCCGTACGGTGACCCACAGATGCCATCGGAGGCCCGCTTCAACAGGGCCCTAAGTACGTGTAGGGTGAGGATAGAGATGACCTTTGGTGTCATCAAGGCAAGATTTAACTGCCTCTGTGGTCTGAGGGTCAAGCCGGAGAGGGCCAGCCAGATAATCACGGCATGTGTGGTGCTCCATAATATTGCCACCATTCGCAAGGAAAGAACCCCTCATGTGCCATTGGTGGCAGATGATGTCGTGGACCCTGTAACAATTGATCATCCCACAGGAGTGGCTGTAAGACAGGCGATAACAGTTTTTTGGTTAGCCTACATTTTGTTTAAGTTATGGATTGTTTTGTTTAATTTCGGTTTCCTCTAGGAAATAAGTTGATTTGTTGGTGGGGACATTTGTTGAATACATCTTGTGTTTCATTAGAAGAAGTACAATGGACGGAAATACATTTGGTCATGTTTATTTGTTCAATCGCCGTGTCAATCAAATTTGCTGTGAAAGTAGAACAAAATCATTATTTCTGAGGGTCAGTGTAGCTTAACCAAAGAAAATATAGGTAGCCTAATACAAAAAATAGCCTACCCTCTCGAGGAGCTGGATCTCAAGCTTCAGTTTTTTAATTTCAAGAAGTTTCTTTTCATTATCCAGCTCCAGGTTGCGCTTATACAGCGCCCTTACTTTGTCGGTTCCAACCTATAGTAATTCACTTACGGTCAAAGCCTTGTGGAGCACCTTACAAAAGGAAGAAACTAAATTTAAAAAAAAACCTTGTCTGTCCCGCGAGAAGGCCTTGATGAGGAGGTGGACATGGAGGAGGCAGTTGGCTCATCTAACGTCTCATCTCTCTTTAGAATAAATTATCAAAAGGAAGAGTGATGTGAAACAGTTACATGTGGTTACAGCACTGCTCGGTTGAGTTTCCCATTGTGATGGCTCTTTAGAATGTCCAAAGGTGCCACCACGTTTGACGTAGGCTACATTAACCTTATAGTAACTTGGAAGTGCCGTGTCGTCCATTATCCTTTAGGCTACATAACCAACAGCTAGCCTATGTCAGTGACACAATAGGCATTTTCTATTCTGCAATTTCATATTATAGGTGTGAGAATCGTTAAGAAAAATCACCTCCATAGTCACCCTGGACTCACAGGCTGACAGAGTCTCGTCATCGTCGATGTTCTAAAAGAATCAGGGAAACTTATTATAGGCCATTCTTTCCACATTTAGAAGAATACACGACACTTTGCTTTGACAGTTATAGGCTACCTCTTCTTGGAGATTGAAGGCCACTGTCGGCGGCTCCCACAATACAATGTTGGTACCTTCAACAAAAATTACACAAATGAATTTACACTCAATCATCTCACATTTGATAAGACAATTATGTATGTTCCTTGCCAATAGGCCTACATGAATACATACCGACTACATACACATCAGATACTGAGGCAGTAGGGTCAGAAGACAAGCCCCCTGCCACTCATTATTTGCGAGGGCCAGCTCCTCCGACACAGTGAAGGGCGGTGGAGCTGACCCCCTCCCAGTGGTGTTGCTCTGATTTTTTTTCATATTTGCTACAGGTAATCAACATCAGATGAAAGGTTAGGCCTATTGCAAATCATAGGCTTCATTCACCTGAAATTATTGAAATTTATGCTTTAAACTTACCACATTGAATTATGTTTTTGTGCTTATTTCTTATTTGCACCCATGTTCGGACGGTCGTGCTAGCACCCAATCTAGATGGGGGTAAAAGGCATGATGATGGACGGGCAAGATATGAACCCCGGTCGCTTGCGTTCAGCTCACATACTAATCCACCACACCGCCGTCGCTACCTTCCAGCACATGCAATACGTTTCTTACATATAGGATGTATTTGAAATGAATTCCCTAAATTACACAATAAAGCAAGTTGGAGTTTGCTTTTGCATTTTGCAATTATATGCACTCTATTGGGATTAATGGCGAACAATTCTGCATTTGGCATAGTTATTTTTAGAAAATTAGGCTATGCAGAATCTTTTCACTTACGCATTCACAGAATCTGCTATTTTTTGCCAGCACACCTCCCTAGCCTTATTATGGGCAACTGTATTGCCCCTTGCCGTTATTTGCTTTTTTAACTCCTCGTATGAGTTCATAATCACTACTTGCTCCTCCTGAGTGAAATACATAGCCCGTGTTTGCTCCGTCGGATCCATTTCGTCAAGGTGAATAACGTTGGGTTACGCCCTTTTTATGGGAACGCGCATTGAAACTAAAGCGGAAAACCTGGCTTGACAAATTGACTCGTAATTGAGCTTCATGGTACCGTTTAACTCTGATTGCGAGTTTCGTATTTGTCGATCCAGGTTATCCAAAGAAAGCCTGGGTATGTTCAGTGAGCTTTGTAGTATACCCCCCAGGGGCCCGTTTCAGAAAGCAGGTTTAGTGGAAACTCTGAGTTAGATAAACCTGAGATGAGGGAAACTGGTTTTTCAGTTTCACAAAGCCAGTTCAGCTTAACTCTGAGTCCGTTACCCTGGCAACATACTCCGTGAACCTAACCTGCTCACTGGCAGGTTTTCTTCAACTAACCCTGAGTTTCTCCTGCTCTTAAGTTGAAGCCTGCAGACTGAAGGCAGAAATCTCTGTCGGGAGAGGATTATTATTATTATTATTATTATTAATAATAATAATAATAATAGACCCTGATTGGATGTTTTATCATTCCCTGATGTGTACCTGTTTGATTGTTAACGTTTCTCTGCAACATCAATAATTTATCTAAACAATATTGTCAGCCCTCACATCGTTCACATGAAACATCATGGACACGCTCCCAGTTCAGAGCACATTCTTTGTATTTCACTTCGTTTTTTTGCCAACAGCAGTTTTGTGTATAACATCGGTGATGCAGATTATGTGTCCAAGGCAACTGTCGGGCTGTCCGAAATGAGACACTTGCACTGACACGGCTACTATACACGTTAGTTGTGTTTATAGTATAATACTATACTATTCCCAAGTCACAGAGCCACCACACTTCTCAAAGAATACTTCCACAGACATGCAGGTATCAGTCTCAGCACCGCTGGACTGGCCATTGGGCATACCGGGCATTTGGCCGATGGTGACTCTTTTTTACTAATGGTACTAGTATTAGGTATCATGACTAATACCATTACTAATGATACCTATTGGCAATAGCTATCATGACTAATACCATTACTAATACTGCCCAATGGCCAGTCCAGCTGTGCCTATTGGTACACAAAACTGGTAGATCGGCCCATTAGTCTTGATTGATTCTGGGCTGGACCAATGACAGCTGAGGGCCGAAGCCCCTCCCTCTTGGTCATTAATATTTCCAAATCCACTGGGGAGAAGTAGGAGGAGCGAGGCTTTTTATCACTTGTTGCCATGGTGAATCATGTTATCTGTGCTCGATTGATGAGGGCTTTTTATATCCTCATGCACAAGCTTCACTTAGGGTTACCTTGACTCAGAGTTGATTGAACTAAGTGTTATCACCTGTTCTGAAACCAAAAACTCAGAGTTTGACAGCTCAGACTTGGTCAACCTAGAGTTAAGATTTTAACTCAGTTTGTTGAACCTGCTTTCTGAAACAGGCCCCAGATAGCTACAGGATTGAGTCTTTAGGAGGAAAAGGGGAGCTCAATGTTTGAGCAAGGGAAGAGGTGAGGTTCGTTTGGGGAACTGCACATGGGATGTTTTGTTCAACCTTTTTATGTTATGGTGGGGGTTTTTTATATAACAGCTTGCGAAGAGGGGTCTTGTTGAGCAATTTGATAGGCAATACTTTTATACAGTTTTTTTCAATACTGTTTTATTGATGTTTAAATAACAGAATATGACTTCCAATACAGAATTTAAGATAACATCATGGCCCGTACGTGGGCTAAATAACTTAAATCTAAACTAAAGCAAGTTTTAAAAAAAGCTAAGGGACTGAATTCTAAAACACTACTTTTACAAGAATCAACTCTTGTACATATTCCCATTCCTCTAAATCAGGGGTTCTCAACCTTTTTCAGGCTGGGCCCCCCCAAAACTGGTTCATTGCAGTCGGGGCCCCCCCCCCCCCCCCCCATTGTTGACGGGGGGGGGGGGGGGGGGGGGGGGGCGCACGCGATCACAACACTCGCAACATTGAGACAATATTATTTGTGTGTGCGTATCTCAATCTGTGTACCGTTATTCACATTTGTGTGTGCGTAATAAGATTTGTCTGTCTGTATTCACATTTGTGTGTGTGTAAAAAAATCAGTGTGTCTGTATTCACATTTGTGTGTTTGTGATAAGATTTGTGTGTCTGTATTCACATTTGTGTGTTTGTGATAAGATTTGTGTGTCTGTATTCACATTTGTGTGTGTAAAAAAAATCTGTGTGTCTGTATTCGTTTTGCAAGTAAAGACATATCTGCAAATGTGTACAGAGATCTGTAAGTGTACACACATCTGTGAATGTGTAAACAGATCTGTACATGTGTACTGAGATCTGTAAATGTCTGTCATCAGTTATAACTCAGGCGGGAGCTCTGATTGGCCGACACACAAATCTTATCACAAACACACAAATGTGAATACAGACACACTGATTTAAAAAAAAAAAAATTCAAATGTGAATACAGACAGACAAATCATATTACGCACACACAAATGTGAATCTTATTACACACATACAGATTGAGATACGGGGGGGGGGGTGCGCAATAGTAACACACCGCGGACCTACGGCCGACGGGGGGGTGCGCGCAATAGTTTATGATTATTAACAATGTGTTTATGATTAAATTATTTACAAGAGCACACATGTCTTCATAGATCTAGCCTCTTAATTTTGCTTCCAAAGTGCACCAGATTGATGCATTTAACTTTAAAATGTAAAAAAAAATCTTACGGGGGACCATGCCCCCGGACCCCCCTAGAGGGTCCGAGATCCACCCACCATAGTCTCACAAAATCCTGTGGGAAACACTGTTAACCATGACCAAGGCCACTCCTATTCCTATTTTCCTACTTTAACAAGGTTGCCAGTATAAGTCTCAAACTGGATGTCGACTGAACTTACACAAGGACTTTTTGTATCTTTCCTTATCTTTTGGAATGTATGTTCATTCATAATTGTGAGACTGCAGCCGCTGTCTACTTTACAGGTAACACCTTTCCCATTCAGTTTAATTTCCACAGTATATGGATCTACTCGTCTCAGGTGCACTACGTTCATGCGTCCTTATCTGAATTCAGTTCAGTGTGAATGCGTCTTCTTCTGAGCTATTACTTTTACTTTTATTTTGTGGGACTGGTAGAATTAACTCTGCCTCTTTTCTTTGTTCAAATGTGCAGGTCTTTTGCTCCCCTGGTTCTGTATATTTTTGCTACGGCAAGCCCTCGTGATGTGCCCTATTTTACCACAAGCGTGACATTTTTCTTGTTTGTACTGCTGCAGTATGCTTGGTTCCTTTGCACCAGTAACACTCTTGTTGCTCCTTTGAATTCACCAACCTCCTGTGGGTCTTTGTTTACATTGAAACACTTCTGCCATTGCTACAGCAATTGACAAGGCTTTGTCAAACGTTAGATCTGCTTCTGACAGGAGACGTCTCTGGATTCGAGCATCATTAATCCCACATATGATCCTGTCTCTCAACATCTGCTGTAAGGTGTCACGTAGCTGCAATCCTGCGCCAGCCAGACTCCATTACTGATTCATTAGGCTCACGATTTCGCTCAGCTTGGGATCAAAATGATTTTTCATCAGGAGTACGAGTTGCGAGTAGGTTTTGTCCTTTGGCTTTTTCCAGGCTGAGCAGGTTCCGCATCAAGCTGTATCACGATGCTCTGACGACACTTATGAGTGTAGCTCTTTGTCGATCTCCATCGTCAATCTCATTGGCCGCAAAAAAACTGCTCCTGGATTTCACAATACTCTTCACAAGTCTGATTTTTCGCATCAAACACTGCTAGCGTGCCAATGGTAGCCATACTTTCCCTATTACTTCACTCTCTCCCTTTCCCAGTTGAAGGATGTCCGTACTCACTCAGCCCATCCGTGGTCCTCGTTGCCAATACGATATATTTTAGGGAAGAATGGACTGTCCACAACATCCAATACTTAGCTTACTGAACTCTTCGGTGTGGCATGTTTCAGGTTACTCAAACATGTCAGCAGCTAACACACATTACCACCTGGCTAACGCAGAGTTCTACTTCTGTTGCAGAACATGCGCTCACTCTGAAACACAGTGTATGATCGCCCGGTCTCATTATTATCTGTATTAAAATAGAGGTCAACATGTGTTCCTACAAATTCTATAAATGTTCTATCTCGTAGCCATGTGGTGTCACACCGCGGTGAGGTCAAGTTGGGTTTTTGTCCTGTCTGCATGTCTTGTCTTGTCATTTCCTGTTTTGTTTTGAAAAGTAACTCTCCTCTCGTTTCAGGTCACTTGCCCTTCCTCGTGTCTCGGTCTGATTGTCTGCTGAGTGTTTCCACCTGTTCCCCATTACCCTGTGTATAAGAGTCTGCGTCTCCCTTTGTCTTGTGCCAGTTTGTTCATCTTCGTGCGAGCACTCCAGCCTTACCACAGTCTTGTCACAGCTCCGTCTATGGTCGTATTTGGTTTTTGTTCCGGTTCCTCCAAGAGAGACTTTTAAGTTGTAAGTTTCATATCATAGTTTAGTTCCTTAGTTAACTTAGTACCCCTTTGTTTGCCTCCGGAGCGGGAGTGATTTTCAGTTCCTATTAACATTTTATAGTCTTTTGTGTTTTCCTCCTTTTAGTGGAGCGATTATTATTTTTGTATCTTTTGTAGCCACGCTTCTTCCATTTTGGAAACAAATACAGGTCATTTTCATAGCCTGCTTTGGTTACTCTGTCTTGGAGTTTTCTTACCTGATTCCTTCAATAAAGACTTTTATTGAAGAACCCGAAACCCTGCATCTGCGTCCTGTGTCCTAGCCTGGTTGTGACATGTGGGTTGAAAACGCCCCCCCTAGGTTAATTCATAACATGTTTAGAGTTATTAAACTAGAAAGAAACTGGGGAATGATTAGAAAATGATCATGCTGTCATACCAACAATTTGTAATTCTTGACCCATCAGATGATCAGACCCATAGAAACCAAGTAATAGTCAATACATTAGTGGGTTTGGTGAGTGGCAGAATAAAAATATTCCCTGGATACTGGTTTAAATTACCTCCTAACTTCACACAAGTTAAAAAATTGGTTCAGACGTGTCTGACCCTTTCAATCTGTCTATACTGGGTTCAAGTGCACAGTTGAAGTCTCCCCCTACGATTCTTTGATATCCTCATTAGGACCATATATATTGACAATATTCAAAGTGTCTAAGAAGGGTGCCGTGAATAATGGAGTATCTGCCTCTTGGGTCAGTAATTTAACTAATTATATTTAGAGCAGTGGTTCTCAACCGGTGGGGCGCGCCCCCCTGGGGGGGCGCGGACACTCTCCCGGGGGGGCGCGGGTTCAAAAAGGAGGACAAATACGCGTCCGGCTTTAGGCGGACTGTCCGGTTTTTCAAAGCCCTGTCCGGCGTCCGGCGCAGCGTCAAGCCGGACGCGTATTTGTCCTCCTTTTTGAGAGCGCAATAGTAACCACGCACCCCCACCCACCCCCCGCCGGTGGCAGGTCCGCGGTGTGTTACTATTGCGCGCACCACCCCCCCCGTCGGCCGGAGTACTACAATCGCGCGCGCCCCCCCCCCCCCCCCCCCCCCCCCCCGTTGGCCGTAGGTCCGCGGTGTGTTACTATTGCGCGCACCCCCCCCCCAGTCAGCCGTAGGTCCGCGGTGTGTTACTATTTCCCCCCCCCCCCCGTCGGCCGTAGGTCCGCGGTGTGTTACTATTGCGCGCGCACCCCCCCCCCCCCCCCCCCCCGTCGGTCGTAGGTCCGCGGTGTGTTACTATTGCGCGCACCCCCCCCGTCGGCCGTAGGTCCGCGGTAGTGTTACTATTGCGAATACAGACACACAGATTTTTTTTACACTCACACAAATGTGAATACAGACACACAAATCTTATCACAAACACACAAATGTGAATACAGACACACAAATCTTATCACAAACACACAAATGTGAATACAGACACTGATTTTTTTACACACACACAAATGTGAATACAGACAGACAAATCTTATTACGCACACACAAATTGAGCATAGCGTTAGTTCAGGCAGGCCACGAAGTCAGGCTCGGCTCAGTACAGATATCACAGTAGTCATATTGCCGCGTTAGGTTACGTTACGCATGCAGAGCGCTTCAAATACGTAGTATCATTATAGACGTACATCAGCTGATTTCCCTAGCTTCCCATTGGATACCATACACAGTCAGCTGACAGCTCAGCTGACTCCCCCTCAAACACCCATTGGCAAACATCATTCTTGGCGCCTTATTTAAAGCTGCTTCAGCCTGCCTATCTTCGCTGCTTCCTCTGCTAGCGTTGCAAGATTGTCTACATGTGCGCACTAGACTCTCCAGCTCTTTTCTCCAGACTGCTCTCCCGTTGCCGACCCTCACCTGGTTCTCGTCTGCCTCTCCTGCCTAGCCCCTCGCCCGGATCTCGTATGCCTCTCCTGCCTAGCCCCTCGCCTGGATCTCGTATGCCTCTCCTGCCTAGCCCCTCGCCTGGATCTCGTATGCCTCTCCTGCCTAGCCCCTCGCCTGGATCTCGTATGCCTCTCCTGCCTAGCCCCTCGCCTGGATCTCGCATGCCTCTCCTGCCTAGCCCCATACTTCGTAACATCGTGTACGTATTTCTACTTACCTCACTGCTCACCATGTCTATCTACGACGAGGATTTATGGCGGGTCGACGGCATCACGGATTCCCATCCGCCGGAGCTCTCGTTTGGCAAGTAAAAAATCCAAATACTCCCAGCATTGAGGATTGGCCAGTGCCTAAACTCCTAGAAGAGTTGCTTAAAAACTGCATTACTGCTCCAGTAGGGGCTTCTCACGAGGAGCTGTTTGCGCTGTTTAAGGAGACATCCGCAGCGAAACGGCATCCGCATTTCTCTCCAACTATTCTGTTCCTAGAAAATCAGCAAAGAAAAGGAAACACGGCTCCCGAAACAACGCCGCAGTCCCAGCTCCAGCCGCCGCGCTGCCTTCCAAAAGAGCACGAGTCCCTGACGAAGCAGCCAGCTCCGCCTACCCAGCTGATTCCAGGATTTAAGTCCTGGAGTCCGGTGCAACACATTCAGCCGGCCCGTCTTCATCAGCTGGAGGCATGTTTCCCCCCTCACTGTCCGCAGGTCCAGCGCATGGTCCGACAGGCTCCTCACCGTTCGCAGGTCCAACGCACGGTCCAACAGGTGCGGCGCCGAATGATGACGTCACCACAACACGTTTCGACGGCACCACATTCCCGCGGAGAACGCTGGGAAGCGCAGTTCCAATCTCCACAGGGGTCCCATTCTTTCCTCCGGCCGCTGCAGTTTCCCCACATCTCAGAAGCCAAATCCTTTCAGGTAATGACTAGCCTAGAACTCTAGACACCCCCTAGCGGCAGCAAATTTATTTGGCAGCTAGGTAGGTCTAGCACAGCTCCGTCCGCTTTTTGGTGCTGGAAACACCAAGTATGTCTGACCAATCACAGCGTGAGGGGCGGAGTCGAAAGCCGGGCTACCTAATGACGACAGAAATGCGACGGTTCTGTGTTAGAGGTAAACAATGGCTGCTGCTGCTGGCGAACGGCTGTCTCTCCACTCGGCTTTGGCCGCGACTCTTCAAGACTTTTAGTTAACATTTTATTTGAGAAAAGAACAAAGAACGGCACTGAAGTCTTTCCTCGAAAATAAATATTTATTCTGAGTTTTGATTAAGTACGTAGTCAGAGCCGTCGCTCTGACTACGTCACCTTCTTCGTTGCTCTGATTGGTTGTAGCGCTATCCTATTGCGTGCAGAGGGAACTTGAAAGACAACCGTTTATCCCGCCCACACTGCCAATGGAGCTGAGCCAGACCTTACATCTTTCTGATGTAGGTCTGGCTTGCCAGGCTAGGTATGACGTCAACTTGATCAAATCTGCTCGCTTTGAGATTAGCGATAGACGTATCGTGGACTGGGAGATATGTCAGTGATGCTGAAAGAGTGTGTCCCCAGACTGTCTAAAACAGGGAATATCTACCCGTAGAGCCGAACTGGACACATACCTACCCATCATTTCGGATATGGCCTTGTCTATGGTGGAACATTTTTATTTTTTCGAATACCACAAATCATTTTCTGCTAAAGCTTCATGTTCATACAAAGATTCAACCAAAGACTGGTCAGTAGTCGACCTGGCTCTTATTAGCATGCATTTCACAGGACACCAAGCTGCCCTGCTCAATTTGCAGCTCCTTTTCTCACTCACACAAACTGTGCCCTTGATCTGTGGCTGTAGGCCAACCCCTTCAAAACCCCAAACCGAAGAAACCAACGTGACTAAACCAATGACTCCCATGTGCTTCAATTTCAATGAAACGTGTGCAGCTTCTATAGTTATAAATATATTCATGCTTGATTGTGATGTTCTTGAGGAAGAAGGCCGCCGACACAGGATCGCTTAACTCACTTTATTGGTTTCGATATCTAATGGATACGCTGCCTCTAGTTTCTCCCCTGCTTGTGTGCGCTCGATAGTGCGCGGCTCTACGACGTGTATATACTCTGGCTAGAGTTGAGCGCCCCGCCCCCAGTGTATCATGTGCTGCCATCTGGTGGCCAGGTGCGGTTATACAGCTTATATTTGTTTCTGTTCCCTAGTGGCCATGTGGGGATATTACAGCTTATGCATTCGTTTCGGTTCCCTTGTGGCTATGTGAGGATATTACAGCTGTTGATACATATGCTGTCATTTATTCGTAACAGCTTGCAGTTATTGCGGAGACGGGCATCCCAAGTCAGTGTGCCGAGACGAAGCCGCCTCCCCAACAGGGGCTTGAGAAAATGAGCCTTTTTCATGACATGAGGCAACCGTTAACATATGAACAAGGGCGTTCTTCAGTTCTTTTATTAATGGCTTCGTAAGACGCATCACCTGGTTATCCGTGTTGGGTATTTCATTATTAGAGCAGCTCACATTCCAGGATTGGACGACAAATTGCTGATTCCTTGTCCCGGTTTGATTTCGCCAGCTGTGCCCGGTGGCAGCGCCATCCAGCCTGCCTTGCCCCCCATTCTCCCAAACAGTGTTAGTTAAACACATCATGCAATCATACATGCTTCTCTGCTCACTATATGCGATCAGGCTTGGCTAATCTACTTAAAGATGTACGAATCTGCATGGTCTTATTTCACCTCTTTTGTGCCACCTCTCTGCAGAAGTTCTGCCCGTCATTTTTCCATCGTATGTGCCTTTTTAGTTCATTGTTTTGAATCCCAAAAAAAATGCAGCCATCTTCCATTAAAGGCCTAGTCGCAGGTATTCAGTTCCATCTGCGCTGCCTGGATCCATCCACCATCAGCCTGCTCGGGAACCCATCCGTCCGTCTTCTGCTTAATGGCCTTAAGAAAGACAAACCTCAAGGCAATGATATTCGTCTTCCCTTCACTCTTACACTCGTGAAAAAACTAATCACATACTTAAGGGGCGGGTGCTTGGTCAATATTTTTGGAAAATGTCTCTCACCACTTCTATGGATTTCTCAGAGGTGGCGAATTTACTACACGCACAGGATCTTTTGATCCTTCGCATGACCTCACTATTGCTGACGTATCAATTAATCCTCACCACTTTTCCTTATTACTCAAGCATTCAAAGACTGATGGGGATAGGAAAGGATCCTCAGTCATAATTTTCGATCTAATTCTGCTTTTTGTCCCCTGTCTTCTATGACTCAATACATGAAAAGTCGTCCCCGAGCCAGCAACCAGGAGCCTCTCTTTGCCACGGAAGAAGGAAATTCCATGTCCCATGCTTGGTTGCCCCACGTCTTCGCCTACTCCGCCAAACCTGCGGCCTTCCTCCAGAGCGCTACACTCCTCATTCATTCCGGATAGGAGCGGTAACAACTGCAGCATCGGTAGCTCCCGTCTCAACTCTTAAGGCTATGGGTAGATGGGCACGAACGATACCTCCGGCTGAGGCGCAAGCATTCTCGATGCTCAAAAAAGCAAGGAGTGCCCTGTAACTGCTGGCTAAATTCATACGTGTGAAGTTTCGTGTGACTCGGAGACAAGCGTACAGATTGCACTTGAACATTTTTATTTTTTTGCGCTCTAGCGAAAAAACTATTCAGGTGGAGATAGGAGTGGCCGACGTGGGGAGGTGCAGCACTAATTTCTGCATGTATAGATATCAGGTTTTTGGATGTGCGACAAAGTATGGCGGTGTTATGAGCGTTACGGATTGCTAAAAACAGCGCCACCTAGTGGTTGTCCAAGTGTGCGACATGAACGTGACTCATAGAATATAAAGGTTTTACCAGCCCCGACAACCTTGGCATATAAAAGTTTTCATATACGTTGAGATGGTGCAAAGAGGCCCAAAAAGAATATAATAATAATAATAATAAACTAAGCATTTCAATAGGGACCTTCCAGTTCACTGGCTCGGTCCCTAATAATAGGAATAATAATAAACAAAGCATTCAATAGGGACCTTCCAGTTTCACTGGCTCGGTCCCTAATAATTTAAATATACTCGTGGGGTTCTTTACTTGATCTCAGCCAAGTTACTTAAAATGGCGTCTGCATTATGATCGGCTATGTCCATGATTATTCTTTATAAATAATAATATGCTGCGCTGCTGGCTCTTACTGGCACTTCCATGTAGCTAATGGAAGGGAGGTTGCCCGGTGTGGTTCTTTGGGGGTGTGTGCCGCTCTCCTTGTCTTAAACCTTTCCATGTAGGCACATGGAAGGGCAGGGAGGAGTGCTCCCCCTGCCTATAGGCTTTCCACGTAGGCACGTGGAAGGGCAAGGAGGACCCAGGATAGAGCCACACCGCCAAAAGTAAGAACAAAATATTTAAACATACTTCTAGCATACCCCTCAGGGTTCCTTAATTAATCTCAGCAGTTACTTAAACTAGAGTCTGCATTAATGATCGGCTATGTCCATATTTATTCTTAAATAAATATATAATAATATGTCTGCGCTGCTGGCTCCTCTTAAAGGCACTTCCATGTAGCTCATGGAAGGGAGGTTGCCTGGTATGGTTCTTGGGGGTCTCTGCTGCCGCTCTCCTTGTCTTAAACCTTTCCATGTAGGCACATGGAAGGGCAGGGAGGAGTGCTCCCCCTGCCTTAAGGCTTTCCACGTAGGCACGTGGAAGGGCAAGGAGTTCCCAGAACAGAGCCATACCGCCAAATGTAATATTCTGCAAATGTAATTCTGCATGTAATATTCTGCTTTAGAATAAAGATTATATTGACAAAAGTGGTCCTGACTGAAATTGAGCATAGCGTTAGTTCAGGCAGGCCACGAAGTCAGGCTCGGCTCAGTACAGATATCACAGTAGTCATATTGCCGCGTTAGGTTACGTTACGCATGCAGAGCGCTTCAAATACGTAGTATCATTATAGACGTACATCAGCTGATTTCCCTAGCTTCCCATTGGATACCATACACAGTCAGCTGACAGCTCAGCTGACTCCCCCTCAAACACCCATTGGCAAACATCATTCTTGGCGCCTTATTTAAAGCTGCTTCAGCCTGCCTATCTTCGCTGCTTCCTCTGCTAGCGTTGCAACCCACCTCCACCCCAGCTCCTCCTTTATGTCGTATCTAATTAATCAATGTCATTTTCTGATTGTCATTGATGCTTGCTCTGTTCTGTACCCCGGGGGGTCTCTGCTGCCGCTCTCCTTGTCTTAAACCTTTCCATGTAGGCACATGGAAGGGCAGGGAGGAGTGCTCCCCCTGCCTTAAGGCTTTCCACGTAGGCACGTGGAAGGGCAAGGAGTTCCCAGAACAGAGCCATACCGCCAAATGTAATATTCTGCAAATGTAATTCTGCATGTAATATTCTGCTTTAGAATAAAGATTATATTGACAAAAGTGGTCCTGACTGAATTATGGGTGGTGGTGATGGTGATGGGTCTTGACTCAAGTATTTGGCAATGCATGCACAGAAACAGGATAAACTTGTCCACCCATCCCTTTACAGGCATTGTGTTCAAGATCTTTCCAGATGGGCACAAGTGCAAGTATGCTTTAGTATGCTCATATTGCAAGTGACCTTTACATTGCCTCCAAGAATGTGTTTGTGATTTTTTCCAAGGTGTAACCAGGCTGCCCCAAGGCCCTCCTCATGGTGGAGTGACCAGGCTGTTTTCTAATAAACTGAAACAGAAACGCTTCTGTTGATTAATAGAAATAAAGTATTGTCTATTCTCTTGGCATGTGTTTGTTGACAAACAGCTGTATGGGGACAGCTCAAGTATCATATACAAGTCAAACTAGGTTCAACGCCTTTTGGAGGGTTGCTGAACTTATAAAACCGGACTCCGTTCTATTGAACCACATCGAAGGGGAAGGAGCTGACAGGAGTAAGTTGACAATATGCTGTCAATCAAATGATTTTGAATATCTAAAAAATATTACATTTTATAAATCTGTGTTATAGTTTTTATCATCACATTGTTTTATCTGTCTTTAAATAACTTCAAAGCATTTTCATAATAAAAAAAGAATCTTAATATTTTGTCATGAAATATTAACTGTAAATATATTAAATGTCTTGTGCTTTTTTTTTAAGGGTGTCACAAAAAAACATAAGAATGAGGTCCTCTGAGTGTTGGAGCGTGTTGTCCCTTGTGCTTTTGACGGGGGCAGCAGCGTTTAAGATCAACCGAGGGCCGTCCATGGACCACTCTGAGATCACCCAGATGGCCATTCTAGACGTCGCTGTGCGAACATGCCGCAGCCTGCCGAGGCTGAGGGGATGGGACTTTGTTTTCCCTGTAAGTATACTTATTTAAACATTTATTTCTCCAGGGAAACCCATTGAGACCAAGGGTCTAATTTCCGTTTGTGTGTGTGTATGTGTGTGTGTGTTTGTGTGTGCTCAGCGATTACCTTTTAACAGTGACGCACGTCATTGCACGCGTGCGACGCTGTAGAATCCACCAAGAGTTTCCAAAAAGCCATCAAATCGATACAGAGGAAGAACAAGCGGGTGGACATACGTCGTTTATTTAATGGCAGCCTATCCATTTTGATGATGAGACATTTGAAGGTGGAAGGAAGATCATCACAGATTGGCTTAGCAATTATCAAGGCCAGCAATAAAACTAGACAATTTCAAGGCAGCCAGGGAAAAAACTGGGAGAAATCACACACCCCTTGCAGGTATTTATTCTCATTCTTCCACACATTATACTGTTATTTTAGTGGTACAAATATTATTCATATAGGCTACCCTGAATAAAATCCAAAGTAAAAACAATACCATAATAAAAGTTAATCAAATCCGAGCTATAATCTGGATCAAATCTTCAAAACACGTAAAATGTACAACATCGGATTGGAATCATTTTGATCCAAAAATCAGGATTACCCTGATCCCAGTAGAAGGGGTGATTTAGAGTGGGTTACTGTTACTATATCATTAATTATAAAATAAATCTCATTAAGATTCAAAGTTTTTAACTCCTGGTTATGTGCAGCGGTGGATACAGTAGCCTGCATATATACACATCCAGTTACAGAGGTTACATAACCCATTCATTTATTTATTTTTTAATTGTCAATAACTACTTACCTATTTCTTTTCAATCTGGAGGACTTCTACAGTCACAGTAACTGGATTGAACTGGGAAAAGAGATACCCAACAATAACCTAATCACAGTTGGCACCAAGATTGGCAACATAGGTAATAATCACCAGAAACACATGCATTACCTAAAGATATATTTAATGAATTAAGTATTAATTAAGTATTATTCATTAAATTATTATATCATTGGAAATTCATTTTGAGTGAATCTTCTTCAGATTTAGCCAGACCGACCTGTCAAAACTGTGTTGGAAATGACTGTACGAACAATATTCTGGAAGACATTATTCGAGACCAAATACTGACCACCGGATATTTTGATGCCCTTTTGTCATCTAAACCAGCTGGTAAATAACCCTTTTGTCATTCACATTTCATGCCATAGCAATGCTCTGTGAAATATTTGTCACGGTTGACTGTATCAATGGCACGCCTGTCTCTATATGAGACCATTTAGATTTGAGACCGCTCCCAGCTCATTTCTGACCAATCAGAACTTCTGTTCCCTGATTGGTTCAGGGAATTCATCTTGCCTGTCAATCACATCAAACGATACATTTTTTTGAACTGATTAATTGCATAGTATTGGCAAGTCTTCTATTTTAAAGCCACTCCCATTGAAGTTAAATGAGATAATCAAATGGAATGACACATTTTATACCATGGTCTGGATGAATACTCGATTCTGATTAGCTGGAGGGTGTAGGTTAAAAAGTGTTAATTTACACCTAGGAAAGACGATCGGCTGCGGTCGGGTCGCTATGGCCACGTTGCTTGGCAACGCCTGCATACGGGAGATATTAAATAGTCCGCTCGACTTGTAACAATAAAAAACCCTCACGATTTTAACTCTAAAACACATTAAAGTATTATTAATTGATTAAATATTTCTTTCTTTCGTAAGTGACCATGGTATAAGCGGGATAATGCACTTCGAGGGTGTCCATTAACAGAAATGAATGGACGAGGCGGAGGCGTGAACTGTCCGACGCGAAGCGGAGGACGTTTGCTTCCGCGAAGTCGGGCATTTTCGCTTACCGTCATTCATACCAAATAAGGAGAACTCCAGTGTAAACTGGTTCTGGGGATGTTTAGTATGAGAACAAGTTCCAACGTTCCATGGAGAGCAAAAAAAAAAGCATCTACGACGCGAAGCTAAGTTCGCTGTTTTAAGCCGATTCTACCAAACTGCTATACGTTTGAGTGCTACGGGCATATCACCTGGTAAAAAATAAATTGCTTTTTTAAAGCACTTACAAGGCTAGAAATAGCACTTACAAGCTAGAAAAAGCACTTACAAGGCTAGAAATAGACACTTCTTTGGTAGAATAATGAGGGTCTTAACATATAAAACGAGGCATTGACAACTTCGTAAGTGTACAGATAGTTTATTGAAAAGCATATTTTATACACACAATACCTTCAGTAGTTCACCCGTCGACGCCATGTTTTTTTATAGGCTGATAAGTCGATTGACGAACACAGATCTCGCGTGCGATCACGCGAGTGCGTTAATGCGTCATTTTTCTTAATCGAATTAAAATAACATTGCGTTAACCGCGTTGTTATCACGCTAATTTTGACAGCCCTAGTGTGAATGCAACACTTCTTATCAATGGCAGAGAAACGAGGGACAAAGCAGAGAGGCATTTTGGGTTGCTTATTTTCCCAATCTTGAGCAGCCGAGCGAGCAGTACCATGTAGAAAGCAGTACTATGTTGCTCTCTTCTGCTCTTTTCTGCTCTCTCTCTCTCTCTCTCTCTCTCTCTCTCTCTCTCTCTCTCTCTCTCTCTCTCTCTCTCTCTCTCTCTCTCTCTCTCTCTCGCTTTCTCTCTTTACAACTCTCAAATGGTACTTTCAGCACCTTTAATAGAATGATGCTCTTAACCAAAATACATGGATGGATTAAAGCTGACCTGAGCTCAGTTGAGTTGAAACCATCAAATTGAGTTGTACTGAGTTTAACATTATGGGGAATGTAGGAGCTTATACAATGCTGCTTTAAAATGTGTTACTTCGGTGAACAGGAAAATGCAGCCACGGAGGACGTTTTGACCAAACGAGCGATGACGAGCCAGTAGGTGGCATAAATAAAGATACACTGACTGCCAACCATGGACATGTGCACAACGCCGCAGCTCAGCTCGCTATAACTGCGACAATACAACTGCTAGACGACATCCGAGGTGCCGCCGGGGACACTGATTTTCTCCGGTATGAAGACATTTGTTCACGGTTTATTTTGATGCAGTCGAGTCAGACCTGTAGGCCCTCTACGTGCCTGTAGGGGGCAGGGCACCTACAAATAACCTCTTACTGTACATCCATGCCCATAACCCATGGCACCTATTATCCCCACCCCTCCAAAAACTCCCTCTAGTAAGAGAGGAACACATAGGTAGTACATGGATATACTTATAACATACATATACATGTACATAATAGTCATTCTGGACCAGGGCTGCCAGCTCCCCTGTAACCGCAGTTCAAACTTGATTTGATCAGATTCCAATCTTGGAATTGGGATCACTTTGAAATCAGATTGGATCAGGCAATCAAATCCGAGCTATAATTTAGTTCAAATCGGATTTGGATGATTTTGATCTAAAAATCAGGATTACCCTGATCCCAGTATGAGGACTGATCTAGAGTGGAATACTGGAGGTAAATGTACTATAGAATTCATTCTAAAATAAATCTGAATGTAAATAAGATATAAAGGATAAGATATCATAAGTCTGTCTTCACCAAATTAAAAATAAACACAAAATGTTAACACTGATCACTCAATCAAACATGACTGTCATCATGTCTATGCCACATATTGAAAAGCCTAAATCTGGATTGCACAAAAAAAGACATCAGCCAATCAGTGTTTGCTTTGTCAATATGAAGTTTGCATAGTGAAATGCACGGGCTGTGGTATTGATCACAAAGGTCAATGTGTCATTTAAATTGCAGTATTCTTGTCATAATGTGGTGTTGACATATTGCTGCCTTGTCAAGTCTGTATCTCTCAGTGAATCCTTGTTTCTTTAATGTGGTTTGACCTTCCCCTGCCTCTTCTGTCTCTTTCTCGTCTCTATCAGGATGCTGGGGATCTCCAAGGGATCGAACAAAGCTCTATGTTTCGTGATTGACACAACGGGAAGTATGCTGATGACATTCTTGCCGGTGAAGGCCGTCACAGCCCTCCATCTTCGACACCAAAGCAGGAACGCGAGACGAACCGTCGCTCTACATCCTTGTTCCATTCAATGATCCAGGTAGGATACTACACCATTGCAGGCCATGCATCAATAGAAGGAGAAAACTCACTCAAAGTAACGTTCAACTCATTCCCTACAATGAGGCATTACTGTGCTTCTATGCCGATATGACACATATGTCATTTTGTTCATTTCGACTGCTTTAAAATGGGTGGCTGTTTAAAATATAGAGGTGCACACACTCACATTAGTTCTTCTACATCCCTTATGGAACGCCCCTTCATCCACAAGTGAGAGAGAAAGAATTCCGGGGTTGATTGATTTGCAATTGCAATCCACTAACCAATTGCAATTGCAATCCACTAACCCCACATCAGTATTATACAAGCACTTCTTTTGTAGGAAAATGTCCCATTTGTTTTCTCTTCATCTGATCATTGGACAGACTTTGGACCCCTGAGAAGGACCACAGACCCAAATGTCTTCAAGACTTGGTTAAGCGCATTAACTGCAAATGGTGGCGGAGATTTTCCTGAACTGAGCCTGTCGGGTCTTCAGGTGCGGTTGTACATGCATCAAGCTGTTTCAGAGCGTGTCCAGATGAGCTTCTGTTGTTTTTTTTGTTGTTGTTGGTGAAATCGAAACCTGGAGTACACTCCCAGCATCTGCTTTTTCCTTTGTAGTTGGCCTTAACTGGTGCACCCCCTGGTTCTGAAATGTTCCTTTTTACTGATGCAACTGCAAAAGACATTTATTTAAAAGACACAGTGATCGCACTGATTGAGCAAACCAAGACAGTGGTAGGTAGCTTCCAATACTGGTCTTACGATATATTTAGAACAATAAACATCTAACTCATCTCATCTAACTGACTTCTTTTTTTCTAGGTAAACTTTATGCTTACCGGCTCGTTCATATTCTCTTTCCGATCCCTGTTGGACAACAATGGCAACAACATACCCCGGACCGGTCGAATGTCATCACCTGAATCCCAACTCTACAGTGAGCTAGCTTATTATTCAGGAGGTCAAGCCATTGAAGTGTCAAAGGATGAGCTATCTGAGGCCACGTCTATCATAACCGAGTCCTCTGCAGCCTCCCTGGTAACACAATAAACATATTTGATTAGTTTGAATGGCTAGCTTATCTTAAACAGTAAAAAAATACTTCTGTTGCATATTCTCTTCCTCCCAGGTGACTCTTCTTCAGGCCGTCAGAAGCCCAGGGAAGGATGAGTCTTTCTCCTTCTCCGTGGACGAGTCAGTGCGAAACCTTACTATTTACATCACTGGAAATGTCCTTAACTTTACCCTTACCAGCCCCTCAGGTAACGACCCTATAGCTATGTTGCCTATAAATGACTGAATTACTTTTTGCAAGAACAAAATGTTAACATAATGATCAATCTCATATTGCCCATTAGTATGCACTACATTTTCTTTTCAATGTGTAAGTAAATGTGCCTTGTTTGTCTCCACCCACTACACAATGGGTGAGCGTATTACGGGACCATGGGAGGTTTTGTATAAAAGAGTGTACACTCTGTGCTATATTTCTTCTTCTTCTTTCTAACGATTTCCTATGCTATGTTGGAAAATGAATATTGTCCTTTTCATAGCATTTGTAAAGATGTGTTTTTCAGCTTCTGTTCTTCAGATCATAATTGGCGTTAGCACTTAAAATACCCTGAGAACACAAAACTGAAATTGTTCAATCCATAAGTTAAAAGTTAGGTTATTATTAACACCCCCGGTGTCTCATCACTTTAAATGATCTGTGTATTTGTGTCAACAGGTGTTTCACAAAGTACCAACAGCCCAAATGAATCTTTGGCCACGGTGAAGGTTGTGGGTAATTTCAGAACTTTGCAGATAAATCCAACAGTTGGAATTTGGGAAATCATGCTGCTTTCAACTAACCCTTACACTATTAAGGTCATAGGTAAGAAAAAGCATACTTTTATTTTGTATATTTTTGTATATTTATTTCAATTAAATCAAATTTAACCAATTCGTTTAATTCCATAAAACATATATAGACATAAATCTAACTGAATGTCTCTGGTTACCACAGCTTAGTGGTCAACCCTTCTGTCAAACACCTTCCCTTAACTTCCCATGAATTTCATGAATCCAAAATTGTATGTCATGATCTTTGAGTCTCTTGACCATTATGGCCACATGTCTTGACCTCCGGTCTCTGGTTTACTTTCCAGGTCAGAGTGGAATTGACTTCCTGTTTGACTTTGTGCAGTTCTTCCAGGGTGCTTCTGAAGGGTTTGATGTTTTAGAAAACCGTCCAGGAGCTGGTAAACCTTGATGATATGATGATATGTAATATACAGTATTGTGTTGTGTAATTGTATCTGATTGCATTTGGGCATTGATGTTTTTTCAGGTGGCAATGGTACCCTGCTTTTAACCCTGACCGGCAGTGATTCAGGCACAGTAACAGATGTTTCACTGGTGGAAGCATCCGGCTCAGGAGAAGTGAACGGTAGAATGGAGACTCTGGGAGGAGGAGAGTTCTTGGCCCACTTTGACACAATCCCATCAGTGGAGTTTGTGGTGCGCGTGAAGGGGAACACCGACAGTAGATCTAAGGCTTCAACTAATGACTTCCAAAGACAGTCGAACACCCAGCTTAAAGCATCCACCCTGGCTATAACGGTGACCATCCAGCCTAACATAACAGTTTTGAAATTGTCTTCATCCATTTTCTGTCCCATACCAGAGGTGGTTTGACAGATATACCTGAGAGAGAACCATGTTCTTTTTGTATGCACAGTAATAAGAACACGATTTTCACGTACATGACTGAGGATTTCATGCAATTGTGTTTCAATTCAGACAACATTTGATAGCAGCATCCTAGAACCAGGAAGTTCCTTCTCAGTCCCCTTCACTGTGACAACCAATGGAACAGGAGGAAATTTCACCATCGTGGCGACCAACGACCAAGGTTTTGCTTCAATGGTCGTCAGCCCTGTGGAGCTGGCTGATGGGGGCAGTGCCAATGGCACAGTGACCCTCACAGCACCCCTCAACACCCCAACAGGAACTGCAGTCACCCTGACTATTCAGGCTGAGTCCCCGGGGAGCACAGACACCAACTATGTCGTTCTGGTGTTTTCTATCGTTGCCAGGGTAATTTGTCATTTATTTATTTGGTTTGGTCATTACTTATTCATAGGTTAGATTCATGCTACATGTCAGCTTACATTTAAGCCATATGCGATGCTTTCAATGTGGCAAAATATTACTATTACTATATTATTACTATCTAATTAAGAGTCAAATTGTGGGTTACCAACTTACCTTAGACCAGGGGTCGGCAACCCAAAATGTTGAAAGAGCCATATTGGACCAAAAAAACAAAAAACAAATATGTCTGGAGCCGCAAAAAAATAAAAGCCTTATAGAAGCCTTATATTGAAGGCAACACATGCTGTATGTATCTATAGTAGCTATATTAGCCTACTATAGAAATGACTAAGTTAACTACAAATACATAATGAGCCTTCATGATTAAATGTTTATTTTTCCTGCAGTGCATCCTGTAGCAGTGGTTCTCAACCGGTGGGGCGGGGCGCGGGTTCAAAAAGGAGGCGCGTATTTGCGCCGGACTGTCCGGTTTTTCAGCCCTGTCCGGCGTCCGGCGCAGCATCAAGCCGGGCGCGTATTTGTCCTTCTTTTTGAGAGCGCAATAGTAACACACCGCCCCCCCCCCCCCCCCCCCCCCCCCCCCCCCCCCCCGCGCCGCCGGTCGTAGGTCCGCGGTGTGTTACTATTGCGCGAACCCACCCGTCGGTCGTAGGTCCGCGGTGTGTTACTATTGCGCGAACCACCACCCCCCGCCGTCGGCCGGAGTGTTACAATCGCGCGTGCCCCCCCCCCCCCCCGTCGGCCGTAGGTCCGCGGTGTGTTACTATTGGGCAAACCCACCCGTTGGCCGTAGGTCCGCGGTGTGTTACTATTGCCCGGTCCAAGAAACGTTGAATCCTCTGTTCTCCTCAGTTATTTTTCTCTTTTTCCCTTTGGGATCCATGGCCCATCACACAGCCGCCGGTTTGTTTACAACAGCCACCTGCCTGGCATCCCGCCTTACTAATAGAAACGTGTGTCGCAGGCTATGACGTAAATCTTCGTTGACAGAAATGTTGAAATTTAATATTTATTCTACACATTTTTACAGCATTGAAAAACGTTAATAATGTTTGTGTCATGTTTGTTTTCCTACAGAAACCATATTAAAACAAAAAATATATTTCTCTCTTTTTCCATTTTCAAACATTTTTGAAAAAGCTTCAGGGAGCCACTAGGGCTGCGCTAAAGAGCCGCATGCGGCTCCAGAGCCGCGGGTTGCCGACCCCTGCCTTAGACAGTTGATGAGACATGGTAACTGATCTTGAAATTATTGATGCAATCCAACACCTTACGAGGCTGTCGCTCAAAATAAAAATGGCAATTCAGATAGCAATCTGGAACCAACCCAATGCCAATACACAATAATATATGCCGATAATGGCAATAATTCAAAATAAGTAAATTGTTTGCGTTACATGAAGCGACACTAACGCTGTATAATCTTCCCTGTGCTCCTAAGGTGACGGACAACAGTCGCCCATTGTGTCAGGTGATAAGCCTTACAGCTAACTGCACCTCCATCTGCTCCCAGTCTACCTGGGTGGTCACGGCTAACCTCACCGACGCCAACAGTACGGGTATCGAACGCATCTCTCTTCAACAAGGAAATGGCACACTGAACACCAGCACAGTGCTAGGACCTGACGGGGAGAACGTCACCCTTGTGATGTACACGGCCTCCTGCTGCTCTCCGGACTTTGAGTTGGTGGCTGTGGACGGTGCAGGAAATGTGGGAAATTGTTTCCAAACCATCAGAGAACCGGTGAGTGCCACTGTGGGACCACCTGTCACCAATGCCACCACCAGTAGCAGTACGACCAACACTACCATGAGCAGTAGTGCGACTGCTAGTCCTCAAATGTTGAGCTGTTATTATTTCTGGCAAACCATGTTTGCCATGCTGGGCCTGATGGTGACGGCTCCGTGTTGATCAGTGGTTTTGCTCATGTCTGTTGTAGTAGTGCTGAAAATAGAAGTGTGGGCCATTAGTTGTTGGGAATGTTGCTGTCTTCATTGATGTCAATTGTTAACAAGTGTAATTCATTCAGTTGATCTGTATGTTTATTGATATATACAATCTTTTTTTATTGATACATAAGTGGTATGATATACAATATACAATCTTGAATAAAACGGATGATTAGGGAAATGGTCTGCTTGTTTTTCATCATGGTATGTTTTTTGTAATAACAAGACCCAGCCAGAGTCTGATCAGCCTGACTCAGGCCAGGTGAGGCTGTAAACCAGCTATCAATCACACACGCCTACTCCTTCCCCCCCCCCCCCCCATCCAAGCAAAACAGAAATACAAAGAAAACAACTACAAACTGGACTCTTACGCCTCTTGCCCACTGGATGCGTTCGTCAACGCATCCCATTGACTTTGAATGGGGCTGAGCCGCAATGCATTGTGGCTCCGTCAGTCAAGTCGGCTCCGTTCGTTGCGTTGAAAAGTTGAGAAAATTTTATCTTTTCTGGCCACGATGGATCCGTCAGCCAATCAGATCACATTATGCAAATATATGTCCTGTGACGCTACTTGGACTCTGCCCAATGAAATCACCTTGGTGGTACAACCCGGGAAAGCACATCTGTTATGTCAGACGGCCGGCAGCGGGAACATTTAAACCTTATTAAAAATGGAGTACAAGTTGATAGTGGCGGTGGAAAAGCACTCTTCTTGCTACGACGGGATCCATCTTGCAATAGAAAAGAGCAATAACAAATTGCAGGAAGAGCGCGGCTTTGTTGTTGCGGGAAGCGATTTGATTGGCTGCTGGCTGCGTCTGGCTCCGTCGGCAAATTCCACGCCCCCCTCCGTCAGACACGCCTTCCGTCTTCCGTTGACGGTTGAATGCAGTGGGTAACAGGCGTTAATGTCAACTCTTAATGTGTGCCTGTAAAATTTAAAAATATGGATATGAAATGAATCCTGAATGAAGGACTATAAATATAAATATAGGACTACTTTTATTTATTTCAGGGGACTTTTATTTCATAATGCCACGTTTATTTATTTCAGGGGGATTTTATTGCATAATGTCACATTTTTTTCCATTTCTTATATTCAAATGAATGGGGCGTGGTTATCTCAAATTTCAGACCAAATGAAAATCAGACGGGCAAGCTGTTGTGCGGACAATATGGAAGACATCGGTGGTCTCCAAGATACCATGCTATCCTTAGCAGATCAAATTGATGAAAATGGTTTATCGGCGGATACTATTTTGGCCAGTAGTGAAGACTTTTTAGAAATACTCAGGCGGTTGGGTGACAAAGTCTCAAATTGTTTGAGACTGATTGAGCACCATGCTCATGTGGAAGATGTCCAAGAAGTTAATGTGACTTAAAGCAAAGGTTCGGGATGCCCGCCTCTGGATATTCCAGGCTATGATATTACACCGCAGTGACTTTAGTTTTAAGTTGGATATTCGACAGACATTTGCCCCGGGTAAACCTCTACTTCGCCCCGGTTAAACCCTTTCTTCAACCCGGTTAAACCTCTTCTTCGCTCCGGGTACAGTGCGACTCCGAGCAAGCCACTCCAACATTTCAAGTGCACCCGTATTACAGACTTTACAGTAAACACACAGAGATAGACGGCTGCTAATATTTACATATAAAAATGTATAATAAATATTGTATTATATTCCAGTAAATAGAGACAATCTTAGTAACGACATGGCAACGTTACCTTATTACTCCAGTAAATAGAGACGACCTTAGTAACGACATGGCAACGGGGAAGCTTTCTAAACTATACATTTCTTTTTTCTACGTAATATATAACCTGTAAATGTCACGGGGTGACTACATTCAGTGGGGGAGGAACTAATGTCAGCATTTGTTTCCCATAGGGAATGTGTTTGGTGTGACAATCCAAAATGGCCATTGCTCAATATGTAAACAAGCTGTCATAATTGAATCAGTGATGAAACTCGTTTCAGGTGTTCGGGGGGAGGGAACTAACCCAGCGATTGGTGGCCACAATGTGGGGGTAACTATATATGCCGTAGGCATCCGGCAGTGGCGAGGGCGGACTGGGGAGAGAAGACGGCACTTACTCCAACTAACGGCAACGAGCATGCGAACGAGTACGATACAGACCAGGACCCGAACGACAGTGGCATTCTGCCTGACCAGGATTTCGTGAGCCATCTCACTAACTCGTTGTGGGGAACCTAGCGTGTCCAGCCCGAGGCTCAAAGAGCGACGCACGACCAAGCTAAGTGTCCTCTCTGCGTAGTTGGTCCATTCTGTGTCAGCACTGTTATTGTCTGCCCCAGCCCACCCACCATAGAGATCTGCCTTGGAAACTGTTCTTACGTTTGAGCACGGTGTGTTTACATTTTGGACTTTTGTTTGAAGTGCCTACCAAGAAGGATGTTTGAACCGTGTGAATTATACATGAGTGTCACTTATTTGTAGTGTTGTTTGACCTGCACCTATTACTGTTTCCAAGTAGCCGCTTCACCATCATCGGGACCCTCTGCTGGAAGGACCCCGTAACCTGTGCTATCTGCCCCCCCCCCTTTCTGGAGGACCCGTGTAGCTGCCGCCCCAACACCGACTAGCCTCCTACTACCAAGCCCCCCCCCCCCCCCTTGCTGGAGGAACCGTGTAGCTGCCACCCCAACACCGACTAGCCTCCTACTACCAAGCCCCCCCCCCCCCCTTGCTGGAGTAACCGTGTAGCTGCCGCCCCGACACCGACTAGCCTCCTACTACCAAGCCCCCGTTGCTGGAGGAACTGTGTAGCTGCCACCCCGACACCGACTAGCCTCCCACTACCAAGCCCCCCCCCCCCATTGCTGGAGGAACCGTGTAGCTGCCACCCCAACACCGACTAGCCTCCTACTACCAAGCCCCCCCCCCCCCCCCCTTGCTGGAGGAACCGTGTAACTGCCGCCCGACACCGACTAGCCTTCCATTGCTAAGGCCCCTCTCCCTGCTGGGGAAATCCCAGACGAACTCTTTTAATATTTAAATAAAGAAAGATTATTATTATATTTTATCTTTGACTCCTGGCATCTTTGTTGTGTGATACAGTTGGCTCCTTGGGGCAGTAATAGAGTGTGGTGGTTAGCGCCCCCCGCCTGTGACATAAACAATATTTGTTTCCATCCATTTATACAAGTGGGAGTCAAAGTCAAAAGTCAAAGTAGCTTTAATGTCAATTCTTTACATGTTAAGACATACAAGGAATCGAAAAGACGTTTCCCACTCTCCTACGGTGAGACATGTAAAGTGCACTGGCACACAGATAGACAGACATTTCCTATTACTATGTGACATTCAAGACGCACAGATAAAAAAACATGTACTAATGCTAATAATAAACATTCAAGACACACAGACAAGACATTTACTAACTCTAATAATGAGATAAAGAAAAGTGCAAATGTGGCAATGTGCAAAGGGGGGGGGGTCATCTTCCTGTCAGACTGGATGATGTGGCAGGGGGGAGTGAGGGGAGAGAGTTCAGCATCCTGACAGCTTGGTGTGTGAAGCTGTTTCTGAGTCTGGTGGTGTGGCAGTGGAGACTTCTGTACCTCCTACCAGAGGGTAGGAGGCTGAACAGGCTGTGTGCAGGGTGGCTGGTGTCGTTCGCTATCGAGGTAGCTTTCCGGGTGAGGCGGTTGGTGTAAGTGGCTTGCAGGGAGGGGAGTGGGGCTCCAATGATCTTGCCAGCTGTGTTCACTACGCGTTGCAGTGCTTTCTTGTTGTGTTCAGTGCAGCTACCGCCCCATACACTGATGCAGCTGGAGAGGATGCTTTCAATGGTGCCCCGGTAGAAAGTGTTCAGGATGGATGTGGGGGCTTTCCCTCTCTTAAGCTTGCGAAGGAAGTAGAGGCGCCGCTGGGCTTTCTTCGCCAGTGATTCAGAGTTGGTGGCCCAGGAGAGGTCCTCGCTGATATGCACCCCCAGGAATTTGGTGCTGCTCACCCTCTCCACAGCAGCACCATCGATGGTCAGTGGTGGGTGTTCGGTGTGGCGCCTCCTGAAGTCAACAACAATCTCCTTTGTTTTGCTGACATTCAACAGGAGGTTGTTGTCTCTGCACCACGTGGTCAGACGGTCGACCTCCTTCCTATAGTGGGTCTCGTCGTTCTTGGTGACGAGACCCACCAGAGTTGTGTCGTCCGCAACTTCACCATGTGATTTGTGCTGTAGGTTGGTGTGCAGTCGTGAGTCAGCAGGGTGAAGAGCAGGGGACTCAGCACGCAGCCTTGTGGTGCTCCTGTGCTCAGTGTGATGCTGCTTGAGATGTTATTGCCGACTCGAACTGCTTGGGGCCTCTCACTGAGGAAGTCCAGTATCCAATTGCAGAGGGAGGTGTTGAGCCCCAGCTTGACTAGGTTTACAGATGAGTTTTTGTGGAATGATGGTGTTGAAAGCTGAGCTGAAGTCTATGAAGAGCATTCTCACGTGTGAGTCTGCTTTCTCCAGGTGGGTGAGGGCAGGGTGGAGGGCAGGGTGGAGGGCAGAGCAGATTGCGTCCTCTGTGGAGCGTTTAGCTCTGTATGCAAACTGAAAGGGGTCTAGGGTGGGGGAGAGGATGGACTTGATGTGTGACATGACTAGCCGTTCAAAGCACTTCATAATGATGGGGGTCAGTGCCACTGGGCGATAGTCATTGAAGCAGGATGGAGCCGGTTTCTTTGGTACAGGTATGATGATGGAGGTCTTGAAGTGTGATGGAACAGCGGCTTGACTCAGAGAAGTGTTGAAGATATTTGTGAAGATATCTGTAAGCTCCTCTGCACAGTCCCTTAGTACTTGGCCTGGAATGTTGTCTGGACCTGTTGCTTTGCGGGGGTTGATGGTGGAGAGTGCCCTCTTCACACTTTCAGCAGACAGGCAGAGAGCCTGGTCGTGGGGGGGGGGGGTGTTTTCTGTGGGCTTGGAACCCAAGCCCACAGAAACCGTGCAAAGAAGCTGTTGAGGTTGTTGAGCAGAGAGATGTTGTCATCGCAGGTCTGTGATGCAGGCTTGTAGTCCGTGATGGTCTGGATGCCCTGCCACAGGCTGCGTGTGTCTCTGCTGTCTTTGAAGTGGTTGGTGATTTTTTTCGAGTAGTCCTGCTTCGCTTTCTTGATGCCATGGGACAGGCTGGCTCTTGCTGTTCTCAGGCCAGTTCTATCCCCAGCTTTGAAGGCTTTGTCTCTGGCCCTCAGCAGCCGATGGACATCCCCTGTCAGCCATGGCTTCTTGTTAGCCCGAGTGGTGATGGTCTTTGTGTGGGTTACATCATCTGTGCATTTGCGGATGTAGGAGAAGACAGTGTCTGTGAGCTCCTCATTGTCTATATGGTTGTTGTTTGTAGCTGCTTGCTTAAACATGTCCCAGTCTGTTATAGCAAGGCAGTCCTTGAGAGCAGACCTTGATCCCTCCGGCCACACTGTAATCACTTTCCTAACTGGTTTCTCCATTCTCACTCTGGGCCTGTATGCTGGCATTAGCATTACAGTGAGGTGGTCGGAAAGTCCGATGTGGGGGAGGGGGGAGGCCTTGTATGCTCCTTTGAGTGAGGTGTAAACCATGTCCAGGGTGTTTTTCTCCCTTGTTGGGAAATTCACATGCTGGTAGAGTTTCGGTAGAACAGTTTTGAGATTCGCGTGATTAAAATCTCCAGCGACGATAGCGAAACCATCTGGATGTGCTGTCTGTTGTTCACTGATGGCCTGATACAGTTCATTAAGTGCCGCGTTCCTGTCACTGCTGCTGGAGGTTGGAGGGATATATGCTGCGATTAGCAAAACCGCAGTAAATTCCCTCGGCAGATAGAAAGGGCGGCACTTTATGATCATGAATTCCGCCAGTGGTGAACAGTGTCTGCATACTACCACGGCGTCCTGGCACCACGCATCACGTATGTAAACACAAACCCCACCGCCGCGTTGTTTACATCCGTTGCCATGGGCTCTGTCTGCTCGGTAGCAGGTTAGCTGTTCAAGTTGTACAGCGGAGTCGGGGATATTGTCGTTCAGCCATGTTTCAGTAAAAACAAGCACACAGCAGTTACTCACTGTCCGGTTCGCTGATCTCAGTAGTCTTATGTGGTCCATCTTGTTGTCCAAGGACCGTACATTAGCCAGGATGATGGATGGTATGGCTGGTCGAGATGGGCTAGCCGCTAGCCTAGCTCGGATACCTCCACGCTTGCCCCTCTTCTGCTTCCTCGCACACCGTTTCCGACGTCTCTTTGTCGGGGCCGCAGTCATGGTCGCAGTCGGTGTAGCCGCGGGCTGGCAAAGTAGTCCGAGCTCCTTAATGAATACTCTGTTGTAGTATCCAGAGCACAGTAATCCTTGCTTTTGCGGATGTCTAGCAGAGCCTGTTGACTGTACTTGTAATCCGATGCAGACAGACGAGACGAACAAGACAAACTTTCTGACAAACACTTATTAAATGAACAAAACACCGCTTTGTCGGAGGAGCGAGTGGTCGCTGCGTCTGCACGCGCCGGGAGGTTAGTGCTATTGGTCTGTAGTTTCTTGCATTTCCTGAATCTTTTCCTGGCTTAGTAAATGGTAATATTAATGCCATTTTCCACTTAACAGGAAGTCTACCTTCTGTTCCAACCCAGAAGAAAATGTTGATGTTGTACGTTTCTCTAAACAACAGATTCACACAGATGTCACACTCATGACAGTGTCTCTCTCTCCTGAGTGTGTGTGGTGATAGCTGTTCTATTTCATCCTTACTGACCGCCAGAGGCGGTGCTTAAAGCACTGGGATATATCCACCTCGCGCATGCGCATTTCGAGTACCTAATACCAACATAGTCACCTGTGACCCCCACGTGACACCGGGAAGGCTGTAACTTCCGGTGTTGTTAGAGGATCTGTTCCTTTTCATCTTCTCTCTAAGGCGCAGGTACCGCTGGAAAAGGATTGAAAAAAAAAAAAAAAAAGTTTTTTGATTTACAAGCAAGCCACGTGCAGCCTCGCGACAATGGTCGGAGCCGCGGACAGTCCGTCCTCCAGAGGCTGTGGCTTGCCGGGTTACATCCGAAGAGGAGACAGGTAGGTGGCCGACGCTTGTTGGTGAAGGCAGTGTGTTCGCTCCCGCTCCCAGCACGCGTGGGCCTCACTGCTCCTGTATTATCTGTCTAACCATCTAATTTGCAGAACTTACCGGTGGAGACAGCGCTCTCGCCTCACTCCCGGTAACGTTTAAATTTGTTTTGTTTTTTTTTCCGTTTAGCAGCAGCGCTTACGCTCAAGCTTATTACTATTGGTCGTACTGGTGAAGACAGTGTTCTCGCTCCCGCTCCCGGTAACGCTGCCTTGTTTTGGTTTTTCTGTTTACTTTTAGCAGCAGCGCTCACGCTCAGGCTAATTGTTTTCTGGTCACTGGGAAGGGCTTCCGGTGACGCGGACGGTTGGGTGCCCCGCAATGACCCACTTATGTGCCGCCTGCGCGGCTCCCCTGGAGCCGGAGGACGGCCATGATAACTGCCCCCCTTGCCTCGGTCTCGAGCATCTGAGGGAGGGCCTCACTGACAGTGCCTGCATGAACTGCAGGCCCCTGCCGTGGGCACTCAGGCTGGATAGGCTAGCAGGGGTGGAGCAACGGGCGATAGCTGGCGACCCCTCTCTCTTAACGGGGCTCCCCCAAAATCTGCCCGGTCGCTCTCAGCCCCGGCACGGCGGAGCGGCGGCTAAGGGTGCCCCCCCCAGAAAGAAGGCGAGGGGCGAGCTGTCCTCCAAGGTGGACCAATTAGCAGCTGACATGGAGCACATGAAGTCGCTCCTCCTGGCTCTTCAACCTGGGACTGGTCGGGGGCGGGCTGGATTACAGCCTGACCCTCCCTTGGAGGATGGGCCGCCATTGGACGACGCCCTGTCGCTCGCGGCTTCGGCTAACTTCTTTAATGAAGCTAGCACGGAAGACGACGCCTCTCACACACTGGGAGAGGCCTCCTGCTCCTCTGCTCAGGGCTCTCTGCAGGGTGCAGCGGACACATCCATGGCGGGCATTATGCGCGGGGCTCTGGCTCGCCTGGGGCTCGATGCCCCGCAGACGGACCCGGGTCAGACCAGCGCTTTCTTTAGGCGCAACCCTGCTCCGGCCACATTCACAGTTCCCCCTTCAGAGGAGTATGTGAAGGAGCTCCACGCGTGTTGGAGGGACTCCAGGGCCTTTTCCCACTCCACCACGGATGCCCGGACCTTGGCTGCCATGCAGGATGCGGCACAGGTGGGGCTGGGCCGTATGCCGCCGGTTGAGCCGGCCATTGCATCTCTCATCTTGGCCCCTGATGAGGCCCTGAGGCCGGATGCCAGGTGTCCCCGGCCGCAGTGCAGGGTCACGGACGACCTTCTGTCTAAGGCCTACGATTCGGCAGCACGCATGGGCCGCATTGGCAATTCCCTCTCCCACCTGCTGCTGGGCCTCTCAACCTCCCTGCAGCAGGCTCAGGTCGAGCCGTCTCTGCAGACTCTGAGCGACGCCTCACTGCAGGCTTTTGCCCTTATGGCAAGGGAGTTGGGGCGCACAATGTCCACCCTCGTCCAGACTCGCCGCCAAGTTTGGCTGGCTCAATCACCCCTGACGGAGACCTGCAGGAAGGTCCTCCGTGCGGTGCCAGTGGAACCAGGGGAGCTGTTTGGGGCAGCTGCCCTGGAGGCACTATAGAGGGCTGCCCGGGCAAGGCAGACCAGACAGGAGCTATCTGGGCTCCACAGGAGCATGTCCGCTCCTAGCAGGCCTAGGGGCCCCGTGGCTATTCCCCAGCGGTGCTCCCAGCCTGACTACCCTGGTGGCCTACGGAGGTCTCAGAGGCCGGTCCAACAGCCCGCGGAGGGGTTTCGGGCCCCCGAGCGCCCACCCGCTTTCCCAGCAGCAGCTCAGTTACTGGGCTGCCTGTACTTCAGACCCTTGGGTAGTGTCCACCTTAACCCAAGGGTACGAATTGCAGTTCCGACGCCGGCCCCTAGCCTGCAGCCGGGTCAAAATGACTATCGTCAGCGACCCGGCGAAGGCCTTAGCTCTGAGCCAGGAGTTGTCCGCCCTCCTGGCCAAGGGAGCCATCGAGCCAGTGGATCCTCTGCTCCACCCCAGAGGTTTCTACTCGAGGTACTTCCTCGTGGCAAAAAAAGATGGTGGATTCCGTCCCATTCTCGACCTGAGGGGACTCAACAAGTTCCTGAAGGTACTACCTTTTCACATGCTCACCGCATCAGACACACTGCGGGTGGTGGCCAGGGGCGAATGGTTCACCACCGTAGACTTGAAGGACGCATACTTCCACGTCCCGATTGCATCACACCATCAGCGCTTCCTGAGGTTTGCCTTTCGCGGCCGGCACTTCCAGTTCAGGGTACTTCCCTTCGGCCTCTCCCTCTCCCCGAGGGTATTCACCAGGGTTGTGGCGGCAGCTCTCGCACCCCTGCAAAGGCAGGGCATGAAGGTCCTGCCATATCTGGACGACTGGCTGGTCTGCGCACCGTCCCAGTCTCAGGTGGCTGGGGATACGGCTCGGCTGCTTCAGCACGCGGCCCGGCTGGGCCTGACAGTGAATTTGCTGAAGAGCCACCTGGACCCATCTCAGCAGGTCACATACCTCGGGATGGTTCTCGACTCAGACACCATGAGGGCCTCTCTGTCACCACGGCGGGTGGACGACATCCTCCTCCGCCTCCCCCTCTTCGAGTGTGGCAGGATGGTGCCGTTCATTCTCTTCCTCCAGCTCCTGGGCAAACTTACAGCTGCCTCAGCTGTGGTGCCTCTCGGCTTGCTGTCCCTGCGGCCACTGCAGATGTGGCTGAACAGTCTCCATCTGGACCCCAAGTGGCACAGGCACCGGAAGGTCAGGGTGTCGCAGCGATGCCTCCTCTCTCTGTCCCCATGGAGAAGGAGGCCATATCTGTCGGCCGGCGTACCCATGGGTGCCATCCCGTCCCGTCGGGAGTTGGTCACCACAGACGCTTGCCTCTCGGGATGGGGAGCGGTGTGGCAGGGCAGGACTGCCCAGGGGCTGTGGCCGGCCCAGGGCAACGCACATATCAACGTGCTAGAGCTCCGTGCGGTGCAACTGGCACTGAACCACTTTCTGCCTCAGCTGGAAGGCAAGCACGTGCTGGTCCGATCGGACAACAAGTCCACCGTTGCCCAGATCAACCACCAAGGGGGCACTCGGTCTGCACGGCTACTCCGGGTATCTCGGAGCCTGCTGACCTGGGCGTATCCCCGCCTGGCCAGCGTGCGGGCAGTCTTCATCCCAGGGGACCGGAACCAGGTCGCGGACATCCTGTCGCGACAGAAGCCCCCACCGGGGGAGTGGCGGCTTCACCCGGAGGTGGTGGAGAGGATATGGGGTCTTTTGGCAGGGCGGAAGTGGACCTCTTTGCCTCAGAGGAATCCGCTCACTGCCCCCTCTGGTTCTCCTGGACGGAGGTGACAAGTCCCCTCGGACAGGACGCCTTGGCTCACGACTGGCCAATGAGTCCTCTGTATGCTGTCCCACTACTGCCGCTGATTCTTCCCACACTTCAGAGGGTGCTCCTGCGGGGTCACAGGCTACTTCTGGTGGCCCCCCTTTGGCCAGGGAGACTCTGGTTTCCACTGCTGCGCAGGCTCTGCTGCAGCTCTCCATGGCGCCTCCCCGACAGGAAGAACCTCCTGTCACAACTGGGGGGTCGAATTTGGCACCCAGACCCCCGCCGCCTCCAGCTCTGGGTGTGGCCACTGCAGGGCCCGACCCACTGCTGAGCTTCTGTACGGCGTCCGTCAGGAACACTATCCTGAACGCCAGGGCACCATCCACTAGGGCAAGGGTTCCCAAACTTTTCAACCCGCGACCCCCAAAATAACGGTGCCAGAGACTGGCGACCCCACCATCCCCGGATTTGACTGAAAAAAAAAAAAAAGTGCGCACAGGCCATATGCACTAGGCTCATCCAAACACGGGCTTAACGACAACACAAAAGAACAGAGCAGCCTGTTATGATTTTACATATAGAAATTTACTGTTTGATAAACGCAGAATACGTCAGTCAAAATAAGATCTATGTACACAGGAGGGCATAGTATTACTGTCAAACTATTATGTGCAAACTTAACTTTACTTTAACTTTACTATAACATTAACTAGGGATGGGCATTTTAAGAAATGTCCTTGATCGATCATCGCTAGAATTATCGATCAATTATCGATTATCGCGCATTTGTAGCGCACCCCGGACCTACGACCGACGTATTATGACAGTCCTGGACCGGCCCAATAATCTGGACCGGCCCAAAAATAATAATACACAAAATAAAAAATACAAAATAATCGGCCTGAAATCGTCCGGCCGAACCTCCCTATGGCAGCCCGTCCCTGGTTATAGGCCTATGCGGCGCTCGTAAAAGCCGAACAATGCGCCTACATGCGCTCTTAAAGGTTTGGAAACGATCCAACAAGACTAAATCTGTATTCCAATCACAATAAGTAGCCTACTTATCGGCCAATAATAATCAAACAAGGCAGTAAAAGTGGGCATTGAACTGTATAACTGTTTTGAAAAAAGGGGAAAAAAGGCTGACATATGCCGATACAATATGCAGCCGGCGCTCGGAAAAGACTCGCGACAAAAAGATGAGCCACACATTTAGAAACAATTGCATGAACTATCTGAAAGCAATACCTTAGTCAGAAAACAGATATGAGGCTGAACGTTTTGCTAAAATGTCAGTTATGGAAATATTGAAAATGTTGGAGCGGCTGACTTGACCACGCGAAACCGAGAGACGGCTGTCTTGACCGCACGCGATCGGTCATTAATCAATAATCGTATTTAACCGTATAACTGCAGACAAATTGAGCATAGCGTTAGTTCAGGCAGGCCACGAAGTCAGGCTCGGCTCAGTACAGATATCACAGTAGTCATATTGCCGCGTTAGGTTACGTTACGCATGCAGAGCGCTTCAAATACGTAGTATCATTATAGACGTACATCAGCTGATTTCCCTAGCTTCCCATTGGATACCATACACAGTCAGCTGACAGCTCAGCTGACTCCCCCTCAAACACCCATTGGCAAACATCATTCTTGGCGCCTTATTTAAAGCTGCTTCAGCCTGCCTATCTTCGCTGCTTCCTCTGCTAGCGTTGCAAGATTGTCTACATGTGCGCACTAGACTCTCCAGCTCTTTTCTCCAGACTGCTCTCCCGTTGCCGACCCTCACCTGGTTCTCGTCTGCCTCTCCTGCCTAGCCCCTCGCCTGGATCTCGTATGCCTCTCCTGCCTAGCCCCTCGCCTGGATCTCGTATGCCTCTCCTGCCTAGCCCCTCGCCTGGATCTCGTATGCCTCTCCTGCCTAGCCCCTCGCCCGGATCTCGCATGCCTCTCCTGCCTAGCCCCATACTTCGTAACATCGTGTACGTATTTCTACTTACCTCACTGCTCACCATGTCTATCTACGACGAGGATTTATGGCGGGTCGACGGCATCACGGATTCCCATCCGCCGGAGCTCTCGTTTGGCAAGTAAAAAATCCAAATACTCCCAGCATTGAGGATTGGCCAGTGCCTAAACTCCTAGAAGAGTTGCTTAAAAACTGCATTACTGCTCCAGTAGGGGCTTCTCACGAGGAGCTGTTTGCGCTGTTTAAGGAGACATCCGCAGGGAAACGGCATCCGCATTTCTCTCCAACTATTCTGTTCCTAGAAAATCAGCAAAGAAAAGGAAACACGGCTCCCGAAACAACGCCGCAGTCCCAGCTCCAGCCGCCGCGCTGCCTTCCAAAAGAGCACGAGTCCCAGACGAAGCAGCCAGCTCCGCCTACCCAGCTGATTCCAGGATTTAAGTCCTGGAGTCCGGTGCAACACATTCAGCCGGCCCGTCTTCATCAGCTGGAGGCATGTTTCCCCCCTCACTGTCCGCAGGTCCAGCGCATGGTCCGACAGGCTCCTCACCGTTCGCAGGTCCAACGCACGGTCCAACAGGTGCGGCGCCGAATGATGACGTCACCACAACACGTTTCGACGGCACCACATTCCCGCGGAGAACGCAGGGAAGCGCAGTTCCAATCTCCACAGGGGTCCCATTCTTTCCTCCGGCCGCTGCAGTTTCCCCACATCTCAGAAGCCAAATCCTTTCAGGTAATGACTAGCCTAGAACTCTAGACACCCCCTAGCGGCAGCACATTTATTTGGCAGCTAGGTAGGTCTAGCACAGCTCCGTCCGCTTTTTGGTGCTGGAAACACCAAGTATGTCTGACCAATCACAGCGTGAGGGGCGGAGTCGAAAGCCGGGCTACCTAATGACGACAGAAATGCGACGGTTCTGTGTTAGAGGTAAACAATGGCTGCTGCTGCTGGCGAACGGCTGTCTCTCCACTCGGCTTTGGCCGCGACTCTTCAAGACTTTTAGTTAACATTTTATTTGAGAAAAGAACAAAGAACGGCACTGAAGTCTTTCCTCGAAAATAAATATTTATTCTGAGTTTTGATTAAGTACGTAGTCAGAGCCGTCGCTCTGACTACGTCACCTTCTTCGTTGCTCTGATTGGTTGTAGCGCTATCCTATTGCGTGCAGAGGGAACTTGAAAGACAACCGTTTATCCCGCCCACACTGCCAATGGAGCTGAGCCAGACCTTACATCTTTCTGATGTAGGTCTGGCTTGCCAGGCTAGGTATGACGTCAACTTGATAAAATCTGCTCGCTTTGAGATTAGCGATAGACGTATCGTGGACTGGGAGATATGTCAGTGATGCTGAAAGAGTGTGTCCCCAGACTGTCTAAAACAGGGAATATCTACCCGTAGAGCCGAACTGGACACATACCTACCCATCATTTCGGATATGGCCTTGTCTATGGTGGAACATTTTTATTTTTTCGAATACCACAAATCATTTTCTGCTAAAGCTTCATGTTCATACAAAGATTCAACCAAAGACTGGTCAGTAGTCGACCTGGCTCTTATTAGCAGGCATTTCACAGGACACCAAGCTGCCCTGCTCAATTTGCAGCTCCTTTTCTCACTCACACAAACTGTGCCCTTGATCTGTGGCTGTAGGCCAACCCCTTCAAAACCCCAAACCGAAGAAACCAACGTGACTAAACCAATGACTCCCATGTGCTTCAATTTCAATGAAACGTGTGCAGCTTCTATAGTTATAAATATATTCATGCTTGATTGTGATGTTCTTGAGGAAGAAGGCCGCCGACACAGGATCGCTTAACTCACTTTATTGGTTTCGATATCTAATGGATACGCTGCCTCTAGTTTCTCCCCTGCTTGTGTGCGCTCGATAGTGCGCGGCTCTACGACGTGTATATACTCTGGCTAGAGTTGAGCGCCCGCCCCCAGTGTATCATGTGCTGCCATCTGGTGGCCAGGTGCGGTTATACAGCTTATATTTGTTTCTGTTCCCTAGTGGCCATGTGGGGATATTACAGCTTATGCATTCGTTTTCGGTTCCCTTGTGGCTATGTGAGGATATTACAGCTGTTGATACATATGCTGTCATTTATTCGTAACAGCTTGCAGTTATTGCGGAGACGGGCATCCCAAGTCAGTGTGCCGAGACGAAGCCGCCTCCCCAACAGGGGCTTGAGAAAATGAGCCTTTTTCATGACATGAGGCAACCGTTAACATATGAACAAGGGCGTTCTTCAGTTCCTTTATTAATGGCTTCGTAAGACGCATCACTTGGTTATCCGTGTTGGGTATTTCATTATTAGAGCAGCTCACATTCCAGGATTGGACGACAAATTGCTGATTCCTTGTCCCGGTTTGATTTCGCCAGCTGTGCCCGGTGGCAGCGCCATCCAGCCTGCCTTGCCCCCCATTCTCCCAAACAGTGTTAGTTAAACACATCATGCAATCATACATGCTTCTCTGCTCACTATATGCGATCAGGCTTGGCTAATCTACTTAAAGATGTACGAATCTGCATGGTCTTATTTCACCTCTTTTGTGCCACCTCTCTGCAGAAGTTCTGCCCGTCATTTTTCCATCGTATGTGCCTTTTTAGTTCATTGTTTTGAATCCCAAAAAAATGCAGCCATCTTCCATTAAAGGCCTAGTCGCAGGTATTCAGTTCCATCTGCGCTGCCTGGATCCATCCACCATCAGCCTGCTCGGGAACCCATCCGTCCGTCTTCTGCTTAATGGCCTTAAGAAAGACAAACCTCAAGGCAATGATATTCGTCTTCCCTTCACTCTTACACTCGTGAAAAAACTAATCACATACTTAAGGGGCGGGTGCTTGGTCAATATTTTTGGAAAATGTCTCTCACCACTTCTATGGATTTCTCAGAGGTGGCGAATTTACTACACGCACAGGATCTTTTGATCCTTCGCATGACCTCACTATTGCTGACGTATCAATTAATCCTCACCACTTTTCCTTATTACTCAAGCATTCAAAGACTGATGGGGATAGGAAAGGATCCTCAGTCATAATTTTCGATCTAATTCTGCTTTTTGTCCCCTGTCTTCTATGACTCAATACATGAAAAGTCGTCCTCGAGCCAGCAACCAGGAGCCTCTCTTTGCCACGGAAGAAGGAAATTCCATGTCCCATGCTTGGTTGCCCCACGTCTTCGCCTACTCCGCCAAACCTGCGGGCTTCCTCCAGAGCGCTACACTCCTCATTCATTCCGGATAGGAGCGGTAACAACTGCAGCATCGGTAGCTCCCGTCTCAACTCTTAAGGCTATGGGTAGATGGGCACGAACGATACCTCCGGCTGAGGCGCAAGCATTCTCGATGCTCAAAAAAGCAAGGAGTGCCCTGTAACTGCTGGCTAAATTCATACGTGTGAAGTTTCGTGTGACTCGGAGACAAGCGTACAGATTGCACTTGAACATTTTTATTTTTTTTGCGCTCTAGCGAAAAAACTATTCAGGTGGAGATAGGAGTGGCCGACGTGGGGAGGTGCAGCACTAATTTCTGCATGTATAGATATCAGGTTTTTGGATGTGCGACAAAGTATGGCGGTGTTATGAGCGTTACGGATTGCTAAAAACAGCGCCACCTAGTGGTTGTCCAAGTGTGCGACATGAACGTGACTCATAGAATATAAAGGTTTTACCAGCCCCGACAACCTTGGCATATAAAAGTTTTCATATACGTTGAGATGGTGCAAAGAGGCCCAAAAAGAATATAATAATAATAATAAACTAAGCATTTCAATAGGGACCTTCCAGTTCACTGGCTCGGTCCCTAATAATAGGAATAATAATAAACAAAGCATTCAATAGGGACCTTCCAGTTTCACTGGCTCGGTCCCTAATAATTTAAATATACTCGTGGGGTTCTTTACTTGATCTCAGCCAAGTTACTTAAAATGGCGTCTGCATTATGATCGGCTATGTCCATGATTATTCTTTATAAATAATAATATGCTGCGCTGCTGGCTCTTACTGGCACTTCCATGTAGCTAATGGAAGGGAGGTTGCCCGGTGTGGTTCTTTGGGGGTGTGTGCCGCTCTCCTTGTCTTAAACCTTTCCATGTAGGCACATGGAAGGGCAGGGAGGAGTGCTCCCCCTGCCTATAGGCTTTCCACGTAGGCACGTGGAAGGGCAAGGAGGACCCAGGATAGAGCCACACCGCCAAAAGTAAGAACAAAATATTTAAACATACTTCTAGCATACCCCTCAGGGTTTCTTAATTAATCTCAGCAGTTACTTAAACTAGAGTCTGCATTAATGATCGGCTATGTCCATATTTATTCTTAAATAAATATATAATAATATGTCTGCGCTGCTGGCTCCTCTTAAAGGCACTTCCATGTAGCTCATGGAAGGGAGGTTGCCTGGTATGGTTCTTGGGGGTCTCTGCTGCCGCTCTCCTTGTCTTAAACCTTTCCATGTAGGCACATGGAAGGGCAGGGAGGAGTGCTCCCCCTGCCTTAAGGCTTTCCACGTAGGCACGTGGAAGGGCAAGGAGTTCCCAGAACAGAGCCATACCGCCAAATGTAATATTCTGCAAATGTAATTCTGCATGTAATATTCTGCTTTAGAATAAAGATTATATTGACAAAAGTGGTCCTGACTGAAATTGAGCATAGCGTTAGTTCAGGCAGGCCACGAAGTCAGGCTCGGCTCAGTACAGATATCACAGTAGTCATATTGCCGCGTTAGGTTACGTTACGCATGCAGAGCGCTTCAAATACGTAGTATCATTATAGACGTACATCAGCTGATTTCCCTAGCTTCCCATTGGATACCATACACAGTCAGCTGACAGCTCAGCTGACTCCCCCTCAAACACCCATTGGCAAACATCATTCTTGGCGCCTTATTTAAAGCTGCTTCAGCCTGCCTATCTTCGCTGCTTCCTCTGCTAGCGTTGCAACCCACCTCCACCCCAGCTCCTCCTTTATGTCGTATCTAATTAATCAATGTCATTTTCTGATTGTCATTGATGCTTGCTCTGTTCTGTACCCCGGGGGGTCTCTGCTGCTGCTCTCCTTGTCTTAAACCTTTCCATGTAGGCACATGGAAGGGCAGGGAGGAGTGCTCCCCCTGCCTTAAGGCTTTCCACGTAGGCACGTGGAAGGGCAAGGAGTTCCCAGAACAGAGCCATACCGCCAAATGTAATATTCTGCAAATGTAATTCTGCATGTAATATTCTGCTTTAGAATAAAGATTATATTGACAAAAGTGGTCCTGACTGAACTTTATTTAAAATCAAATGGAAAACATGTGTGTTTGTATTTTGGTGTCCGGTGCGTGTGGATGTGCGGCTCCTCCGGCGGAGCGGTTCATGTTAATAGCAGAGTCCGGGAGGGTTCACCTTCACGGCGTAGTTACGAGGGATGTGCGACTATTGTCTTAACAGGGCCGTGCAGAGACCCTTTGAGGGGCAGGTGCTCAAAAACGCGAGGATTTCTGTTGAGCGGGGGGGGGGGGGGGGGGGGGTGCTACCAGTGGATTTCTGTTGCGCGATTGTTGAGCGGGGGGGGGGGGAGGGCTACCGGAGAATTTCTGTTGCGCGATTGTTGAGCGGGGGGGGGGGGGGGGGGTGCTACCGGAGGATTTCTGTTGTGCGATTGTTGAGCGCGGGGGGGGGGGGGGGGGCAAAAGGGCACTTTGGTCCGCTCAAAAGGGCACTTTGGTACTTCAAAGGGAAAAGGGCAGGGGCTCGGGCACCCATAGCCCCCCCCCTCTGCACGTGCCTGCGTCTTAAAAAATACTAAAGTGTTTTTTAAAGTTAGAAATATATTTGATATTCAACCGATATTCACGCTCCGAATTACAGTGATCAGACATGGGGAACTAAAGCCGCGATCACCGGGCACCGCTTCAAGACTCACAGTATGCAACACAACGTCCTTTTGATCGATAACAATATAAATTGATCGACACATTTCTTAACGATCAATGATCGATCATCGATTAATTATGCCCATCCCTAACATTAACTTTACCTTAACTTTACTATAACATAACTTTCATTTCCATTTGAACAGAAGAATATCTCTGGGTAATATCCACAAACTGTTGTAAACATATGTACATTGTTGCTGGCAACTAAATTTCAGCTAATGAGATGGATGCGCGCTATGCGCGGAACACAGCAGGTCAATTCTCGGTTTAATTGCGGAGACGGCCACACGGAGATCATCCTCCACATTTAGACGTGATCTGTATTTATTTTTAATATACGTCAGTGCAGAGAACGTTTTTTCGCACAGGTATGTGGAGCCAAACGGCGTCAGTACGTCCATCGCGGCCTTGGACAGCTGTGGATATTCCCTCTCGACTGAAATCCAGAACTCAGCAAGCGTCTTCGAATTAAAATCTGTCTTTAAAGTGCGGTCACACGACAGCTCAACCAGTGTGTCCTCCATGCCGGCTGACAGATGACTTGCAGTGGTTACAGTGAATGGCGATCTTATCCAGTCATGTTGTTCCGGAGCCGTCCGATGATGCCATTAAAATGCGTCAATTGTTTTAACCCGTTCATTTTTGTGTAATGAATTAATCTTAATTAACGTGTTAAAGTCCCGGCCCTAATTATAATTTGAACTACCATGTAGTAACTATGGCTGATTTTTTTTTGTTTTTTTTTTTCAAAATGTATGTGATTTATGAAAATCATTTCGCGACCCACCCCTCAGCGTCCCGCGACCCCCCCCCACTTTGGGAACCACTGCACTAGGGCACAGTACGAGAACAGATGGAAGCTGTTCTCCAACTGGTGTAACGGGAAGGCAGCGGACCCAGTACGCTGCCCCGTGGCCATCGTGCTGGAGTTCCTGCAGTCCCTCCTCGATAGTGGTCGCTCCCACTCCACCCTGAGGGTCTATGTGGCTGCTATTTCTTCCCGGCATGAAGGGGTCGACGGAGCCACGGTGGGGTGCCACAGGCTGGTGTCCCTCTTCCTTAGAGGGGCTCTGCGGCTGCGTCCCCCTAGGACCCTGAGAGCCCCAGCATGGGACCTGCCGCTGGTGTTGGAGGCCATGTCGTTACCGCTGTTTGAGCCCTTGACCCAGGTAGGGTTAAAGTGGCTGTCCATGGAGGTGGCTTTCCTGCTTGCCATTACATCTGCAAAGCGGGTCGGGGAGTTGCAGGCGCTATCTGTGGCAGAGACGTGCCCGCGGTGGAACCCTGATGGCTCAGGGGTAGTCCTATGGCCAAATGTGGCTTTTCTACCCAAGGTGCTTTCACGCACCCATCTCAACCAGCCTATCCGGCTCGCTCGTTTTGACTCCCCATCTGAGGAGGGTAGATCTGAGCTGCTCTGCCCGGTACGGGCGCTTAGGGCCTACATTGCTGCTACTGCCGGCATCAGACAGTCAGAGCAATTGTTTGTGTGTCACGGCGGCCCTACCAGGGGTCGTGCTCTGTCGAAACAGCGACTGTCCCATTGGGTCGTCGACGCCATTGCGCACGCCTATGGGGCCAGTGGCCGCCCCCCACCATCTGGGGTGAGGTGCCACTCCACCAGAAGCGTTGCAACCTCATGGGCTGCACTAAGAGGGGTGCCCCTGGAGGCTATCTGTGCTGCAGCATCATGGGCAACGCCTGGCACTTTCACAAGGTTTTATCGTGTCAACGTCGCCGGCCACTGTCCAATGGCGGCGGTCCTACGGCCAAGCTCGGCTGACTCCAAGGAGTGAGGTGGGTGTTGGCTTCTTTGTGACATTGTTGGTATGGTCATCCAGTGCTTTAAGCACCGCCTCTGGCGGTGCTTAAAGCACTGGATGAAATAGAACGAGAGAATGAAATAGAACGAGAGGATGAAATAGAACGAGAGGATGAAATAGAACGAGAGGATGAAATAGAACGAGAGGATGAAATAGAACGAGAGTTACGGATGTAACTATGGTTCTATGAATCCTGGATGACCGCCAGAGTGTCTAGTCACTCAGAATCCTTGTGTTTTCACGAGAAGATTCTGGGAACAGATCCTCTAACGACACCGGAAGTTATAGCCTTCCCGGTGTCACGTGGGGGTCACAGGTGACTATGTTGGTATTAGGTACTCGAAATGCGCATGCGCGAGGTGGATATATCCCAGTGCTTTAAGCACCGCCTCTGGTGGTCATCCAGGATTCATAGAACCGTAGTTACATCCGTAACTCTCGGTTTAGCCTGGGTGCCATGATTGCTCTGCACCACAGGTGTGCTGCCCCACCCAGCCAGAGTCTAATCAGTCTAGTCTGACTCAGGCCAGGTGATCATCTCATCAACCACACACTCCACAGCCTTGACAACCTTGTTCCAGGACCTATAACAATATCAGCTCTAGTCATATTAGATGAATAAACTATTGCACATTAGGTATGTATCTGTCCTGGTACTGGTCTCTCTGTCCTCTCGCTCGCTTGCGATTTACCTCTCTATGTCTTCTCTTCCCTATCTGTTTTGTTCTTCTATTACTCCATTCAACTTTCCTTTTCCTTTTCTCTATCAAACCTTTTTTTTTCCTTGTAAGTTTTCCTTTTCTCTATCAAGCCTTTTTTTCTTCTAACTTGCGCCCCCTTGCTAAACACTGCCCCCCTCCCCCCCTCCTCCACCCAGGAGCTGAACAAGCATCAGACCCAGAAGGACCTGGAGCCATGCTGCTGCGCCACCACGAGTCCATGCAGGAGCTGGAGTTCCACCACCTGAGCGGCATCCAGAAGGCCCTAGTATAGTATGGTGGTATAAATATAAATATGGCAGAATAAACAGAATTTACAGTATAAACAGTGGTGTAAACAGTTGGTGTACAGCAGTACCAATTGCACTGTACACAGTGCAATTGGTTTTGCAAGAGTTTTAAGAGTCTGTAAAGTGGCTGGTGCCATTTGGTTCATGCATGGTGGGGGGGATGGGTCAGTGTCCAGAGTATGTGGGGGCAGAGGGCAGAGAGGGAAGGGGGGGCAGTGCTGGGAGGGAGTTCGGCATCCTGATGGCCTGGTGGATGAAACTGTCTCTCAGTCTGCTGGTTCTCACCTGGAGGCTCCTTATTCTCGTCCCAGAGGGCAAGAGGCTTAAGAAGCAGTGGTTGGGATGGGTGGGGTCACCCGCAATGCTGAGTGCTTTTCTGGCCATGCGTGTGCGGTAAATGTCCTGGAGGGAGAGGAGGGGGGCACCGATGATCTTCTCAGCTTCTTTCACTGTGCGCTGCAGGGTCTTCCGGCAGGATGCAGTGCAGCCGCCGTACCACACAGTGATGCAGCTGGTCAGGATGCTCTCGGTGGTTCCACGGTAGAAGGTGTGCATGATGGGGACTGGTGCTCTGGCTCTTCTCAGTCTGCAGAGGAAGTAGAGGCGCTGCTGAGCTTTCCTGGCCAGTGATGCAGTGTTGCAGCTCCAGGAGAGGTCCTCAGTGAGGTGCACACACCCAGGAACTTGGTGCTGCTCACTCTCTCCACAGCAGCGCCGTTGATGTTCAGTGGGGGGTGCTGGGTGGAGGCTCTCCGGAAGTCGACAACAATCTCTTTGGTCTTCTCCACGTTCAGAGAGAAATTGTTGTCTGCACCACATGGCCAGGTGGCTCACCTCGTCCCTGTAATTTGACTCATTGTGTTGATTGATGAGCCCTACCACAGTTGTGTCGTCCGCAAACTTGATGAAGCGGTTGCTGTTGTGTGTTGGTGTGCAGTTGTGGGTCAGCAGGGTGAACAGTAGGGGGCTGAGCACGCATCCTCGGGGGGCCCCTGTGTTCAACATGATGGTGCTGGAAGCGTTGCTGCCGACCCGGACTGCCTGTGGTCTTCCGGTCAGGAAGTCCAGCAACCAGTTGCAGAGAGAGGTGTTTAGTCCTAGACAGTCCAGCTTCTGTATCAGCTGCTGGGGGATGATCATGTTGAAAGCTGAACTAAAATGTAAGAACAGCATCCTCACGTATGAGTCCTTAGTGTCCAGGTGGGTGAAAGCTGAGTGGAGGGCGGTGGAGATTGCATCATCAGTTGACCTGTTGGCCCGATATGCAAACTGGTAGTGGTCCAGTGAGGGAGGGAGGATGGATTTGATGTGCTGCATGACTAACCGCTCGAAGCAATTCATGATGATGTGAGTCAGTGTCACAGGGCGGTAGTCATTGAAGCAGGATGGAGAGGCCTTCTTTGGAACCGGGATGATGATGGTGTTTTTGAAGCAGGTGGGGACAACAGTTTGGCTCAGGAATGTGTTGAAGATGTCTGTGAGGACATCTGTGAGCTCCTCTGCACAGTCCTTAAGCACACGACCAGGAACGTTGTCAGGTCCTGTAGCCTTGCGAGCATTGATCTTGGAGAGGGATCCCCTCATGCTGGCTGGAGACAGGGACAGCACCTGATCATCTGGAGGGGGTGTTGTATTCTGTGCAGAGGTGCTGTTGTCAGCTTCAAATCGTCCAAAGAAGTTATTTAGGCTGTTCAGCAGAGTGGTGTCACTGTCAAAGGTCTGTGGTTGAGGTTTATAGTCTGTGATGGTCTATCCCTGCCACAGGCTCCTTGTGTCTCAGCTGTCAGTGAAGTGGTGGGTTATCCTGCTGCTGTACTGCCTCTTTGCAAGTCTGATGGCAGTGCTCAAGAGGCTGAAGGAGGAGCAGACGCGCAAGCTGGCCGTCCTGACCAAGCAGTACGACTATTCCATCAATGACATGCTCTCCATGCAAGCGGTGAGTACCCCCCCCCCCCTCCAGCTACCAAGAAAGTCCCAAAATGTAGGCAGGCTCGCAAAGCTCACGTTACCCCTGGTAAAACCTGAAACCCACTCATTTGAATTGTGAGATACATGGGAATGGGATACCAGCAATACCCCCTCCCCACCCATGTTTCACTCCTCAAAGCAAACGCTTAAGTCCTTTTTAAAGCAGCATTTAGATGCTAAGGGCATAGCAATTACGGCAAAAGAGGAGTGCTGCTCCGCACTCTGTGAAAGTGTGTGTGTGTGTTTGTGCTACGGTGAAATAAACATATGTACAGTACTTTGGTTTAGGTGCAATATAAATAAAATAGGACTGTCCCGAATACCATTTTTTGGGCTTCGAAGCTTCAGTGAGAATTAGCCACGAATATTCAAAGCTTCGACGGACTGGGGGGTGGACAAACAAATGGAACAGACAACACAAGCGATCATACCGATTACAGCCATAGCCCATGTAAACTAGTTTTGCTCATATGTAGGCCTATAGACAAATTAATTAATTAAGTTTCAGTGCTGGTGACGTTAAATGTCCTTGTCTGAGAATATCAGAATTTGTAATAGTAATGAATGGGGGGGGGTGAGGAACATTACATTTTTTTTTTCAGTGCTAAACCAATCCATCAGCATTATACATCAACTTTACTCAATCATACTCAACATTATACTCATCCAGCTAATTGGGTGAACAGGCACACACCTGCATTTGAAATAGAATTACAACCCTTACAATGAAGGTGGTTACATTATCAAAAATGTATTTTATTAAATGTGTTTTAGTGATTATCCTTTTTTTCCCTGTACAAGTGCAGGCATGCTTTAGTATGCAAGTATTTAGTATTTACATTGCCTGCCAAGAATGTGTTTGGCCCGCCCCCCCAACATCTTTGTTTTCTAAAACAATACTGCATTGAAGCTTTACTAGAAATGAAGGAGTATGGCATGTGTGGAGGTAGGATTACAACCAAGGGTAAAGTACACACAACACATTTTTTTAAAGCCAACTGCTGGAAAAGTGTTTTGGCGTTGTGGAGTGACCAGGCTGCCCAGGGCTCTCCTCATGGTGGAGTAACCAGGCTGCCCAAGGCCCTCCTCATGGTGGAGTGACCAGGCTGCCCAAGGCCCTCCACATGGTGGAGTGACCAGCAGTGCATGAAAAGTGGGATTTTCGTCACAAGGCGGCACTGTAAATTGCTGTGGAAGTTCAGGTTAACGACTGTTCATGGGAAGTGATCAACCACTCACCTAATCAAGCCTCACCCTACATTAAGAGAGTTGCATTCTACCATACTATTTAGTATGCCAGAACATAGTATGTCAAATGCAGTAAGCAGAGAGTATATCATAACCTAGGTTTTCTAATAAACAGAAACGCTTCTGTTGAGTAACAGAAATAAGGTATCATCTATTCTCTTGGCATGTGTTTGTCTAGAAACAGCTGTATAGGACAGCTCAAGTATCATATACAATGAAACTAGTTCAACGCCTTTTGGAGGGTTGCTGAACTTATAAAACCGGACTCCGTTCTATTGAACCACATCGAAGGGGAAGGAGCTGACAGAGTAAGTTGACAATATGCTGTCAATGTAATTGATTTTGAATATCTAAAAAATATATAATTTTATATATAATTATATATATATATATGTAATAGTTGCATCATCGCATTATTTTATCTATCTTTCAATAGCTTCAAAGCATTTCATAATACAAAAAAAATCGTAATATTTTGTCATGAAATATTAACTGAAATATGTTAAATGTCTTGTGCTTTTTTTTTAAGGGTGTCACAAAAAAACATAAGAATGAGGTCCTCTGAGTGTTGGAGCGTGTTGTCCCTTGTGCTTTTGACGGGGGCAGCAGCGTTTAAGATCAACCGAGGGCCGTCCATGGACCACTCTGAGATCACCCAGATGGCCATTCTAGACGTCACTGTCCGAACATGCCGCAGCCTGGCCGAGGCTGAGGGGAGGGACTTTGTTTTCCCTGTAAGTATACTTATTTAAACATTTATTTCTCCAGGGAAACCCATTGAGACCAAGGTCTAATTTTTGTGTGTGTGTGTTTGTGTGTGTTCAGCCATTATCTTTAACAGTGACATGCGTGATTGCAGCGTGCAACGCTGCAGAATCCACCAAGAGTTTCCTAAAAGCCATCAAATCGATACAGAAGAAGAACAAGCGGGTGGACATACGTCGTTTATTTAATGCAGCCTACCATTTTGATGATGAGACATTTGAAGGTGGAAGGAAGGTCATCACAGATGGCTTAGCAATTATCAAGGCCAGCAATAAACTAGACAATTTCAAGGCAGCCAGGGAAAAACTGGGAGAAATCACACACCCCTTGCAGGTATTTACTCTCATTCTTCCACGCATTATACTGTTATTTTAGTGGTACAAATATTATTCATATAGGCTACCTGAATAAAATCCAAAGTAAAAACAATACCAAAGTAAAAGTAGGCTCTACCATCTCATATTTGACTTTTCAAATCAATATCAAATTTAAGTTGCATTAATGGGGTGACGTCGGCCTATTTGCTGGACCCAGAGGTATAATCACTTGATCCGATCAGATTTTGGATTGGATTAAATCCTGAAAATGGGTCGTTCAAAACCATTGGGATCACTTTGAAATCAGATCTGGTCAGGTAAAAAACAAAAAATCAGGATTACCCTGATCCCAGTAGAAGGGGGGATTGAGAGTGGGTTACTTTAATGTACTATATCATTAATTATAAAATAAATCTCATTCAGTTTAAAAGTTTTTAACTCCCAGGCCGTGCAGTGGAGTGCAGCAGTGGATAAAGTTGCCTGCATATATATATATATATATATATATATATATATATATATATATATATATATATATATATATATATATATATATATATATGTGTGTGTGTGTGTGTGTTACAGAAGTTACATTACCCATTGATTTATTTTTAAATTGTCAATAAACTACTTAACTTTTTCTTTTCAATCTGGAGGACTTCTACAGTCACAGTAACTGGATTGAACTGGGAAAAGAGATACCTAACAATAACCTAATCACAGTTGGCACCAATATTGGCAACATAGGTAATATTCACTGGAAACACATGCATTACCTAAAGATATATTTAATGAATTAAGTATTAATGAAGTATTATTCATTAAATTATTATATCATTGGAAATTCATTTTGATTGCATCTTCTTCAGATTTAGCCAGACCGACCTGTCAAAACTGTGTTGGAAATGACTGTACGAACAATATTCTGGAAGACATTATTCGAGACCAAATACTGACCACCGGATATTTTGATGCCATTTTGTCATCTAAACCAGCTGGTAAATAACCCTTTTGTCAATGACATTTTTTGCATTCTCTTGCATTCAATTAAAGGTTCTGTAGGGGCTATAGTTTGAGTCTTATCGATTAGAAATGCCATAGCAATGCTCTGTGAAATATCTGTCACAGTTGACTGTATCAATGGCACGCCTGGCTCTATATGAGACCATTTAGATTTGAGACCGCTCCCAGCTCATTTCTGACCAATCAGAACTTCTGTTCCCTGATTGGTTCGGGGAATTCATCTTGCCTGTCAATCACATGTGTGTGAATGCAACACTTATCAATGGCAGAGAATCGAGGGACAAAGCAGAGAGGCATTTTGGGTTGCTTATTTTCCCAATCTTGAGCAGCCGAGCAAGCAGTACCATGTATGTTGCTCTCTTCTGCTCTTTTCTGCTCTCTCTCGCTCTCTCACTCTCGCTTTCTCTCTCTCTCTCTCTCTCTCTCTCTCTCTCTCTCTCTCTCTCTCTCTCTCTCTCTCTCTTCTCTCTCTCTCACCCTCTCTCTCTCTCGCTTTCTCTTTACAACTCTCAAATCGTACTTTCAGCACCTTTAATAGAATGATGCTCTTAACCAAAATACATGGATGGATTAAAGCTGACCTGAGTTTAACATTATGGGGAATGTAGGAGCTTATAATGCTGCTTTAAAATGTGTTACTTCGGTGAACAGGAAAATGCAGCCACGGAGGACGTTTTGACCAAACGAGCGATGACGAGCCAATAGGTGGCATAAATAAAGATACACTGACTGCCAACCATGGACATCTGCACAACGCCGCAGCTCGGCTCGCTATAGCTGCGACAATACAACTGCTAGACGACATCCGAGGTGCCGCCGGGGACACTGATTTTCTCCGGTATGAAGACATTTGTTCACGGTTTATTTTGATGCAGTCGAGTCAGACCTGTAGCCTCTCTACATACCTGTAGGGGGCAGGGCACCTACAAATAACCTCTTACTGTACATCCATGCCCATAACCCATGGCACCTATTATCCCCACCCCACCCCTCCAAAAACTCCCTCTAGAGGAACACGTAGGTAGTACATGGATATACTTATAACATATGTATATACATGTACATAATAGTCATTCTGGACCAGGGCTGCCAGCTCCCCTGTAAACACAGTTCAAACTTGATTCGATCAGATTCCAATATTCGAATTGGGTCGTTCAAAACCATTGGGATCACTTTGAAATCAGATTGGATCAGGCAATCAAATCCAAGCTATAATTTAGTTCAAATCGGATTCAGAGTGAATTACTGGAGGTAAATGTACTATAAAATGAATTCTAAAATACATCTGAATATAAATAAGATATAAAGGATAAGATATCATAAGTCTGTATTCACCAAATTTAAAAAAAAGACAAAATTGTAACATTGATCAGTCAATCAAACATGACTGTCATAATGTCTAGGCCACATATTCTATTTACATCCAGTAGGTGAAGCTATGTAGGCACACAACACCGATGATCAGGATCAGCAGGTAATATTGAAAAGCCTAAATCTGGATTGGGGTGATCGATTCCACATAAAAAAGACATCAGCCAATCAGTGTTTGCTTTGTCAATATGAAGTTTGCATAGTGAAATGCACGGGCTGTGGTATTGATCACAAAGGTCAATGTATCATTTAAATTGCAGTATTCTTGTCATAATGTGGTGTTGACATAATTGCTGCCTTGTCAAGTCTGTATCTCACAGTGAATCCTTGTTTCTTTAATGTGGTTTGACCTTCCCCTGCCTCTTCCGTCTTTCTCGTCTCTATCAGGATGCTGGGGATCTCCAAGGGATCGAACAAAGCTCTATGTTTCGTGATTGACACAACGGGAAGTATGGCTGACCTTCTTGCCGTGAAGGCCGTCACAGCCTCCATCATCGACACCAAAGCAGGAACGCGAGACGAACCGTCGCTCTACATCCTTGTTCCATTCAATGATCCAGGTAGGATACGACACCATTGCAGGCCATGCATCAATAGAAGGAGAAAACTCACTCAAAGTAACGTTCAACTCGTTCCCTACAATGAGGCATTACTGTGCTTCTATGCCTATATGACACATATGTCATTTTGTTCATCTCGACTGCTTTGAAATGGGTGGCTGTTTAAAATATAGAGGTGCACACACTCACATTAGTTCTTCTACATCCCTTATGGAACGCCCCTTCATCCACAAGTGAGAGAGAAAGAATTCCGGGATTGATTGATGTAATTGATTGATTGATTCATTCATTCATTGTAGGTTGTTATAGGTTAATTAAACTGATAGCAAAATTCGAATCCACTAACCCCACATCAGTATTATACAAGCACTTCTTTTGTAGGAAAATGTCCCATTTGTTTTCTCTCCATCTGATCATTGGACAGACTTTGGACCCCTGAGAAGGACCACAGACCCAAATGTCTTCAAGACTTGGTTAAGCACATTAACTGCTACTGGTGGCGGAGATTTTCCTGAACTGAGCCTGTCGGGTCTTCAGGTGCGCTTCTACATGCATCAAGCTGTTTCAAAGTGTGTCCAGATTAGCTTCTGTTGTTTTTTTTGTTGTTGTTGGTGAAATCAAAACTTGGAGTACACTCCCAGCATCTGGTTTTTCCTTTGTAGTTGGCCTTAACTGGTGCACCCCCTGGTTCTGAAATTTTCCTTTTTACTGATGCAACTGCAAAAGACATTTATTTAAAAGACACAGTGATCGCACTGATTGAACAAACCAAGACAGTGGTAGGTAGCTTCCAATACTGGTCTTACAATATATTTAGAACAATAAACATCTAACTCATCTCATCTAACTGACTTCTTTTTTTCTAGGTAAACTTTATGCTTACTGGCTCGTTCAGATTCTCTTTCCGATCCCTGGCCAATAATGGCCACAACATGTCCTGGACCAATCAAATGTCATCACCTGAATCCCAACTCTACAGTGAGCTAGCTTATTATTCAGGAGGTCAAGCCATTGAAGTGTCAAAGGACGAGCTATCTGAGGCCACGTCTATCATAACCGAGTCCTCTGCAGCCTCCCTGGTAACACAATAAACATATTTGATTAGTTTTAATGGCTAGCTTAGCTTAAACAGTAAAAAAAAAAAAAAGACTTCTGTTGCATATTCTCTTCCTCCCAGGTGACTCTTCTTCAGGCCGTCAGAAGCCCAGGGAAGGATGAGTCTTTCTCCTTCTCCGTGGACGAGTCAGTGCGAAACCTTACTATTTACATCACTGGAAATGTCCTTAACTTTACCCTTACCAGCCCCTCAGGTAACGACCCTATAGCTATGTTGCCTATAAATGACTGATTACTTTTTGCAAGAACAAAATGTTAATATAATGATCAATCTCATATCTCATATTGCTCATTAGTATGCACTACATTTTCTTTCCAATGTGTAAGTAAATGTGCCTTGTTTGTCTCCACCCACTACACAATGGGTGAGCGTATTACGGGACCATGGGAGGTTTTGTATAAATGAGTGTACACTCATGTACACACATATATTTCATCTTCGTCTTTCTAAAGATCATGTTGGAAAATGAATATTGTTATTTTCGTAGCATTTGTAAAGATGTTTTTTTTCAGCTTCTGTTCTTCAGATCATAATTGCCATTAACACTTAAATACCCTGAGAACACAAAACTGAAATTGCTCAATCCATAAGTTATAAGTTTGTATTAATCATCGTCATAACCTAATTTGACAATTGACTGGTAAACACCCCCGGTGTCTCATCACTTTAAATGATCTGTGTATTTGTGTTAACAGGTGTTTCACAAAGTACCAACAGCCCAAATAAATCTTTGGCCACGGTGAAGGTTGTGGGTAATTTCAGAACTTTGCAGATAAATCCAACAGTTGGAATTTGGGTAATCATGCTGCTTTCAACTAACCCTTACTCTATTAAGGTCATAGGTAAGAAAAAGCATCCTTTTATTTTGTATTTTTTTTCAATGAAATCAAATTTAACCAATTAGTTTATTTCCATAAAACATATGTAGACATAAATCTAACTGAATGTCTCTGGTTACCACAGCTTAGTGGTCAACCCCTCTGTCAAACACCTTCCCTTAACTTCCCATGAATGTCATGAATCCAAAATGGTTGACCATTATGGCCACATGTCTTGACCTCCGGTCTCTGGTTTACTTTCCAGGTCAGAGTGGAATTGACTTCCTGTTTGACTTTGTGCAGTTCTTCCAGGGTGCTTCTGAAGGGTTTGATGTTTTAGAAAACCGTCCAGGAGCTGGTAAACCTTGATGATATGATGATATGTAATATACAGTATCGTGTTGTGTAATTGTATCTGATTTCATTTGGGCATGATTTTTTTTTCAGGTGGCAATGGTACCCTGCTTTTAACCCTGACCGGCAGTGATTCAGGCACAGTAACAGATGTTTCGCTGGTGGAAGCATCCGGCTCAGGAGAAGTGAACGGTAGAATGGAGACTCTGGGAGGAGGAGAGTTCTTGGCCCACTTTGACACAATCCCATCAGTGGAGTTTGTGGTGCGCGTGAAGGGGAACACCGACAGTAGATCTAAGGCTTCAACTAATGACTTCCAAAGACAGTCGAACACCCAGCTTAAAGCATCCACCCTGGCTATAACGGTGACCATCCAGCCTAACATAACAGTTTTGAGATTGTCTTCATCCATTTTCTGTCCCATACCAGAGGTGGTTTGACAGATATACCTGAGAGAGAACCATGTTCTTTTTGTATGCACAGTAATAAGAACATGATTTTCAGGTACATGACTGAGGATTTCATGCAATTGTGTTTTAATTCAGACAACATTTGATAGCGGCATACTAGAACCAGGAAGTTCCTTCTCAGTCCCCTTCACTGTGACAACCAATGGAACAGGAGGAAATTTCACCATCGTGGCGACCAACGACCAAGGTTTTGCTTCAATGGTCGTCAGCCCTGTGGAGCTGGCTGATGGGGGCAGTGCCAATGGCACAGTGACCCTTACGGCACCCCTCAACACCCCAACAGGAACTGCAGTCACCCTGACTATTCGGGCTGAGTCCCCGGGGAGCACAGACACCAACTATGTCGTTCTGGTGTTTTCTATTGTTGCCAGGGTAATTTGTCATTTATTTATTTGGTTTGGTCATTATTTATTTGTTGGTTAGATTCACGCTAAATGTCAGCTTACATTTAAGCCATATGTGATGCTTTCAATGTGGCGAAATATTACAATTACTATATTATTACTATCTAATTAACAGTAAAATTGTGGGTTACCAACTTACCTTAGACAGTTGATGAGACATGGTAACTGATCTTGAAATTATTGATGCAATCCAACACCTTACGAGGTTGTAGCTCAAAATAAAAGTGGCAATTCAGATAGCAATCTGAAACCAACCCAATGCCAATACACAATAATATATGCCGATAATGGCAATAATTCAAAATAAGTAAATTGTTTGCGTTACATGAAGCGACACTAACGCTGTATAATCTTCCCTGTGCTCCTAAGGTGACGGACAACAGTCGCCCATTGTGTCAGGTGATAAGCCTTACAGCTAACTGCACCTCCATCTGCTCCCAGTCTACCTGGGTGGTCACGGCTAACCTCACCGACGCCAACAGTACGGGTATCGAACGCATCTCTCTTCAACAAGGAAACGGCACACTGAACACCAGCACAGTGCTAGGACCTGACGGGGAGAACGTCACCCTTGTGATGTACACGGCCTCCTGCTGCTCTCCGGACTTTGAGTTGGTGGCTGTGGACGGTGCAGGAAATGTGGGAAATTGTTTCCGAACCATCAGAGAACCGGTGAGTGCCACTGTGGGACCACCTGTCACCAGTGCCACCACCAGTAGCAGTACGACCACCACTACCATTGCTACCATGAGCAGTAGCGCAACTGCTAGTCCTCAAATGTTGAGCTCTTATTATTTCTGGCAAACCATGTTTGCCATGCTGGGCCTGATGGTGACGGCTCCGTGTTGATCAGTGGTTTTGCTCGTGTCTGTTGTAGTAGTGCTGAAAATAGAAGTGTGGGCCATTAGTTGTTGGGAATGTTGCTGTCTTCATTGATGTCAATTGTTAACAAGTGTAATTCATTCAGTTGATATGTATGTTTATTGATATAATCTTTTGAGTATTGATACATAAGTGGTATGACATACAATCTTGAATAAAACAGATGATTAGGGAAATGGTCTGCTTGTTTTTCATCATGGTATGTTTTTTGTCATAACAAGACATGATTGCTGTCTTGTACTGTCTAGCCTACTGGTGTTGTCGACGGCCAAACTAAAATGGTTACCAAAGAAAATGCCGGTGGGACTTAAACATAAAGAAATGGGCTCCAGGAAAATATTTTAAGTATCAGTAGGGGTACGTCAAGCATTAGTCCACAACTACAAGAAATATGAAGCACCCACAGCCCCAAATGTGTTATTAATAGTCCCAGATCTCCATTAAAAAAATATTTAAAAAAAATAGCCACAGATCTATTCATCTGTCATTCCAATCGTGCATTAAAGCCCTTGAAAATAATATATCGTTGATCAACGATGTTGGGTTGTCTGAGTGTCATTCAAGCAGCAGATCTACGGCACGCGCGCACTTTGTGTGAACGTGAGGGAGAGAGTGAGAGAGCTGCATGAACGCACTGCATGAACTGTATCTGAAAATTGTATGTGTGTGTGTGTGTGTGTGTGCATAGGCTATTTGGTAGTAGACTACCACACGCCACTTATGTAGCTTTGCTGGGCTCCTCCGACACAGTACACAGGTAGATGTTGTATATAAACCTGTTTATTGGAGATGGCAAGATGGTACAACCAGAGCACGTGGTAAATGCTGCCATGACAGAGGCTCTCTCTCTCCTGAGTGTGTGTGGAACCACATCTCTCTCTCTCTTCCACATGAAGAACAAAACTGTCTTCAGGTATTAATTTTAGCTGTTTTAATTATTTTTGCATGCTATGGCCCTCTTTCTTTAATATTCTATAAAATTATCTACTTCCATGCAATGTTCTTTAAATTTTTCCCATTGACCTTTTTAAAACACCATCTTTATATAGGAACACTTTCTTGGATACATTTATCCGTATTTATAGTACATATAATGGGAATGGGAAAATGGTCACTGCCTGTTGCCTGTTAAATGATATCTATGCATTTTAACAGCTTACCATGCATGCTCTGGGAAAAGTACCATTACATATTTTCCATTCACAAAGACTAGCCATATTTGCAGAAGCCACAAACACTCCCACACAGTTCTGATCACAGCGCTGATCAGAAATGCTTTCTGAACAAACATTTCTAATATTTATGAACATTTATTCACATTCAAATGTTGGTATATGAACAATAAGGCCCTTAACTTCATTCATTGGATATGCATTTTATTTTTTATTTTAAAGAGGCTTTAAAGATACGTCCTTAAACTTAAAGTCCTTCCTGAGCGAATGATTCCATCCCACACTCTTTGAGCCAAATACGCGGACAGTCACTGCAACGTGTTCACTAGAGGAGACGTTTCTACTTCACACGGTTATTATAGGATATGCAGTTTCGGGGGCTGCGGATCTTGTGTCCACAGGTAGGCTCGAGTTGCAGCCGCATGTGTGGGTGGCGGGGTGGGCACGGTGTTTGCACATCGCGGACGCGCAGCACTGGGCCCTATGGAGGTTCCGGGGCTCGAGCCCCGAAGGTCCCCGAAACCCTTGAAACGCCCCTGGTGGCATCGCCTCCCATGACCTCTCCGCCATGAATGATCGTTGCTCGTGAAGGCAAAAATAGATTAAGCGGTTAAGATGTATAAAAACCTGGCCAGCAACATTTTTTTAAGTAGTCTATTGTGTTTTCAAAGGCGGGGCAAAGATTAAGATTGCAGAGAAAACAAGTGGGGATTTTCTGACACAATATATGGTGTCGGTATGTGAATAAGCAATTTGTCACGAGGAAATAAGTGTCAGTGGCGCAGTCTCAGGTAAAAGGCGTAGCGCCGAAATGTAGGCGTATACGTTGAAGCTTTTGGAGACAGACGACAATTAGTCATTACTTATCCTTGACAGCCTGATCCATTGTTGCTACTTTGTTTCCCATTTTCCTCAGGTACAACGGCAATCTGAGAAATGAGGGCGTCTTTATACTTGGCCGTCTCCTCTGCCTTGTTGCTGAACCCAGGGGCCCTGGGTTTTGCCATATTGCCAGGCAGCTCCATGAGCCATCAGGAAATCACCGAGGACGCAATCTTAAGAGCCACCGTTCTGGTGTGCCGCGATGTTGCCCAATCCACCGGGGCCGATTTTACCTTTCCCGTAAGTAAGGATCGCCTGCAAAAAATAATTGCTCATTAAAATGACATTTGTTTTACTACACAGATTGAAGTGTGTGTGCGTGTGTGTGTGTGTGTGTGTGTGTGTGTCTGTGCGTGCGTGTGTGTGTGTGTAGCCACAGCCCCTCACTGCAGGGACGGTCGCGGTCGCCTGCTCCTCGCCAGAGTCCTCCAAGAGCTTCCGCCGAGCCATCAGGAGAATCACGCTGGAGAACACGCAGGTGGACCTCCGCCACCCGCTCAACGGCAGCTTCCACTTCGACGACGAGATGTTCCTCGGCGGGAGGAGCATCATCGCCACCGGCCTTAGCGCCGTCAAGGCCAGCAACAGGCAGGGGAACTTCGAGGCAGCGACGGAGTTACTGGGAGAGATTCTCCATCCCTTACAGGTATTAGCCCCCCCCCCCCCCCCCCACACACACACACACACACACACACACACACACACACACACACACACACACACACACACACACACACACACACACACACACTCCCCTTTATGTTATTGTAACTACTAATCCTGCAGCTTCTATTAGGATTGAGTTCATTTCATACATAATGCATGACCTTTGAACAATAACTTGACTAAAGAGCTTGCTTGGTAAACATTGATGATTCAAAAATCCCCCCCAAAAAAGAAGAAATCAAGTGAGATTGAGATTTATGTGCTGACCCATTCACACATCCCCTAGCTCCACTGTACTTTGAGAAAAGTTGTCTGTTCCTTTTGTGTCCTGTCACTATCTCCTGCCTCTCCCCTTGTCACTCCAAAGCAGCTAATTTACTGCATCCCCTTGGTCCCACTACCCAATGTCTTACTTGAGATTCTCTGTGAATTGAAAGGACTTCTACAGTCACAGCAACTGGGTGGAACTGGAAAACCGATTGCCCAATATTAATCTCCTCCGATCCAATGCTAGGATTGGTAACATAGCAGGTAAAATGACCACCTGTTTTGTGTTTCTGTTTTCTGGAAAAGAGAAGTGAGTCTATTAAATATAGCATGCAATGTAAATTCAAGTTGTGTGTGAAACAATTGGAGAAGTGTGAAACAATGGAAGAAATCATCTTGAACTACTTTCTTTTTAGCGGTTACACGGGCCACATGTCGGAACTGCGTTGGAGATGACTGCAGGAACAATATTCTGGATGACATTCTACAGGAGAAAATACTGACATCGGGGTATTTCGCTATCGTGCCAATTGTCTCTACAAAACCAAATGGTAAATGATATCTATGCATTTTAACAGCTTGCCATGCATGCTCTGGGAAAAGTACCATGCATTCTACTTCCAGAGACTCCTACTGTCTTTGTACTGCGTTAGGATGTCTTTGTCATGCCTCATAGTATATACATAGTCATCTCATAGTCATAGTTCCTGACAAATCACAGATGACAATTACAATTTTTTAGGGGTCTAACGGTACGTGTGTTCATCCCAAACTGTCATGGTACGGACATTACGGTTTGGTGCATGCATTCATATGAAGATTATGTCTGCGACCATTTTGCTCGCATTTGCGAATGAAAATTCCCGTTGTGCAAATGTGAACTTACATTTCGGAGCACATGTGTGCGAGTGGAATTTCTATTTTTTAATTAAAATACCGGCTTTTCACACATAGCACAACATACAGTATATGGTTTTTCACACGTGGTGTGTTTGCCGACTGACCAAGGCCGCCGATATCACGCATTTCAATAGAAGTTGGGAGGTGTAGTTCATAGGGGTGGGCGATACTGCAACATTTGGTTTTGATCCGATACCAAGTAATACAGGGCCAGAATCGCCGATATTGATACCAATATTTTAATACTTTAATACGTATTAATCTGCTTTTTATTAAAAGGGCCATGAGGGGGTCATGAGGTCACATGACAGGACAACAGCAGAGAGTGCACTAAGATGTGTTCACAGACAGATGTAACGTAGACGTAACGTACAATCGATCGTCAAAAAAGAGACATAGTATCTATAGTATCGATATTTTAGTAGTTTATACATCGGTTTGTCACCATTTACCGCGTTCGCGACTTAAGATTCACAATGAAATGTATTCAGAAAAAACGTAACTCCCCTGTTTACTTGTATTTGTTTACAGGCAAGTCTTGCCAGGTCCAATATGGCGGTGACGTTGATGTACGGTCCAAAGACCAGGGGCCTCATTTATAAAACTCTGCGTGAAACCCTCCCTAGAACATTGCGTACGCCCAAACCTCAGAATATACGCACAAAAACATTCTGATTTATAAAACCTTGCTGTGCACACCTGTACGCACTCTTATAAATACCAACGTGCGTCTAATTTGGCGTGCGTGCACGAGCGCTCTGCTCCTCCCAAATCCAGCCGAGGCAATCAGGGCATTATTTATAGGCCTTGCATTAGCGATAGGCCAATAGGGGTATTCATTTCAAATGCCCACAGGTTTATTGAATGTAGGCCTATTTATCAAGCTAATTAATTAAACGTTTAAGTGATACAGTTGGTCTGGCCGAGGATTGTGATTTAAAAGGGCTGTAGTGTGTTGAACATAATTTTGCTTTAATTCATATTTCATAATGGGTGCTTTTCATAAAATAAATATATAAATGAATAAATAACTCTGAAGTCATATGTGGTGCGCAATGTGCGTTGGGTCCGCAATGAGCTCCGGGGGTTACAGCATCTTCTTCTTCTTTTGGCGTTATTGGCGGTTTGCAAACACATATAGTGCATTACCGCCACCGGCCACCCTCTTCCTGTGGTCCTCTCCGGAGTTCACTGTTTGAAAAACTTTGCGGGAGCTTTACTCCAGGGTGAAAGGATGCGTAGAACTGCGTACTCTTTTCCGTAAGGTTTTTTTTAATAAATCACGACGTTGGTGGTGAAAGATGCGTACGCAAATTCCATCCCTGTTTCCGCAAGATTTTCGTGTGCAGAGACCTTATAAATGAGGCCTCAGGTGTCTATTGCAGCGGTAGAGACCGGGTGATCCAAAAACAAAAATACAAACTCCAGGGTCTATATTTCACCTGGAGAGAGACTAAATTAATAATATTGCTGCGCTTCTTAGCAACTGGTGAGAAACAAAATATCAACGCAGGGATTTTTCCACTTGTTATATTGTTATGATTCTCCCTTTTAAAATAACTTCCTGCAACGTCCAACACATAGTTTCAGATTTTATTGAATTGAATGTCAGGACGTGATGTAAAGCTTATAACATACTTACTCATACTCTTACTCATACACCTGAACATTAGCTGCCAATGCATTTCTCTCATTCCCCTGTGTGTCTGTCCGTCTTCAACCCCAAAACTGGAGTGCACTTCCAACCGGAGTGGCTCACAACATTACATTACCGTCGCATACTTTGGCTTTGCCGTAACTCTTATTATTCCCTTTATTAGGACTCCACACTTATTTTATTTAGTTGTGCCCCTACTTTTGTGGACTGTGCCCCTAAAATGTCCACTTAGAAGCACAGTGCTGTGTGGGAAACATTTGAGTTGCCATTGAACTACGGCAGCAATGGAGAACGAGTGGTGGATCAGACAAGGCAAGAGCGTGTGTTCACTGTATCTCAGGGGGGATTAAACGACACTGTAACTTGCACTGCTGTCGGTTGAAAATAAATGAAAAGAAACCGAGCCTTATGCATTTTGGATTTTTTTTTTTTTTTTTTCTCGTTGTACCAAACTCGTACGCAACCGTGACCCCCAAACCGAGGTACGTACCGAACTGAGACTTCTGTGTACCTACCGATAAAGAAGACCATAGCTATTTATTTGTTTGTTTTTCTTACTGTGCCATACCTAATGGTGAACAGGGAAATGTAGCCACGGAGGTGCCGTTGATCAGACAAGTAGCAAGGAGCCCAAAGGTGGGATCAACAAAGACACCTTTACCTCCAGCCATGGGCACCTCCACCAAGAAGCGGCCAATCTAGCTATAGCTGCAACCGTACAGCTGCTAGACGACGTGAGGCAAGCTGCCGGGGACACAGACTTCCTACGGTAGGAAACCCATGATAGCTTTGGAAAGTGTATACTGTTATTTAAGCATGTTTATTAATGGTGGCCTTTCTTTTGCTTTTTCTCTAACATTGGGACACCGCACACTGCCATGACCTCGCAACAGAATGATGGGCATCTTCAAGGGTTCAAGCAAAGCTCTGTGCTTTGTGATCGACACCACGGAGAGCATGAGCGATGACATTGAGGCGGTGAAGGCGGTGACCACGTCGCTGGTGAAAAGCAAAGTAGGAACGCCTGATGAGCCATCGGTCTATATCCTTGTTCCTTTCAATGACCCAGGTAGGAAGCCATTGGCCCATCGCTTCTATTTTGGGAGCAGCTGAATTGTTATCTTATTTAATATTCAGGATCTGCATGACCTTTTCCCTGTAGAACAGATGTAATCAAGAATGTCACGCATGTCTACACGTGTATGTCCTGGAATCTATTGCAGGACAACGTGATGTTGACATTCACAATGGCAATTACCTCTACTGTGTTCTTCTCCATCTCAATCTGAACTTTAGGCTTTGGGCCACTGACAAGAACTACTGACCCAAAAGCCTTCGAGAAACAAGTCAATGACCTAACGGCAAGAGGTGGCGGCGACTCCCCTGAAATGAGCCTTTCCTCTCTACAGGTGTTGTACGCCAACATGTGCTTAACCAATCAGCAGTTGTTATGTTTCAGGGTTAGAGTCCTAACTGAAACCCTTTTGAATCCTTTATTTGCTGTAGTTGGCTTTGACAGGGAGCACCCTCTGGTTCCGAGATTTTCCTCTTTACCGACGCAACTGCTAAAGACACAAACCTAAAAAACACAGTGATCGCACTGATCGAGAGGAGTGAGACAGTGGTAAACAGCTTGTTGTATTTGCCTTGGTTATATTGGAACACATTATGGTCTTTTATATTTAGTTCATCTTTTTACCTGCCCATCCCTTTTTCAGGTAAATTTCATGCTAACAGGCACCTCTGAGGCTAATCGTAACCCGATTCGAATGTCATCACCTGAAGATCTTCTGTACAGGGAGCTAGCTGACACTTCAGGAGGTCAAGTTATTGAAGTGACCAAGAGCGAGCTATCTGAAGCCACCAGTATTATAACAGAGTCCTCCACTGACTCACTGGTAATGCAATCAAAAAAGATCTGATTAGCTATCGATGGGTAGTTTAGCTTAAACATTAAATAGCTAATTCTGTTGCGTATTCTCTTCCTCCCAGGTGACTCTTCTTCAGGCCGCAAGGAGCCCAGGGAAGGACAAAAGTTTCTCCTTCTCTGTGGATGACTCAGTGCTAAAACTTACTGTTTACATCACTGGAAGTTCCTGTTAACTTTACTATTACCAACCCCTCAGGTAACAGCACATAGAAATGCTTAATTAAAACTCATTGTCAGCAACATTGCTGTTCAACCTGTTTAGAAACGTAGACGGAAGACTTTTGTCATATCGTCTGCAGTCTTGGCTGCATGCTCAGTATGGATGCTTTTCTATGCAAAACGAGACATGCAACTATGTTTCCAACTATATTCGCAACTAGGACATCTAATTGCCAATGCCAATTGTCTTGCCCCATATTTTTCCGAGAACTTTGTTTTGCTTGAACTCAGAGACCAGCTCTTGAGAAATATTGCATCCTGTATGGTTGTCATATTATTATTACTACCATGAATAAGGCTTGTTTTATCAACACTAACTTGTATTACCTTTCCCCTATTAGTATTGATCAAATATTGAATGTTTCTAGGTTAAATATCCAACTATTATTCAGCATGTACTTGTTAACAGGCACGTCTCAGAGCAGTATTGACAACAATGGACCATTAGGTAATTTCCGGTCTGTGGGAAATCTACAGACATCACAACTAAACCCAAAAGTGGGAGACTGGACCTTGAGAATGGTGTCATCCCACCCCTACACTCTGAAGGTTGTAGGTAAGACACCTGAGGCTGTATGCTTTTTCTTTATGTACTTAAAAATACAATTAAATTCTAATGATGCTAAACTAAACTATAAATAAGTCTTACACCATCTCAGCAGGTGGGGTTTTTTGCAGGGTGAGTTTGGTAGCGTAGTATTGATCTCGTAGCTCCAGACGCCTCACGGGTTTGCAACCCCGCCAACGACACCCCGATGTTCATATGGGATCACCTGTTACTTCCAAAGTCCACATATGTGAATGTTAAGACCCTTTTTAGATCTTACACTGCCCTCTAGACTTGAGTGAAAGGAGGTTGATTACCTCTGCCAAAGTACTAGTAATTTTTTTCTGCTTATACCATGGCCCGGGTGAATACTCGATTCTGATTGGCTGGAGAGGTGTGCATTATTTTGCGATAGCATGCACGGCCATGACACATGCAGCCTCATCAACGGTCTAAAAATGAATGCGTTAAACAAAACGTTAACACCTGTTGAAAAATAATGCACTTCCTGTCAGGGGGTTCTTAGCCCCCGCATCATGCATTATTTTTCAATACATGGACACCTCGTCGTGGATTATCCCTTACTTATACCAGTTACCAACAATGATTAGATATTAGTTACTTTCATCTGTAAATGTATTGTTTTTTTAGTCGACTTAATCAGCTGACATTAAAATATTCTTCCACAGCGATTTGAGCATATTGTTTTGGTGTTGTCAAGGAAACATCTGGTTTGTAGTTCTATTTGACCATTGTTGTTAATGTTGGATTTGTAGTGCAATTATTGGTAAATGTTAAAATACAGAGGTGTCCTGTTATTGAAAAACAATGCACACCCTTGGAACGTAATTGATAAATCAGGATCAAGTAATAAAGTACGCAGGGGCTAAGAACCGTTTCCCTCCACAAAGTGCATTTTTTTGCAATACATGCACTTCTCGGAGTGGATTATCCCGCTTATACAATGGCCACTTTCGAATCAATTAAAATATAAGGGTGTTGATTCATATTTTGGGGTAATTCTGTCTCAAAAGTACAACTTTTAGCACGCACTACTTTGTGTGTGCCTGTAAACAAACAGCAAATGACCAGAGAAATATATGGGTCTGACTAATGCCTGAGTTTGACTAATGCCTAATGTCAGCTAACATGAGATTCATATGGTATGCAGATGTTACCTTATTACTCCAGTAAATAGAGATGATCTTAGTAAGTACATGACAGCGTTACCTTATTACTGCAGTAAATAGAGCGTAACAGTGACCGCCCCTTTTTAACAGCTCCGGTGCCGGAAGTAAATTTCCCATGCATTTATCTCGTCCACTTTTCGTATAATCCTTATAAAAAGAGTATTAAGACTTGAACCAAGCCAATCGTTCGTTATGGTAGTCGTGACCATATTATGTTTGATTCGGGATGAGTAGTTCCTCACTCGGTCAACAAAATAAAGTACCTTTGGCTTTTCTTCCGTTTTCCAAATTCTTTTTATGCCCGAATCAAACATAATATGGTCACGACTACCATAACGAACGATTGGCTTGGTTAAAGGCTTAATACTCTTTTTATAAGGATTATACGAAAAGTGGACGAGATAAATGCATGGGAAATTTACTTCCGGCACCGGAGCTGTTAAAAAGGGGCGGTCACTGTTACGCTCTATAGAGATGACCTTAGTAACGACATGGCAACGTTACCTTATTACTCCAGTAAATAGAGATAATCTTAGTAAGTACATGGCAACAGGGAAGCTTTCTTAACATAGTCCCATCCGAGTCCGGTCCAAGTTGACAGTTGTTAACGTTTCGTTTAGCGCTTTCATTTTTAGACCGGTGATTGGAAATATAAGGTTGTTAAGAAAGGATTCTTAGCCACTACGTCAGCAATTATTTTTCGATACATGCACACCTCGTCTTGGATTATCCCTTACATAATCACCTAATTACTATTACTACTAATTACTATTAAGTATTTACCCGGTAAATATATGGTAAATTATAGTATATTATTGGGTAATTACCACTGTAAATAGGTAGGTGAATACAGATAAGCTACAGCTGAAATACTAAGAAAAACCTCCACTTTTACCCATCAACACGACTAAGTACCGTGTAGTTGTGACTGGCTGCATCGGAAAGGGAATAATCTATTCCAAATAGCACCAAGAGACTGGTAATACCATGGAAAAAAGTAATTTAGAAACCCATTTATAAACCCTTTATAAATCAGTGTAGCCACAACTATATAAGAAAAAGTGATGGTAACACTTTAGTTTAGGGACCACATATTCACCATTAACTAGTTGCTAAGATCAACATTTATGTACAACAACTTCCTTACTTACTATAAATAAGCAGTAATTAGGAGGTTATTGAGGGAAAACTCTAATATTAAAGTTAATGGCCTAGTAGTTGTAGAATATGCTCATGCAGAATAATGCATTAGTAAGTGCTTTATAATGACTAATAAAGAGCCAATATGCATGCTTATAAGCAACTAGTTAATGGTGAATATGTGTTCCCTAATCTAAAGTGTTACCAAAGTAATTTATTGGAATGTACTATCTTCATTTCTAGATAGTACATAATTGAACTTTGGCTGTTAGCAACATAACCCTTGGATAACTACAATTGTAACTTGAATTGATGGGTAATAGAGGAGGTGTTTCTAAGAATTGGTTGCCTACTTTTCTAGGAAGTACACAATTATATCTTTTATATATAGTTATTACCAACCCAAACCGGTCACAACTGCACGGTACTTAGTTGAATTGATGGGTAATAGTGGAGTTTCTTAGTATTTCAGCTGTATATTTGTATTTACCTACTTATTTGCAGTGGTAATTACCCAACAATATACTATAATTTACCATATATCTACCAGGTAAAAACATAATAATTAGGGGACTGTAAAAGGAAGGGTTACTGTCAGAAAATAAACCCATGGTCTGTTGATATTTGAAACAGACCAATATGTAATAGGCTTACATCCATTCATAGACTTGGCTATGCTTACATATTTTGCGTTCTGTAATTTAAACACTTTAAGGTGGGATTTTCTTGTTATCTTTGGGATTGACAAAAACCCAATCCCATGTTTATGTTCATATCTATTTGGTGTACTTACGTATTTCCCTCAGGCCAGAGTAGCATTGACTTCCTGTTTGACTTTGTGGAGTTATCCCAAGGCCCTTTCTCTGGGTTTGATGTGATGGAAACACGTCCTAGAACTGGTAAGTAGCTCACTACTTGGTGTGTAAATGAGTAAATACACCTATAGGTTAATATAGGTTACATTTGTCATCAATTTTTTTAATCACATCTAGGGAATTTCTTATTTTGAATGTATGATAAAATGTATGAAATTTACAACCAAAAACATTGATTTTCTCTCATATATATGCTTACAAACACATGACAAAATTATTTTACAGATAAGTTGAGTAAAACAAGAATGAAGGGGACATTTAGTAATAAGAAGTATTAGAATATGCAAATTGTTGACATAATTATTAAGTATGAACTGAGCTTGTAAGACCATGGTCTTTTTTTATTACATTTTCCAAGGCAAAAACGGGACACTGTTGATGTCATTGACGGCCAGTTCGGCCACAATAACGGATGTTTCGCTGGTGGAACCATTCGGCTCAGGAGAAGTGAACGGTAGAGTGGAGACTCGGGATGGTGGAGAGTACTTGGTCCACTTTGACACAATCCCATTGGAGGACTTTGTGGTGTGCGTGAAGGGGAAGGCAGCTTCCTCAACAGTTGCCTTCCAAAGGCAGTCGTCCACCACACTCAAAAGTTCTAACTTGACTGTCAGAGTGAGTTCATCTCCAACTCCCAAATGAATATTACTTATCTTAACCAATAGCCATGATCAATAACCTCATAAACTACTTTCTCATTCCCTCTTGTCACGTAGTCCGTGTCAGAGAACATCATAGTGCCAGGCACGCTGTTCCTGGTCCCCTTCTCCGTGACGACCGGTGATGTCGGAGGCAACTTTACCATCCAGGCTACCAACGACCGGGATTTTATCTCATCCTTCCCCGACAGCTTGGTACTGGCCGATGGGGGCAGTGCCAATGGTACAGTGACCCTCTCGGCACCCCTCAACACGCCATCAGGAAGTGATGTCACCCTGACCATTCAGGTCGAGGCTCCGGGGGGCGCAGACACCAACTACGTCGTACAACGCTTCTCTATAGTCAACACGGTAACACTGTTGTTAACCCACTAACCAAGAAGCTACCAAAAGGGCCCTAGCGGCATTGAAGACTTGTTGCTAATTGTTTATGAGTGTCAGTTAGTGTTTTAAGTGCCATAGAAAGACCAAACAGAAATTTCAGTATTTGTCACAAAAAAGGATAAAATACACTATTGAGTATATTTTGTTTAAACAAAAATATTAATAGTGTACTTTAAATTGGGCAAATGCCTGACCTCTAAATACAAGTGCTGTACCCCCCCCCCCCAGATGTTTCAAGGCTCCAAAAGATAATCATTGTCGCTCTTCTTTGGCTAACTTCACTCTTTCTCTGCTATCCTCTTTCTCCCAGGTGACCGACTTCCAGGCACCCGCCTGTCGCCTGATCCGGCTGCGAGGAGACTGCAGCCTCAACTGCAGCTTGTCTGCCTGGGAACTCGTCGTGGACGTGTCCGACCAGTCGGGGGTCATCCGCGTGGACATCAAGCGGGGCAACGGCACCCTGAACACTGCCGTGGTGGCGGTAGGCTCCGGCGGGGAGAACACCACCCGGGTGTCCTACGCAGCGTCCTGCTGCTCCCCTGATGTGGAGCTGCTGGCGGTGGACGGGGTGGGCAACGTGGGCTCCTGCCCCTTCAGCATCAATGACGATCCCAGCACGGCGGCTTTGTCCACGGGGACTACGCTCAGTCCATCCTACCTGATCTGGGTTAGCCTGGGTCTGATCCTGGTCTACCAAGCCTACCGACGGTAGAGGTGCTGATACGTGTTGGCTATATTGACGTAGCTAATGCATCTTATTTATTCTCTATATTTAGGTGATGGGTTTTAGTCAAAGCGAATACAGATGAGGCATTAAGACCTGGGAGAGGTAAGGCATCTTAGGGCTCAAATCCAGAACCTTGGGTGGCTCATTTGTTAGCGTTGCTGCCTCACAGCAAGAAGGTCCTGGGTTTGAGGCCACCAACGGCCACTAGGGATGGAGGTTCTGTGTTTGAGGTCTTTCCACTCAGGCTTTTCTGTGTGGAGGAGTTTTCCTCTGGGTGCTCCAGCTTCCCCCAGACCAGAAACATGCAAGATGACACTCCTACCCTGCCCGTAACCAAGGCAAGGGCCCTCAAAACTGGAGTCATTCCTGGGCACTGCACTGTGTGGTAGCCCACTGCTCCTAGCAAGGTAGGATGGATTAGAATGGATTTTGCCACAGGGATTAATAAAGTGCATCTTATTCTTCTTCGGGTTGGGAGTCGAATGTTCTAGTCAGCTACACCATCGTACTTTGGTCCTTTAGTTTTTCTATCACCTCTACGTATTGATGACAGTTGTAATGTAGACTTTGGTGGCTGCTTACCTGTTCATGCCCACTTCATGCCCCAAACTGAGACATTGGCATCACATTGGCGTCAATTCTTACAGCCCCTACAAGGATCCTTGACAGGCCGTCACCTGTTTTTCATACAGAAAGCATGTGTTTTTGTTTTTTTAAGGACAAATACAGAAGACAAAATTACAGAAGAACTAAAAGATTTCAAGTGGACTCTTTAAAAAAATTATTTTTATTGATGTTACGATTTGTCTCATGTACATCTCTTTACGGAAAACACACTCAAATCATTTAGGTTTTCAAATTTTGTTCTGTTTTGCTGTATCACTATTTACATATCTGAGGTTTGAAAATGTTGTGTTATTCAGTGATTAAATAATGGGGACAGGACTGGGTGTCAATATGCTTATGTTTGAATTTGTGTTTGTTTGTGTCTTTGTGAGTGTGTGTATACATTTCCCCAAAACACCTGGAGAGTACATTTTCTACAACCAACTGAACAATGTTTAACAAATCCTAAACATGTCTCATCAATATATTCCCTTTTCCCCCTCACTGTCTTTCTGCCCCCACTCAAACAATATTGATCCATTCTCTCCAAAATGAGCAATATAGGGGAATGCCAATGCATAGGCATTGTTATTTCCAAAAATATTAATATAACAGACTAATTCCAAAGTGTGTGTGTGTGTGTCAGGCGGTGCCATTGGTGTACTGGGAGAGCTTGTTCTCCAGGTCACAGATCCTCTTCTCCTGAGACAACACTGTGGACTTCAGGTTCTGAAGCTCCTCCAGCAACCTCTCAAGTACCTGGGGCTGGGGGAGGGAGTGAGAGGGGGGGGGACCAGTGAAGGAGAGAGGAAAGGAAGGGACGACAGCGAAGGAGAGAGATAGAAAGGAAAGTAATTTAAAAGGAAAAGGGTGGGATTGATGAAAAACAGTACAGACAGCAAAAGAAGAACAATGAAATCAAATGTGGAAAGACAAATAAGGGGACAGACGGGTTTAAGGAAGGTAAGGTAAAAAAACTAAAACAGTGGAAGAAGCCAGGAAATAAAAGCTGTGGGGCGAAATGGTTTGAAGAGATGTGCAAATAAAACAAATGTTAAAACAGTAGGACAGAATAATTGAAAAAATACAATTGTTTTAATCCGAAAATGTAATACTCTGTATGCTTCAATCCATGTAATGAATTGTAAAACTTTTTTATATACACTGACAATAATATCGTGTCAGGTGATTCACTGTAACTATGGCGACCATCCATCATTCTGGTGGTGAGTTCCGGCTACGATAAGTAGAAACCCGTTCATGCGGTCCTCCTGAACTTACAGGCAGGCTGTTGGCGTCGCAGGTGGACATGCTGCGTCTGGTGTTGGGCCTGGAGTCCAGAACGTTCTTCTTGGCCACTTTGAGTTCACGGCTCTTGGGGGGTACATAGCCCTGCCTCATGGAGACCAAGATGGGGTCCTCGTCCCGGCCCTCCAGCCACTCCTCGGGCTCCAAGGCTGGCTCGGGTCCTGCCGTGTCGGGGTAGAGGTCGTCCTGGAACAGGTCCGACTGTGGTGGGATGAAGTGAGTTATTGTGCTGGAATGTGTTTCTGTCAGTGCATACTTTCTTCACATGGCTGGCCGCAGTAGAGACAATACCCTCACCCTGTCACTGATAATGGAGTGCTATACTACCAGTTGAGCTGACTTGTTGTCTCTAAAGTGTAAGGGAAAGAGAAACGCCCTTTTGACAGAAAACTGCTATTAGAAGCCATGCCAATTCATCTGAACTGACAAACAAAAGCTATGCACTCAGGCATTACGCACAGGCAAAAAACAATGACAGAATAGGCAATGGTGAAACTTGAGAGACGTGTGAAGTGTGTGTACACAAGCTGTCCTGGTTATGCAGTACATACCTTTCTGGGCACGGTCATGGTAATAGGTTCACACTTCTTGTCATGGAGCTTGTAAAGCCTGAAGAGAGAGGAGAATCAGTGGAGAAGAGAGCACCAAACAACACACTTTGAGGCCCTGCCCAGAGTTCATTCATTTGCTATGGTTTGTACATTGTTTAAAGGAGCTTGTTTTTTGTTGTTGTTTTTTTATTGGTGAAATAGCATGACAAAAAAAGAGTGACATAGGAGATAACTAAATAGACATAAATAGACAGACATACAGATAATAACATAAAGCAGTTACAATGGTGTATATAATGACATGATAAAAGTCCGGGAGCGGAGATTAGATTAGATTAGGTAGGGTGTGTGTGTGTGTGTGTGTGTGTGTGTGTGTGTGTGTGTGTGTGTGTGTGCGTGCGTGCGTGCGCGTGTGTTTGGATGTGATATGTGTCCGTGTTTCGTATGTCATGGCATGATTGGGGAAGAGAGAGAAAAAGACAAAGTTAATGTAACAGTGTTGTGATGTAACAACAATATAATAATAAGAATCATAATAAAAATATTAATAAACAAATAATAATACAAATAAAATAATAATAATAATATAAGCAACCTAGTCCAGCCCACACCCCATTGCTATTACCTGATAACAACAACGTCACCATCACAATTACAGCAACTGATTAATCAGCATCGTTATGTGCAGCCCTATTACATACAATACAACATAATGATATAATATAATAACCAATAGAATACAGCAAGTGAAGATAATAAAAGTAATAACTATTCTATAAATCGGACAAGCAGTGCGTATGTGTGAAAGAATAAAGGAGAGCAGTGATATCTTAATGTAAAGATAAAATAATAAGACAGAGTAAAAGACAAACTAAGTGTGTGTGTGTGCATGTGTGTGGGTGGGTGTGTTTGTGGGCAGGGGCGGACTGGCCATCGGGCATACCGGGCAAATCCCCGGTGGGCCGATGCGCATTTGGGCCGGTCCAGATTTTTTCTGGGCCGGTCATAATACGTCGTCTGTAGGTCCGGGGCGTCAAACCAAGCACTTTGTATTAGTCCTTTTAATCTGACCTTATATGACCTGCCTGGAAGTGTTGTAACAACACATGAAGAAAAAAACACGTAAGAATCCAACCTGACCAGATCCAGACAATACCTCAGTCATGGACAAATGAAGGTGTGTGTTATCTGTACAGATTGAAGGCTGTAGACATCATGTCACCACAGATACTAATCAGCCTGGCCCCCCCCCCCCCCCCGTCAACAATCGCGCAACGCCAAGGCCTGGTCCAGGACTAAATTGCCCGAATTTTGTTCCCAGTCCGCCTCTGTTTGTGGGTGTGTGTGAGCTTGGTTTTCATGCGCAAGTAAAATAGCTAGCAGGCAGCAGATCTGTGAGGGAGGGCTATTCGTCACGCTGTCCGAAGAACGAGGAAAAGACAAGTTATTCACAGCCGTGTGACGAAGGAAACAGGGCAGATGCACAGTTATTGTCTTTGTATCAGATTACAACTACGTCAAGCACAGGTGCAGGACAGGAAATAAATGTGGCATTATGAAATACAATTCCACTGACATAAATAAATGTGGCATTATGAAGTAAAAGTCCACTGAAATAAATAAATGTGGAATTATGAAATAAAAGTCACATGAAAAAAAGAAAAGTAGTCAAAAGATCATTTTTAAAATAAAAAACTATTTATTTAACTACTGTATATTGACTCATTTATATATTTATATTTACATGTATTTATATATTTATTGCCTTATTTATTTATTTCAGGATTTATTTCATATACTTATTTATTTTATAAGCATATTTATTTATGTATTTATTTATTACTGTGACAAGGCATGTTCACAAGAAAATCAACTCAAACTCTTTAATTCTTTGGTTTGAAAAAAACAACCAAAAATGAAAGCCAAGAAATGAAAGGGACTTTACATTTTTCTCAGTTATGCTTCACGCAGGTGACAACATGTCTGGATCTTTGCAGTAGTTTCTCAATGGGCTTTGAAATTAAAACAGTATCAGCCTAAATGCTATAATAAGACTTCTGTATATTGCACAGTGGATCCCCCCACTTTTAGAAATTCAGTTTTTTGTGTCCCCACTTTTAAAATAAAATGCTTTAGGGCCCTGCACTTTTTTTGTTCACCATCTCCAGTGGTCCCCACCACCGCAGCCCAAACCCACTACCCCCATTCAAATGAACAGGAGGATTGGCGTTTTCGACACAACACCTGATTTGGTCTGAATGCAGCCTAATAAAAGCCCTTGCGTAGTGGTATATTGTTACCTTAATGAAGGCCCTTGCATGGTGGTATATTGTTACCTTAATGAAGGCCCTTGCATGGTGGTCTATTGTCACCTTAATAAAGGCCCTTGCATAGTGGTACAGTATATAGTCTGAATTGTTTGCTTGGACTGCTCAGGATTGAAGGGCCAGCTAGGAAGCAGCTGGTAGCCAACATCACCAAGCAGGCAGAGGCAGCATCCTGGGGAATCTGGATAAAGTGGAATGAGAGCCAACCTGGTGACAGCTTAACAACATCATAGAGTTGAATGGTGGACAGCGGGGGTAGTATCAGGATGCTGGTAATACCGTCGAGCCCCAACCGAGATGTCATGGGCTTAAATCGATGAAACATCGATTAAGGGGGGTGCCCATTTCAAAACCTGCAGAAGCAACTCAACTCAGCCCAGTTTGGAGGGAGGGAAAGAGAGAGAGAGAGAGAGCGATGCCACTGACTCACAGATGGTGCAGGGGCGAGTACCTGTAAAGGTGAGCCAGTTGCGGTAACCCTTATCGTATTTTGCATATTCTGAAAGTTTCTTGTGTTCCCTAGCTGTGACGTGCCACATTTATGGAAAAAAGTGACAAATTGGAGACTCCCCTGAATATCACAGTATAATTTGCACTCTGCTCACAAATGTTACGAAAACTGTTTGGTAGTGAATATATTTTTTAAATAATTCCACTACAGTTGTATCAGATTAACTTGTAATTTAGTTTTCAAAGTGTAGTAGTTAACAAAGTGTAGATGTTCACAGCAGTTTTTCCATAGCTGTGTGTGTGTGTGTGTGTGTGTGTGTGTGTTTTTATTTGTTATGGGTTTCCAGATACTGTGGAATGTCCAGCAGCTGATTTCTGACCATTCCCATCATTGTTTAGAAATGTGAATGGACATACAGTATCGTCCACAAGACAGCTGAGCTCAGAGGGAAGTTGTTGTAGTTTACCTAAACTACACCGGAGCCCTGGCATCCCAACTGAAACCTTAATGAGTGAGTTACATGTGTGTGTGTGTGTGTGTGTGTGTGTACGTGTTTGTGTACCCTGCTGCGATTCCCCTTGCATTGTGCCATATTTTCGCAGATGCATTCATGTGGATGTCTTTTGGTGGTAGAGAGGGTCGGTTCACTGTCCTACCTGGCGATCTCACACTTGCTGACGTCCACGCCTCTCTTGGGCATGAAGCCCATGCCCCTCTGGGGCTCCTTACTGCTGAAGGTGTTGAGGTAGTGAACATAGGGAGGCTCCTCTGTGATCTCAAAGTACCGGATACTACTGTCCCCCTACACACACACACACACACACACACACACACACACACACACACGCAGTGTGACATTTAGTGCCAGTCAAGCATGTCTGAGTGAAACACTCTAAGAGAGATGGTGGATTGGATGCAGTAGAAGGCCAAGCAGAGGTATAGCTAAGCCACCTGTTTGTTATGCACACCAATGCTAGTTGGGAGAAGGCCTATGTGATGAGAAAGGTCAGCACTCAGTACCTTTCCACACAGGTAGACCATGTTGGCATCGGGGTCGTAGTAGGGTAATAAGACACCATTACTTGTGTCCAATTCCAACACTGCGATAGGCTCCTCAAAGTTTGTCTGTGGACAGAGATGAAAGGGATGAGTTAATACACATTTGTGTGCTGTGTGTGTGTGTGTGTGTGTATGTGAAACCTTCCCAGGGAGAAATGAACAGAATGGACAACACAAGCGATCATACCTTCCTCAAACTTTATTTACTTATATACCTTGCTATTTTTGTGATTACTTATTAATTATTGTTATTAGTCTAATAAATCGGATTTCAAGGATTTTCCTTTTTATTGAAATGAAAAATGACTTCAAAATGTGTGATAACAACATCAAATAAATTACAGCCATAGCCCAGGAAAACAAATTTGCTCATATGTAGGCCTATAAACAAATGAATACATAATATATAATGAATACATAATGTCGGATTACTATTTCTTATTTCATGGGATATTGGGGGTAAAAAACAAACAAACAAACAAACAAACAAACAAACAAACAAAGCATTCATATATTGATTTGGACTTTGATTACCACAGCAACGGTCGAAACTTCGAGGCTTCGAAGCATTCGGGTCAGCCCTAATGTATGTACATACATTATGTATTTAACATGCATGAAATGTATAAGAGTTCCTACCGGGTCCCATAGCCCCAGCTCTCTCTGGCTCATTCGAGTGAAGCCTGTGGTGAAGATGTTTCCGTCTTTAGTGAAGATGGCTCTCATTGGCCGGACGCCCTCGTGTGGAGCGAGGCGTTCCTATTGGCCAAACAGCAGAACAGACATTACTGGACAAGTTATGATGATCTGCACATTTATTCCATTCCCAACCCTTTTATGACCTGTAAAATGCATTACATGTACATGAAATTAAATGGTGGTGTATTGAATACATCAATAGCATATAGTGAAGACTACAGTTGCTGGTTTATCATATACTTATCATTTTGGGGGCAGTTCAATTCCAGAAATGACTAAAAAGCAGTCACCTCGTACACTTAACCTTTATATTCATCTGTTCTTTTCACAAATTACCATTAATTTAAACCTACACAATGACGTTTTCCTATTAGCAGCCTGTAGTGGCATGAGTTGTATCTACAGTTATAGCTATATAATTTTCAGATGACAGTTACTGTGGTCTGAGATTTTCCCACGGTGGGGGGCGTAAAAGTGTACCAGAATAAAATGATTTACAGAGAAAAACTCCCTGGATGGATTGACTCGTGGATGGGCACGATCTATCTTATCTTTATCTCCTATTTAGCCACCTACAGAGGCAAGGACGGACACCAGCGCAAGATATTTTCACAGACCACTTGACTCATACCTGACAGAGTATGGGGACGATTTTGGCATATTTGACCATGAAAAAGTGACCTAGAGCCGCTTTAAAAAAAAAGATAACAAAAAAAGAAACGCGCCCATAGCGCTACAGTGAACAGTGAGTGACTGACCGCTACGACCTCCCTCTTACGGGGGTCACACACTCGCAGGCGGCGGTCCTTGCAGGTGGTGCAGAAGAGACTGCCGTTGTAGTTCCAGCTCACGTTGTAGATGAGGTCCGGGTGGTCGTCCATGGAGACCAGGGGCTCGCCCGTACCCACGTTCCAGATGATGATCAGGTTATCACTGCCTGGAAGGGGCGGGGCAAGGGGCGGGACAAGGGAGGAAGAGGAGGGCACTCAGGACTTGGATCTGGTCATGGGGACACAAAATAGTGACTCTGCTGTATTCTTTGCTGTTATTTTTCTTTATGTTTGTTTTTTTGTTTTTTTTTCATTAGTTGTTTTACCTAAAGAAGCTAATTTCCAGGCTGCCTCTAAAATCAAACTTTAAAAGACATGCTGTGAGAAGCCCAGTTAGATTAACTTTAGAAAGAGAAAATGTTAAGCCCATTTAAGCGTTGTAGTTGCCATTTAGGCCTAAAAAGAATGTAAGTTGAATTATGAATATACATTATTATTTTGGAATATTCATGAATGTTTATTTTATATTTGTTTATTTTACATTTGAGATATGAATCTAATTTGAATATTATAATATATTTCTGAATTAATTTGGATTGATATTCATTTCTAATGCATCTCTGTCATCCTTCTGTTGCTATTAATTATGTTTCCTGACATTACGTTGATATTTATCAGCCGAAAGTTTCTATATGGCGAACAGGAAATGGCCCGGCGGGGAGCAATAGTTTTCAACAGCAGTAAACCGAAACAGGAAGTAAAAAGGATTGCCGTTTCTGTGATATAGGTACTATCTTGGATTGCATTAGGAAGTAAATAAGGAAGGAACTGTTGGTTGAAACCTCTCGTATTGGCTATATTGAAACTTTCCGGATGTCATATTTGGTCAAGTGTCCCTTTAAGGGAGATTAGACAACTAAGTGGGAACTTAGACCTTACCTTTATTTCTTGTCGTTCTTTACAGGCTAATGACCATATCAAATTACCCTACCATAGCAATATCAACCTACCCAGGTGTGCACAGATATAATCACTTTAACACCAAGTGTGTGTGTGGGTACCTGCAGTGAGGAGGATATTGCGTGCAGTCGGGTGCCAGCTGACGATGCCAACACGTTTGGAGTGTCCCTCCAGCACGACGATGGGCTCTGAGAGTGGGCGACTGAGCGACTGGTCTGGGATCTGCCACACCTGGACCAGGACACACCAGGAGGGAGGGAGGACACAACTGTCTATTTATGCTGGCCCTAAGTTCCCATCTTAAGTCATTCAACTGAGATTCTTTACAGTATGTTTTGAGGTATGGTATCAGACTTAAAGTTTAATGAACAAATTCATTCCTTTTTGGGCATATGTTGTGAAGACAATATACAGTATGTTGTATTGTTGTGACCATATCTCCTAATAGTAATCGACAAAGCGAGTTGAGAGACATAATTATTGAGCTGTCAATCACTATTCATGGCAATCAAATAGCATTCATTCATTCATTCACACATTGTTCTAAACTCGACATTACTTTGCATTGTCATTGTCTTTGGTTGTAATGTATTGACTGGAGTACAAACACATACACACACACACACACACACACAGGCACACGCATACACACACAGACACACGCACCCCTTATCCCCCGCCATTTCATTCACATGGGCATAAACTCAATCCAGCGATAGCCAGTTTAGATGGCCCACTAGTCCTTCGGTGTGAAGTATAGAGGATGACATCATTGTTCCAATGTTCTGTGTGTTCTACAGCTGCAGTGTTACACAACTTTTAATATAAGACAGCTGCGAGTAAACCTGTCTGTCCAGTGGACCCACCTCGATAATATAAATACACACACACACACACACGCACACACGCACACAGATGCATGTGTGCCAACACATGGCCCATGGACACACAGCATCCTAGCAGCTGCTGCTATGAGAGAACAGTGGTATGGTCAAGCTAGTTCTGCAACACACAGGCAAACACACAGTAACCCACGTTGGGTGGAAACACACACACACACACACACACACACACACACACACACACACACAGTGATCCACGTTAGGTGGATTCTACATTTCTGTTTTGTACACAGAACTCGGGCTTCTGCTTATACAGCAATTATTGTTTATTGTGGAAACACAAAAAAAATGTGGAAACACACTGTGACATTTGGGTTTCTGTTGTGACACCTGGGCATGACAAACTGCCAAGCTAAACTTCACAACAGCCTTTCACCATTTCCTATTATTATCTTAGGTTAAGATTCCCCTAATTTGTTTTAAATGCTTGTTGCTTTGTGGCAATGAATGTCAGAACATTGAGCCATTTGTTCCATAAGGGATTTTCAACATGTTTTTGTTCTGTGTGGGTGTAGAAGAGGCTGTCTTCTACACCCTGTATTTTACAGGCTTGCAAATGTGCAACTTATAGGATAGTGTAATATCTAAGTCTGAAGATAACATAGCTTTATGTTATCAGTAGGGGTGTCAATAAATATAAAGGAAGGTAATAGTGATTTTCTGTTATGTATCGATTCTCAGAGCTTTTTGGAGGACAGCTCAACTGTCCAAACCTCCTAATTAACAGTGTCTGTGTTATGGTGAAAAAGACTATAAGAATATAGACCAGCCCTCCCCTACTAGCATATTTGCTTATTTTCAGCTAGGGTGCAATAAACAATAATTTATAACAATAATAACAAACATTTTCATTGTCATAAATTCCATATTCTTTTATGATTACTCAATTAATCATTTGGTCTATGAAATGTCATAAGTAATACCAAATTCCTGTCAGATATTATGCAGGATATTACACTAAAAAAAAAATGTCATTTGATATTATAAAGGGAGCCTAATGTGATATTACATTTGCTTTGTCTGATGAGCAGTGAAGAATGCCAGTAAACCATATAAAGTTTATAGAAACTATCTGAAACAGACACACACACAGACACAGTGATCCATGTTGGGTGGACACACACACACACACACACACACACACACACACACAGTGATCCAAGTTGGGTGGACACATGCTTCCCTCTGCAGGGTCAGGTCTGAACAAGACGACAGTGAGCTTAGACATGCAGTCATTTCTGTCGATAATTTGGATAATTACAGGAACATAGACTTAACAGCAAGCGGAAAAACAGAAAAATAAATATATAAAACGTATGGCTCAACAGAATGGATTCCTTTAGGCATTGTTATGTGCCGATTCCATCCGTGACACCTTAGTAAAAGTCACAGAAAAACTGTCTGAGTACACACCTGGAGGTAGAAAAAGGATGTGGTGTATGGAGAGGATTCAGAATAAACACAGAAGAAAAACTGAAAATCAGCTGAACTTTTGGACTGGAATGACTGGAATAGAATACTGCACTGTGAATATAGGCGGCCCAGCAGGCTGCCCTACTTGGAACAGCACACATACTATGGAAAGCATGGGCAACTCTTCGAAATAGCTTGGCACCCTCTTGTGTATAAATGGCATAATGAAAGTGTAAAAAGTGTGTGTCATTTCAAGCCTTTTCAGTTTGGAAAAAAAGCTGCAGACTATATTATTTATTTAGCATTTAATCTCTACTGTTGTTTTACCAACCTGTTTGACCTCCACCATTTTTGTAAGCATAGGTGCGTTGGAATGGTAGTTATTGTGTTGGTAGTAATGCTTTTTTGATCATTGTTTAGCAATTAATGGTAAAATGATTTGTCATTATGGGGAGACATTGTTGTGTTTGAAAAGGCCACAGCGTTTTCATTTCATAGGTTAAGGTGATTGTAGGTTGATTGGGATTTTACAATAATACAACTCTCTTGAGTCCTCCTAATGAGTATCGTCAACAAAACATCCCATGAAGCATTCTGATATCCAAGCCCTATCACTTTGGTGATAGGCAGGGGTGTATGGCGTCAGATTAGTGCCAAAATGCACTCGCGTGATAAAACATGCAGTCGGGCGTATTATATTATTTCACACGCGTAGTTATTACCTGCGAGCGCGCGCACACTCAGAGCGCTTCTCCCCGAGAGAGGAAATTGAGAGCGAGCGAGGAAATCGGGACTCAACAGCATTTCCTCGTTGCTCTCACATCGGACAGCCTCTCGCAGCTCACGTTCTGCTCGCTCGAAAGGAATAGTTTTGGCACTTTGGGGGAGGGAACCCAGGCAGGGCGGGCTCTCCTGTGATTGGCCGTTTCCGAGGAGCGATATTTGATTGACAGCCTTGCTTTCTCTCATGGATGGAAGTCTGCTGGTGAACTCAGAGGTCTGAACGAGACAACGGCGTCAGGGCGGAGGTACCTTCAGGTAAGAAAGCCTTGGCTGAATTCAGCATTTGTGATGAACGAAAACTATGGCGTGTGTGAAATGTCATCTATGTTTCTGAGAATTGTGTTAGTGTAACTAATAATCAACATTAGTTAGAACGTTATTACTTAGTCCGTAACGTTAACCATGGGTAAAGCTAGCCAATAGCTAGTTCATCACAAATGCCCGAATTCAGCCAAGGCTTTCTTAGCTGAAGGTACCTCCGCCCTGACGCCGTTGTCTCGTTCAGACCTCTGAGTTCACCAGCAGACTTCCATCCATGAGAGAAAGCAAGGCTGTCAATCAAATATCGCTAATCGGAAACGGCCAATCACAGGAGAGCCCGCCCTGCTGGGGTTCCCTCCCCCAAAGTGCCAAAACTATTCCTTTGGAGCGAGCAGAACGTGAGCTGTGAGAGGCTGTCCGATGTGAGAGCAACGACGAAATGCTCTCGAGTCCCCGATTTACTCGCTCGCTCTCAATTTCCTCTCTCGGGGAGAAGCGCTCTGAGTGTGCGCGAGCGCGCAGAGAGAATTTGCGCGCTCGCGGGTAATAACTACGCGTGTGAAATAATATATACGCCCGACTGCATGTTTTATCACGCGAGTGCATTTTGGCACTAATCTGACGCCATAGGGGTGCAACTATGTCAGGGGGCGCCCCCCATAAACATTACGGGGTGCGCGGTTGTTGACCGGGGGGGGGGGGGGGGGCGCGCTGCACGATTGTCGACCGGGGGGGGGGGGGGGGGGGGGGGTGCTGCGCGATTGTTGATGGGGGCGCCCCCCCTGGTGCCGCGCCCCCCTGGTGCCGCGCCCCTATGCGCCGCATACAGCGCATACCCACTTTTTGTGCCACTGGTGATAGGGTGATTGGTGGTCAGCTAAATGGTCAGTTTCGGTGACCATTTAATTGACGGACAAACAGTAAAACGTATATTACATAAAAAATACCACCAAATATTTGTTCATCACACACTATATGTCATACACACATCTTTCTTTATTACTTTCGCTCACTTTCTTCATCTACCTAGCTATCTGGCATGCAAACACACACACACACACACACACACAATGTCCATACCATGGCGCTGCAGTCTTCTGAGCCACTAGCTAGGATGTTGTCATTGTGAGGGCACCAGTCGATGTCCAGCACGGGTCCAGAGTGACCGATGACCAACGGGTAGTTCTTATCAACACGACCTGCCTACAACACACAGGGCAAAACAGTAGCAGCATGTTAGCACCAGGTACATATCAACGTATACAGGGGAGTAGCAGCATGTTAGCACTGTACATATCAACATATATAGGGGAGTAGCAGCATGTTAGCACCAGGTACATATCAACATATATAGGTGAGTAGCAGCATGTTAGCACCAGGTGCATATCAACATATATAGGGGATGTGACGAATGGATAACCGCACATATGTATCAGCAGGCTGTAATATCTACACATAGCCACAAAGGAGTAGAAATAAATATACAAGTTGTATTAACTGCACCTCAACACTAGATGGCGGCATACATGATACACTGGGGGCGGGCGCTCAACACTAGCCAATCAGAGCATATTATGCGTCATAGAGGCCACGCCTGCCCATAGACTAAAAACAACACATCCGGGGGGGAGGGCAGAAACCCTAGGCAGCGTATCCGGACAGATGCTAAGCTAAGGGGAGCTCCATGCGCGTGACTTTTACTATACCCCTCCATTTGTTAATAGATTACTATAATGCTACGTTTCCACCGAGCAGTTTGGTTCAGTTCGGTCCGCAATTATTTGTGTTTCCATTGTGAGAAGTTCTAAAGCGTACCTAAATAAGCGTACCGAACCGTACTGTTTTAGGAGACCCTTCTGTTGGGGTACCAGTTTGTGGTACGGTATAGAGACACGCCCATTGCTGTTCGAACAGGTGCGCGTGTGATAACGTATATCGAACAGGTGCGCGTGTGATAACGTCTATAGCCACACTCCGAGAAGGAAGAACACGACAAATTCCTCCATTTTTAGCGTACGTAGGCTATAGGTTATCAGCTGTCTTCTGGTCTCAGCTGACTGTCACGGATTTGATTTTCGCGCTAATGTAATGATGTCACGCGACGACAGCGCGAAAATCAGCTGATGGAACAATCGCTATCCCGCCCGTCATACAGTAGTGCCTTTTGCAGTGGGTACACAAACCGGACCGAACTGTACCAAAACCTTCCGCACCAAAACGTAACGTACTGAACCGAACTGTACCGTACTGCTCAGTGGAAACGTAGCATAACTAAAGCTAAACAAATAAAGTGAGTTAAAGTGTTTCCTGTGTCGGCAGCCTTCTTCTTCAAGAACACACCACAGGGAGTAGCAGCATGTTAAGCGCCAGATATATATATATATATATATATATATATACAGGGGAGTAGCAGCATGTTAGCGCCAGACATATCAACATGTACAGGAAAGTAGCAGCATGTTAGCACCAGGTACATATCAACATATACAGGAGAGTAGCAGCATGCTAGGTTAGCATCAGGTATATATTAACCTGTAAAGGAGAGTAGCAGCATGCTAGGTTAGCATCAGGTATATATTAACCTGTAAAGGAGAGTAGCAGCATGCTAGGTTAGCTGTCAAAATGTACAGGAGAGTAGCAGCATGCTTGGTTAGCATCAGGTATATAGCAACCTGTACAGGAGAGTAGCAGCATGTTAGCATTCATGTAGATATTAACCAACCCCTACAGGACCGTAGCAGCATGCTACATTAGCATCAGGTATCAACCTGTACAGGAGAGTGGCAGCATGTACAGGACAGTAGCAACATGCTTTGTTAGCATCAGGTCGATATTAATCTACAGGACAGTAGCAACATGCTATGTTAGCTTCAGGTAGATATATTTAAATAAATAAATAAATAAATAATAAATCTCATGCCAAGATCAAATACAGGGAGGGCTCACTTTAGATAAACATATATTGGTGTTTTAACTTCAGGGTTCACTCCTTTTTACTGGTGTGAACACATGTATCAAGCTTCTATTACAGCACTACTCACTCACTCACACACACACACACACACACACACACACACACACACACACACACACACACACACACACACACACACACACTAGCCGTGTGTATTTATAGCTGCATGACGAGGCGTTGAAAGGGGAGTTTTTCTCTGGGCCCTGCAGACTACCAGTAGAGGGTAGTCAGGGAGGGGGTCAGTACGTATTAATAGCCCTGTCTGTCTAGCAGGTCTCCAATATATGACCATGTCTCTCACTCTCTCTGGGTCTCTCTCTGGGTCTCTCTCTCTCCCTCTGTCTGGCTCTAAGCCTCCTATAACTGTATGAAGGGCCCGTATATGTGTCATTGCCGTTACAACTGCTGTTGGATTGACGAGAAGCCTGTTGGATGACATGCTCTTGTCACATCTCAAGGACTCCTGCCGTCACTCAACAACAGTAGATTTATGTAACTGTTAAGAAGAAGAACTGCCATATTTGGGTGTTCTCGTTCCAATCTATGGGATTGAGGAAAATGTTTTGAGCTACATTTGCGATGAAATGCTGCAAAGCTGACTGACGAGAACGGTGTACATTCAGTGTCAACACAACACTGGGACAATTTGAAAATGTCTAGCAAAATGGCTGTCAAAATGACAGGAATTACTAAAAACAGTAGATGAAAGTCAATTAATTACATTTAGACCAAAAATCTTTACTACAAATTCTGCTGTGAAATTCAAAGTAATTCAGTCAGCTGTAATTAATCACTTGGATTAGTCTTTGCCCCGTTAGCTAACAGGTAAGAGGATACTGGCTGTCAACATAGCAATAAACAGCTGTTTAATGCATATTGGTGTAAAAATCGCTATCTCTTTATTAACCCAAAATTTCAAAATGAGCTTTGTCAATACTTGAATGGGATATATCATACACAACTATTGTTGTGATATGCTGCACTGCTGCTTTGAATATTTAGTCATATATTATACTGCCAACAATTATTCAAAGAAAAATCACTGTCTGCCACAGGACATTACATACATATTACATAATACATCTATAGGAGAACTACAGTAGAATAGTGAGAAACTGATTAAAATGGTCGTCCATGAGTCCACTGCTACTGGGCCCCTGTTTCACCTCCATTAGACTGAGTTGAAGAAAGTCAGATATTTTTTTCTTTCATCTCTCACTATCACTCACTATCTCTCTAGTTCTCTCTCTCTCTCTCTCTCTCTCTCTCTCTCTTTCTCTCTCGCTCTCTCTTTCTCTTTTCTCTCTCTCTGTCAGCAGCTGGAACATGACACTGGGTGCAGGGTAGAAGACATCACAAGAGCACAGGTCAAGGCATAACTGATTGGTAAAGGAGAGTTATGCACACGTACATGCACTACACACCCAGCCATGGGTCACTTAGCACAAACATGTTCATATAGCATACAGTATGCAATAAAATACACAGCTTTAAGTCAATGAAGCAAGCACCTGTATAATATAATTTAAACATAGTCAAAGCACATGACCTTATTTAGTGCAAAAATATTTTCATTCAGTAAATGCTTTTGTTAATCTGTTTTACTCTTTATAATAACATAATTTCATGTTTGTAAATGATGCCAGTAAAAACCAGCTACCCATAAGCAAACCAAGATCTATTCTTCCTTAATGATAATTGATTTAGCTGATGTAACTGCTTGTAATCCTCCACCAGACTCTGGAGAGACATATGCCACATTTACACAGCAGAAACTTTCTCAAGGGACGAGGAACTTTCCCAAGGGACGAGGAACCTTTGGAGGACCTCCACCGCAGGGACCAGGGTCTAAATTAAGTTCCAGGGACATTATTTTACCCCCAAAAAAGTCCCTGCTCAGGGAGTAGCACTTTCCAAAAGTATGGGAACTTTGGGGGTGGGGCTTGCATCACTGAACATTTCTAATTAATCGAGTAGCAGCATTTTATTTCACCCGCAATTTTTTAAAATGCAGCCGCAGACTGACTGTTTTTTGTTCACTTGGACACATTAACATGATGGAGAAGAAAGCATACAACGCACTTCCGACCAAGTCCAGGCCGTATTGAACATTTATGTGTCAGAGGTCTAATTTGCCTGATTAGGTAGGTCTTTAGACCGTGGTGGAAACGCAGACAGGCTGAAGAACAGAAACGGGCTGAAGGAACCTTTGAGTTCCTGGGACTCAAAGTTTTGGGTACTTTGGGTGGAAACACGGCTATAGTGATCCCCAGATCCCTCACTGACCTTGGACAGCGGCAGCGCCAGGAAGGCCCCCCCCCCACTGGATTCTACGATGACCGCCAGGAACTTTGGGTTGACGGCACAGAAGGAGCTGTCCCATGTCACCTTGGAAACGCGGATGTCGTCGTAGCCCTGCTCCGCCTTGACACCCTGGCCGAAGACATGGCGGAACTTACTCTGCCGCACGATGCTGCGACTCATCGCTATGGCGACAGGAGAAACACACACACACAAGGTAAGACTGGGATAAGAGATGGAGGATGATAGAAATAAGACCAACAACAACAAAACAACAACAACAAAATGCAATATGCTTTAAAAAGTGTGAAATAAATAGATGGCTGGACGAATGAATAGAACAATAAATAACTTTAGTATCGAGATCAAATTCCAACTGCTAGGTGAGTAGAGACCGGCACCCTCTTTACATGATGATATACCTTTGACCAACAAGCAGACAGAGCTTGCCCATATACTAACTGACATACACACATTCTCTCTCTCTCTCTCTCTCTCTCTCTCTCTCTCTCTCTCTCTCTCTCTCTCTCTCTCTCTCTCTCTCTCTCTCTCTCTCTCTCTCTCTCTCTCTCTCTCTCTCTCTCTCTCACACACACACACACACACACACACACATACACACACTCTCTTTCGAGTCTGTGTTTGTTTCCATCATCTCCTAATACTAACCCACATACACACATTCACTCCTCACACTCACACACAGGCTTTCGTGTGTATGTTTGTTTCCATCATCTCCATGATTTGTTGTTGCCCTGGGCAACAGCGCAGTGGGACTGTGAACCCCGAAAAAACACCAGGAGACATTCTGGAGCAGTGATAGCCATCCCAACCGCTATTATTAGACAATTGTCCCACCAAACACTATGTGATAGGCAAACGTCAAACACCAAGCTCTGAGACCTAGAGGAGATATTATACTTTATATATGAACCTAGAAGACTAGCATATATAACTATAACTCTATTTGATGTATGATATCATTCTGATTAACAAGATTCCCTGGTCTACTAAAGCATATAGTACTCAGACTGAGTGTAATGTATATGGTAAAGCATACAAGGATCTCTCCAGTTTATTATATTAGCCACAAACAAACCCAAATCTAGATAGGCCAGTGTTATAGTCCCAGCAGACATAAAACTGTGAAATACTTTGCGTGAATGTTGTGTTTGTATGCTATATATAACATAAAGTGCCTCCAAACGGTACTTTGGAATTACCACATAGAAATACGCTTAAAAATAAATGTATTTGCACATGTACAACACTGTATATGCCTATGCCTTCCTTCTTGGAAGTAGCTCACCCTGTTATCAAGGAACATAAATACACTGAAGTGGGTCGCTTATAGGGACACATTACTGTATCATGGAGGCCGAAATGCCATGTTTACAAGGAGAAGTGGTGTATTTCAGATCCTTGCCTCATACACACACACCCCCCCACACACACCCAAGTTATTTGCTCCGCCTTTGTTTCACTTGTGTCCGTTTAGTCACGATTCAAGTTCGGAGGAAGATGGCTCTGCTCTCAGGCGCACAAGGGGGACAGAGAAAGAGACAGACACTTCCCTAATATAGACATGTCAAACTGGCCGTCCGTCCCGCCCCGTCCGACCCCCTCCTCCTCCTCCTCCCAGCCGGCACACTGCTGAAATCTGGACATATTCCTGCAATGACAACATCTGTTGCTTGAACCCCGTTTTTTGTGCACCTCATAGATCCTAAGATCTATGATCCATAGATAGATCTAGGCCTACATGGCAGACATTGAGCGTTGATCTTTCATGTTATAGACTAGGAACCGGGCTGGTGGGTGCTGGGTGGTGGGTTGGGTGGGGTGGGCTGGGGGTGGGGGGGTGACCCGTGTGCCGACTCCCTAATGCCCTCTCCGATCGTGCTCCCGAAAGGAGCCCGCAGCTGCTCCGCTCGGAGACCTGAGCTGGCTACTGGAAAAACTCACACACTGTGACAGAGTGAACCAAGTCCCAAGTCGAGTGAACCCCCCCCCCCCCCCCCCCCCCCCCTCATGGGGGCCTTGGTTATTTAGCAGTGCGGCAAAAGAAGCCGACGCACTTAGATACAGATACAGGCCTATTCGCTTGATCGTATAGCCCAGAACAGTGCACAGAAAACTCACCTCAGGTCGTGAGGAAAACCCGTCCCCCCCCTTTGGTCTTGGTAGTCTCCCCTTTGGTCTTGGTAGTCTCCCCGGTCGCAGTAACGCAGTAACGCGGTAACGGTCAATTTCCAATTGGATCGCACTCAGAATAACAGCCGCGCGTTCATGAGCGCGTGGAGAGACGCACTAGAGACTGAGCCTATGATACGTGACGCACCTCGGCACGGAGAGAGAGAGAGAGAGAGAGAGAGAGAGAGAGAGAGAGAGAGAGAGAGAGAGAGAGAGAGAGAGAGAGAGAGAGAGAGAGAGAGAGAGAGAGAGAGGGGGCTATTGGGCAGAGCAGAGAGGGGGGGTAGAGATGTGTGTGTGTGTGTGTGTGTAGACCGTTGGGGGGGGGGGGGGGGGGGTGATGGGGGGAGCGAGGTGCCGTCTATTTTGGAACCGACTGTGCCCAGAATGTGAGCGCGAGGGCCGCTCGTTACGTCGGCGCGCAACGCGGACAGCGTCGCGGTGAAGGTGGCGCGTCTGCGCCGATCGGAGCTCTTTGGTTGGACTCTGTGACCAGTCATCGTGTGTCTTATTCACGCAAAATATGTGAAAGAGTGGTCATATAGGATTGGCCAAAGCCTGCTATAGGCTACCAAATGAATGATTGAACAACCCTGACGCGAGGTAAACGTACACATGGTTCCAGATCCAGATCCAAGTGTGAATGGTTTTGGAAGGACTTTATGAGCAAAACAAATTAGTGTTTTATTACGCCTACAACGGCAACGTATACCAAAACATCTACCAAACCAGGAACAGCGCCACTAGCCTACGTGTGGCCACATATTATCAGAGAATACCAGAGAATGCATAGGAAAGAAGTTAAAGGGGCTATAGACGATATATTTAGCCACAAGATGTCGCACTAGAGCACCAGCATCTCAAAGCACAACAATTGGGAGTGTTCTTTACCTTCTTAACTCATCTCGTCATGAACGCGCAGCCGGACCGGACACCAAAACAAAGAAAATAGAAGCTCAGATTACAACACACACAGAGGGAGGGTGCCTTCATTCTCTGGTCAGGTGCCAATAGTTGTTTGCTGCTATATTAATGTTCAGGATATCGTCTATAGCCCCTTTAAGAGTAACTATTTTCTATTTTCTGCCATTTACGCCATTTTCTCCTCATGACAAAGTCAATATGTTTCATACCGTGTCCCGCCGTGTGTAGTCTACGCTTGTTCGAATTCCACCTGTGCCACTGAGTTTTTAGATTAAACAGTGAGCCTGAATTTGTTTCATGTCATGTTATTAAATTCAGGATTGTTTTTGTATATATTATAATATTTTATGGAACACGCATGGAAAACACATCTGTGATTAGAACAAAAAAAGTGTGAGAAAAGTGTCTATTTGCACCCGGGTGAGAATAGCCACACGGCCACGCCAAACTTGAAGAACTGGTCCACAAGCCAAGTGTTCTTAAATGACCACAATTATGAGGATGGTGAGGTGCAGGAAACTGCGTTGTGCATATTCTGTGGTGTAGTGGTTTGCTTAACATGCAAAAACTCCCCGGTTCGAAACCACTGGGGTTTAACATAGTTTAAGACCATTAACGGGGAAGCCATTTGTACCTAGTAGATGTCAAACAAGGGAAGCCAAAACCAACATTGCATTCGGACATAAGGAAAGAACATCATTGCTGCTGTCGTCATCATGTGGTGTGTTCTTTGAGGAAGAAGGCCGCCGACACAGGATCGCTTTTAACTCACTGCATTTGTTTAGCTTTAGGTATATTATCTATGAAGCAAATGGAGAGGAATTGTAAAATTCACGCGCGGAGCTACCCCTTAGCTGGATATCTAATAGATACGCTGCCTGGGGGTTTCTGCCCTTCCCCCGGATGTGTGGTTTGGTAGTACCTGGGCAGGCGTGGCCTCTATGACGCATAATATGCTCTGATTGGCTAGTGTTGCACGCCCGCCCCCAATGTATTATGTGTGCCGCCATCTGGTGGCCAGGTGCGGTTAATACAACTTATATATTTATTTCTATTCCCTAGTGGCTATGTGTAGATATTACAGCCTGTTGATACATATGTGCGGTTATACATTCGTCACAATCATCATGTTCATTAGTGTATTGATGTAGTTACTCTCTCTCGCTTGCTCTCTCTCTCTCTCTCTCTCTCTCTCTCTCTCTCACCCCAACTGGTCAAGGCAGATGACCACCCACCTAGAGCCGAAGGGTCTGTCCAAGGTTTCTGCCTTTTAACAGGCAGTTTTTCCTTGCCCCCGTGCCAAGTGCTTGCTCATGGTGGTACTGTTGGGTCTCTGTAAATGTTATTAGGAGTTCGGTCTAGACCTGGGGCCTCATTTATAAAGGTCTCTGCCCACGAAAATGTTGTGGAAACAGGGCTGAAATGTGCGTACGCATCTTTCACCACCAACGTCGTGATTTATAGAAAAAAACCTTGCGGAAAAGAGTGCGCAGTTCTACGCATACTTTCACCCTGGAGTAAAGCTCCCGCAAAGTTTTTCAAACAGTGAACTCCGGAGACGACCACAGGAAGTTGGTGGCGGTAATGCACCATATCGGTTTGCAAACCGCCAATAATGCCAAAAGAAGAAGAACACGCCACCGTCCGTTATCCAATGCACATTGCGCACCACATACTATGACTTTGGATTTATTTATTCATTTTATAAAAAGCACCCATTATGAAATATGAATTAAGGCAATATTATGTATCACTTAAAAGTTTCATTAATTACCTTCATAAATAGGCCTACATTCAATAAGCCTGTGGCCATTTGAAATTAATGCCCCTATTGGCCTATCAATAATGCAAGGCCTATAAATAGTGGTCTGATGGCCTCTGTATTCTAACGTGCGCTAATATGGCAGCCTTGGCATTGCTCGAGGATATGGCGAGAGGTATGCGACGCGAGCGCGTTTTAAGGGACCACGAAGATTACCTGGCCGACGATGATGAATGGCTAATAAGCCGTTTCAGGCTTCCTAGAGCCATTCTCGTGCAAATCTGTGGTGAACTGGAATTAGCTTTCGAACGGCCTACTCGCCGGAATAGGTCCATACCTGTGCAGGTACAAGTATTGACCACCCTTGGATTTTTGGCTACCGGGACGTTCCAGCGCGAGCTTGCCGATAGGTCCGGCATATCACAGCCATCACTGAGCGCGATTATGCCAGCCGTGTGGAGAGGTTTGATTGAATTGACCCCTCGTTACATAACGTTTCCCTATACTGCTGTTGAACAGGCCAACATTAAAATGCAATTTGCCGCAATGTCCGGTTTTCCTAATGTAATCGGAGCTATTGACGGCACACATATTGCGATAAAAGCACCGACTGATAATGAGTATGCTTATGTCAATCGGAAGCAATACCATTCAGTCAATGTGCAAATCATATGCAATGCAGACATGACATTTTTAAATGTCGTGGCTCGTTGGCCAGGCTCAACCCACGACTCTTTTATGTTGAGACAAAGTAGTGTAGGAAGAAGGCTCCAGGCTGGCGCTGTGCAGGATGGTTGGCTTCTGGGTATGTATATGTGCGTTTTTGGTGTCATAAAAAAACGTTTACGTAGAGTGGTTTTCCAACATTTTACAACCTACAATTATCATGCAGGAGATAGTGGGTATCCCCTGAGGAGCTGGCTCCTCACTCCCTTCTCCAACCCACAAACCCAAGCTCAGCTAAACTACAATGACATGCATGCGCGCGCTCGGGTGGTGGTAGAGCGCTCCATTGGCCTTTTCAAATCTCGCTGGAGGTGCCTGGATAAGTCTGGAGGAATCCTGTTGTATACACCTGAAAAGGTTTGCGCCATTATCCGGGCATGTGCAGTTTTGCACAATATAGCACAGAGGCACAGAATTCCTGCACCTGCTTCCATATTGCCCGACGACATGGATGCGCACGCGGCGAATGAGGACCACGCTCCTAGAGCTGTTGAATTGCGCGAACAAGTGATGGGGCGTTTATGGACAGGTAAGACACACAACATACTTTTTTAGCTCTTTTATTGCACAACAAATGTCAGACAATACACTTCGGCAGTCAATTTACCGATGGCTTCTATAATTTCTTTCTGTGACTGCAGCACGGCATCAGTGAGGACACGGGCCGAGGGCACGCCGCGAATGGCGCCTGATGGAGTGGAGCGTGCGCTGGAGGCTGACGCAGGGGCGCTGGAGGCTGACGCAGGGGCGCTGGAGGCTGACGCAGGGGCGCTGGGTGCGCTGGTGCCTGGGTCGCTGGGTGCGCTGGAGCCTGGGTCGCTGAGGCCGCTGGTGCATGGAGGGCTGCTGGCATCTGGTGCACTGTCCATCCGGGACCTCTCGCCTGCATGTGGCAGAAAAATAAAGCCCATTGAAATTTAATTTCGGTCTCATGTTATTTATATGCGTGTATGTGTTTATAATGAATGGTATAAGCTTCAATACAACTTTTCAATCTCACTTACCTGCGTCTGTGTCCCCCTCATCCTCGGGCACAATTCCTGAGAGCAATGTTTCCCCCATGATGCCAGCAACCCTCTCGTCCAGAGGTGATGGTGGGGGCTTCCCCGACCCACCTCCAGTGATGAGGACACTCTGGCGGTATTCAGTGATCCTCTTTTTAGAATCTACCTTCATGTCCGACCACTTCTTTTTAATTTCACCAAATGATCTTTGTGTCGAACTGACCTCATTCACAGCAGCTGCCACGGACTGCCATGATATTTGTTTGTTCTTCTTGGTTACCCCTGTACTTAGGCTCCCGAATAAAATACTTTTGCGGTGGTCAACTTCATTGAGAAGCACTTCTATTTCACAGTTCGAAAAACGCATTTTCTTCTTGGAAGGTGGATCCATTTCGGTGTAATGATAGCTCAGCAAAGGCTCCTTATATACTTATAAATATTAAGTGATTAATTAGCATTGACCTTATAAGGACTATTATGGGACGAACTTGGGAGGAGCATGGCGCTCGTGCACGCACGCCAAATTCAACGCAAGTTGGTATTTATAACGAGAAGAGTGCGTACAGGTGTACGCACATTCTGAGGTTTGGGCGTACGCAATGTTCTACGCAGGGTTTCACGCAGAGTTTTATAAATGAGGCCCCTGCTCCATTTGAAAAGTGCCCTGAGATAACTTCTGTTATGAATTGGCGCTATACAAATAAAATTGGTCCCTATCTCAACCATTCAACTGTCTATCAGACCCAAATGCTTTTACCCAGTTTCAAACCAGGGACCTTTCAAGTGTAAAGCTGACACGATAACCACAACACTACAGAAACAACTGTATCTTTGTGCTTTAGTAGCGACATGAATCCATGAATGACCACAATTTCTTGAGGGGGAGGAATTCCTTGTTTGATATCCTGTAAACATCTACTAGGTACAAATGGATTTCCCGTTAATGTTCTAAAATTGTGTAAAATCTTAAATGAACATAAATTGATCAAGTGCAGGCAGCAGCATTACATTGAGTTTAAACATTACACTGTCGATCAGAACCGAACGTTCCTACCCGGTTGAGAACTGGGGACCTTTCACGTGTGAGGCAAGCATGATAACCACTACACTACAAAAACTGCACAATGAAGCTTCCTGCACCTCCAGAAATGTGGGTGGTTTAAGAATTCACGTAGCTGCTAAAACCGAGAAAAGTAGATGTCTACTGAAAACACGACATTTTTAGGCAAAGTACACAGTTTCAGCTGTTTCTTTAGTGTAGTGGTTATCACGTTTGTCTCACACGCGAAAGGTCCCCCCGTTCGATTTGGGTCTTATAGCTGGTTGAGATCGGAACTCATTGATCCTTTCCTGATGTCAATGCAGGTTTTGGCTTTGCTAGTTTGATATCTTGTCAACATCTACAAATGGCTTTCACGTTAGTCATGTGTTCTAAAATGTTATCAAATTCCCTATGTTTCTGACCGGTTTCTAACCTGGGACCTTTCACGTGTTAGGCTAACGTGATAACCACTACACTACAGAAACTGCAGAACGCAGCTTCCTGCACCTCCAAAAATTTGCGTCGTTTTAGAATTCATACAGCTGCTAAAAACGAGAAAAGTAGATGTCTACTGAAAGCACGACATTTTCAGGCAAAGTACAAATATACAGCTGTTTCTGTAGTGTAGTGGTTATCACATTCTCCTCACATGCGATAGGTCCCCGGTTCGAAACCGGGCAGAAACAGTTGGGTCTAATAGCCGGTTGAAATCGGAACTCATTGAGCCTTTCCTGATGTCAATGCAGGTTTTGGCTTTCCTTGTTTGATATCATGTCAACATCTACTAGGTACAAATGGCTTTCCCATTAATGTTCTAAAAATTTATCAAGTTCCAGATGTTTCTGGCCGGTTTCGAACCAGGGACCTTTCGCGTGTTAGGCGAACGTGATAACCACTACACTACAGAAACTGCACAATGCAGCTTCCTGCACCTCCAGAAATTTGGGTCGTTTAAGAATTCATACAGCTGCTAAAAACGAGAAAAGTAGATGTCTACTGAAAGCATGACATTTTTAGGCAAAGTACAGCCACACAGCTGTTTTTGTAGTGTAGTGGTTATCACGTTTGCCTCACACGCGAAAGGTCCCCGGTTTGAAACCGGGCAGTAACATTTGGGTCTAATAGCTGGTTGAGATCGGAACTCCTTGATCCTTTCCTGATATCAATGCAGGTTTTGGCTTTGCTAGTTTGATATCATATCAACATCTACAAATGGCTTTCACGTTAGTCATGTGTTCTAAAATGTTACCAAATTCCCTATGTTTCTGACCGGTTTCGAACCTGGGACCTTTCACGTGTTAGGCGAACGTGATAACCACTACACTACAGAAACTGCAGAATGCAGCTTCCTGCACCTCCAGAAATTTGCGTTGTTTTAGAATTCATACAGCTGCTAAAAACAAGAAAAGTAGATGTCTACTGAAAGCACGACATTTTCAGGCAAAGTACAAATTTTCAGCTGTTTCTGTAGTGTAGTGGTTATCACATTCTCCTCACATGCGATAGGTCCAGAAACATTTGGGTCTAATAGCCGGTTGAAATCGGAACTCATTGATCCTTTCCTGATGTCAATGCAGGTTTTGGCTTTCCTTGTTTGATATCATGTCAACATCTACTAGGTACAAATGGCTTTCCCATTAATGTTCTAAAAATGTATCAAATTCCAGATGTTTCTGGCCGGTTTCGAACCAGGGACCTTTCGCGCGGGAGCCGAATATAGTTAAGCGTAACTTCCCTTAACTTTTCCCATTCATTCTCTATGGTAGTTCTTATCACTACGGATGTAATATATTTTTGGCCACAAGCGGGTTTTTGGGGGCGCTGTTTCTACAGTTTGAAGAAGAGTAGGCGTACAGAGTGAAGAAGAGGAATGACTGAACAGGTAGCGGCGGCACCCATTTATCTATCTATGTATCTATCTATATATATATCTATTTATCTATCCAACTATAAATCTATAACAACTATAAACTGTCTGTGTCATATAAAGATATCTATGTAGTATGAAAGGGATAATGTACAGTGAGACGGTCATTATTGAGAAATAAACCCCCTGGGTGATTCAAGACCCCCCCGCTTCGCGTCGAACTGCGTAAACAAATCAGTAATAACACAAAATATAAGCATTCATAATGTAGTATTCAAGAAGCCGTGTAATAAAAAATGATGTTACCTAGTCATTATAAATGTAATTCTGTCATTTTAATTATTACTGTGTAATATGCACGGTGTTTTGCTGTGTACAGAAGATAATGAAGAAGACCATCAGCTTTTTCCCTGGAAGGATGAAGGTCTCTTTCAGGAAGGGTCCATCTGGCCATCTACGGCAGGACCCCTCTGATGAGGCCATGAGGATCAAAAATAATCCTGCGCTTCAGGACAGGTCTCCTGCTCGGAAACATGACCTTGTGAAGGTTGATGCCCTCACTGTGGTCGTTCGGCGGGGTGGGGATGTGTCTGACCAACAGGAGCTGATGGGGGAGTATGTACTACAGTTTGGTAAATACAAGGGGAAATCATTCCGTTGGCTCCTGGAGAATAATGTTGGCTACATCATCTACCTCATCAAGAAGGTAGATGAGGAGGAGAGAGATGGACGCTTCAACCCCCAGGGACACAGCAAGGACAGCCTTCTCTCATTTCTCGAGTATGCCAGGAGCTTCCAGGAAATCGAAGACCTTCATAAGTACCTACTCTCCAGGCAGCCTGCAGCACCAGTGGCCTCAGAGGCCGACAATCTTGTTGGATTTGGAGCCAGGACCAAGGACACCTGGAGGCAGATCTGGGAGAGCAGGGCAGACGGATATGCTGCCTTCGTCTTAGGAGTCAAGTGCATCCAAAACAGCAAGATGTACAACCTGCAGCAGTACCTGCTCAAGTAGCCACCTGCAAAAGCCTCCACTACATCAGCTGCCTCCACACCTACATCTACAACAGGTGAGCTCACACAAATATGCAAACTCGTGTTGTATGTGAACATTTAATGTACTTAACACATTATTAATGTTATTGTTTAATCTCCTAGCGATGGAGGAGGATGAGGAGCTGGAGAGAGGGATGTTAAATATTTCTCCCTCTAAATTTGTCACTGAACTACGTAGGTGGATCTAATTTATAGTAATAAGAGGAAGTTGTAAAAAAAAAAAAAAAGTTTCTTTACACCCTTACTGTACATGATACAAGTCTAATGTTACCTGTGCTTTCAGGGCCAGAAGCAGCAGTCCCCATAGCCACAGCTGCGTCTCCAGCAACAGGTTTTTCGCCATCAGTGTGGAAGGAGGATTCTGTTTTCACCAGAATTCACCTGCCATTACTAGTTTGTTATTTTGGCCGTGTTCTGGCCTGTTTTGATGTGTGTGTTCTTTTATTCTATAAAAGGTCTGACATGTCAGCGATGAGGGTGAGTGTTCACGAGTTCTCTTTTTGCATGCTTGTTGCAGTGGTGGTTCAAGGGTTTGGCATGGAAATGAACATGTGAGCAAGAGAGCAGGAATAACACTTGATTTCTTTTAACAGTGAGGAGTAAACCAACAGCTGCTGCTACACGGTCAAAGTCCAGTATCACTGCTTCTCCTCTGCAAGGTTAATATACATGCACATACAGCCCATCTTTATTCACTGTGAAGATGATTTCCAGTTTTGTGACGTTTCCTTTTTGTTTTTGTTCTTTTCTGTTTCACTACCTCCGTTCCAGTGAAGACCCCTCTCCCAATACCTCCTCAGCTGCTCGCTTTGGCTCCATCCTTGACATCATTGCCTGTTGTTTCAAATGAACAAAGTATGACATTTCATTTTATTTTAATTGTCCACATCCTATAATACAATATGTATCCCATGTTGATGGCTCCATTTTGGTCCAAACCTTTGCCTCAATGTTTGCACTGCTGTCATATGATGAGGACCTGTCCTATTGACATTATCTGTTCATCGTGTAATGACTCCCTCACTCTTCCGTTTTGTGTTATGCAGCTCTGCCACACCCTACCTCTCATCCGGTACAGCCTGCAGTCTCTGCTCAGCCTGCAGCCTCTCACCCGTCACCTCCTGTTCATCCTGCAGCCACTGCCCCCAGCTACGACCATGATGTCAGCTCCTGGAATTGCTCTCACCATCAAAGAGTATGGATGAAGACAGAGATGGAGGCGATGGGGCTATGGCCAGGGTCCCGACCGGTCCGACATCTGGGGAACATGATCTCCTTGTGGCGACATCCACCTCAGCCCGAGCTCATAAACACCACCTCTGAGCTGCCGTCACCCAACTACTTTCAGCTCCATCCATTTTTCATTTGGAAGCCAGAGCATGACCTGATGGAGAGGGTGAGGAACAATTACATCCTGCCTTGCTTCTACGGCTGTCCCAACCCCCAGGTTGCCTCCTCTGGTGTGGGGAGGCCTCGGGTGATAGTTGGCATAAGCGGCCAGTACTACATATTGGCCTCCCGTCTGGGCTGCAAGGTATGCAGACGGCACTGGTTTGCAGACAAGCCGCAGTGGGTGGACATGCTGCCGAAGCGATTTCAGAACATCTTGCCAGCCTTCATCACCCATAAGAAGGCAATCTGCAAGACTGTGATGGATGAGCTGAGACGCAGCGGCAAGTCACCGAATGACATGGCCAACCAGATTAGGGAGATGCTGAATCTGAAATACGAAAGAGCCCACCTGGCCTACCTGCTCAGCGTGCAGAACACTAGGGATGCTGAAGCAGGGGTGTATGGACAGAGCACCATCACTGGGTTTCTGAGACGCGAGGACTCACCTGCTCCATTTAGGGAGTATGAAGATGCAGATGGCTGGTATGGAGTGTCTGTGACTTCACACTACCTGACAGAGTGCCTCCTCCAAGAGTACCAGCGGCAAGAGCTAGCTCTCACACTCCTGCTACAGGGTACCTTTGGACAGGTCTTCAGGTCCGACCACACTCGCAGAGTGGCAAGTAAGGTCACATTTTCATCTGGCACTATGTCATCCTATGCCATTATGAATGAGAACTGGATGATCCTGTCCTGGGTGATGCTGCAGTCAGAGGGTGACCAGCGCCTGGAGCCTATGTACGAGGGGCTGGCTCACCGCTACAGTTCTGCTGGAATAGAGAAGGCCAAGTACCAGTGGGTGGACAGGTATGAATCACAATAAATCATAACTAGTTTAAGTACTTATTTTACATACATCTGATTCATAATTATTCAGATATGTAATGGAAACATAATGCTGACACCATTCACTTACATTTTTCCATTAATAATTTCACATTTCTATTTTCTCTTCATGTCCAAACACAGAGACTGCTGTGCTGCTTTCAGAGTCCCAGACTCAAAGCCTTGGGAGCACCTCTTGTGGGATTCCTGGAGGACCACAGATGCTGTTGTGGCAGAGGTGACCTCCGGGAACTTGGCCAACACCTGTGCCTCACGGAGCAAGTTCAACAACGACATAGTTGTCAGACTTGTTCCACTGCATGCGGCGGTTCACCAGGGAGTGTGTCTCGGAGCATCATCCACTCTACAGCTCCTTCTGCAAGTTTCTCTCTGCAGTCTTCACTGTAGTAGACCAGAGTGACCTGGAGAAGCTGAAGGAAGCGTACACCTTCTGTAGGATTGCTCCTGCCATTCCAACCAAGCAGCACATCAGGGAGCACTGCAGGACAAAGGTGCCACATCCGAGGGAACTGGTGCAGAGAGTCGAACAGGTCTTCCACCATTTCCACCTGGCTAAGGACCCCAACGACGTGCTCCTCTTCAAAGCCGTCCATGCTGAAGGTCTGGAGGATCCAGCGTGTGCACATCCTGAGAGGCTGCCTGAGTGACCCGGAAGTGGAGGATGGGATCCTCTATAGGTACGGCAGGACCCTGCAGCTGAATCACACCAAGGGCGAGGGGGCGGCTGTGCCTATCTGGATCCCTGTGAGGGGGACCTCCCAGCAGGAGGGCTTTCATTTCCACCAGGCTCGGTGGGTGACCGGTAACCAGGTCTCCACTGAGCTGTTCCAGGCCCAGGGTTTGACAGGAGTCGTGCGCTGGAACTTCCAGAGGCTGGTGGACTTAAAACAGCCTGACGTTGTCCTACCTGCTGTGTTTGACCCTGTGCTGATCATGGATCTGAACGTGGCATCAGTGAAAGTGACAGGGCAGGCCAAATATCCAGTGCTGCACGTGTCCAACAGGGACACAGGGGAGAGGTTTGGCCTCCAGTATCTAGAGCCAGTCTGTCGTCCAGTTCCCCTCAACTGGGACAAACACAAGTCCCAAAAGAAAGTTCCTCCGGTGACTCCTGTAGCTCCAGAGACAGAACAGCAGTCCTGCCAGCAGTCCCCTGTCCAAGCTGTGGTGTTCCACTTCCCCGCTGCCCCTGTTGTTTCTTCTGAGGCCTTGGAGGGAGAAACCTCTGAGGTAAGTACTCGTATTCACTCCCTCACACTCTTCAGCTTTTTGATTATTGTCACTTTAAGCTAATACGCCCTCTGTTTCAGGAGAAGATGGAAATGGGTGAGCTGGCATCCCTTTGTGCTGAAACCCATCCAGCCCCACCAGCAAAGGCCCCAGCCTCACGGGATTCCTCCCCACAAGCTGCCCTGATGGATACAGGTAATTCAGATTATATCACACACATGCTTAATAGTGTAGCCATTCTCTCTCTCTCACACAGTCTCACTCACTCACTTTTCTCTCTCTCTCACACACACACACACACACTCTCTCTCTCTCTCTCTCTCTCTCTCTCTCTCTCTCTTACTTATTCACTCTCTCTTCTGTCTCTCTCTTACACACGCACGCACGCACGCGCGCGCACACACACACACACACACAAACACAAACACACACACACACACACACACACACATGGTTTAAACTAATGATTTGTCATTAAGGCTTTGTCATTAAAATAATTCTGTGCCTCTCTTTCAGATCTAAAGAGCACTCCACCACTGCCCCCAAGAGCTTCTCCGCGAGCTGCCCGCACTGGCCCCATTAAGACTGGAGGTCTAATATTCGTGTTGGACCACAGCCGATGGACAGAGCCCATGAGAGCTGCCATCGATGGACTCCTGGCCAAGCATCATGGCAGGAAAGAAATCCTAAAGTGGGTGGATGCTGACTATGCTGCCCTGGTTCAAAGGTCATGCAGGGATCCCAACAGCCTCCTGCACCCCACCACCAGACAGCATATCTCGCGATACGTCAAGCATGTAGCTAAGCTCAAGAACGCTAGCACATCATTAAACACCAGCCCGGAGAAGCTCCTGGAGACCCAGCAGCTGTGGCAGAGTCTGACTGCAGAAGAGGTCAGTGTCCCAGTCACAACTCTGCCACCTGCTGTGGTAAACCCCCCAGCAGTCAACCCTTCCCAGAGTGCCACCACTAACCAGGCAGAAATAGAAAGGGTGGTAAGGGAGGTCCTGGAAAAGACAGCCCAGCAGCAGCAGCAGCAGCAGCAGAAGAAGAAGAAGTTGACGAGGACCTGCCTCGCATGTGGCCAGCCTAAGTCCCGCTACCTTGGGGATGGATCATCCATCCACTTTTTCCACCAGGCTGGAGAGGTGAGGTACTTCTTCTGCTCGAAAAAAGTCTACCAGACTTATGCAGGAGAAGGCCTCACCAATCCAAGGATGTCTTTTGAGGACTTTGCTGCCACTCCCTTCTACCAGCGGGAGCTGGAGTCATCAAAAGCGAGGGGGGCAGAGAGAAAGAGGGTCAAAGAGGAACGGAGCAAAATAAAAACTGAGCAGCACACCTTTGGCCGCCTTTGCCAGTTCTGCCACCAGCCCCTCAAACAAGGCCCCACAAGCCCACATATTCACACCACCTTCCCTGGGGTTACTGGCAAATATATATACTGCCCACAAAAAGTGTTGTCCCTGTACCGGACACAGGGGATGACCGACACCATGACCTGGAGGGACTTTCAACAGTCCAAACATTATGGGGCTGAAAAGCAGAGGTGGACAGAGGAGGAGGGAGGGAGGGGCTAGGCTTGTGTCTGTTACACCACGTCCGGCTACACGGTCCAACAATCCCATCTAGTGGCAGCTTGTCGCCACTCATCATCATTCCCCCAACACACCTGTTGGCAATTGGCAATCACCATTCCCTATTTAAGCCAGGGTTCTCCAGCCAGCCGATGCCAGTTTGTGCTCTTGTTTACCAAACCTCTTACCAGTGATCCAGTACCTGTCTGTTACTGAACCCCGCCTGCCTGACTACCCGCCTGTTGCCAAACCCCGCCTGCCTGACTACCCGCCTGTTGCCGAACCCTGTTGCCGAACCCTGTTGCCGAACCCTGCCTGCCTGACTACCCGCCTGTTGCTGAACCCTGTTGCTGAACCCTGCCTGCCTGACTACCCGCCTGTTGCCGAACCCCGCCTGCTGGACTACCCGCCTGTTGCCGAACCCCGCCTGCCTGACTACCCGCCTGTTGCCGAACCCCGCCTGCCTGACTACCCGCCTGTTGCCGAACCCCGCCTGCTGGACTACCCGCCTGTTGCCGAACCCCGCCTGCCTGACTACCCGCCTGTTGCCGAACCCCGCCTGCTGGACTACCCGCCTGTTGCCGAACCCCGCCTGCCTGACTACCCGCCTGTTGCCGAACCCCGCCTGCCTGACTACCCGCCTGTTGCCGAACCCCGCCTGCCTGACTACCCGCCTGTTGCTGAACCCTGTTGCCGAACCCTGCCTGACTGCCCGCCTGTTGCCGACCCATCGCCTGTCCGACTGCCCGCTTGTTGCCGACCCCTCGCCTGTCCGACTGCCTGCCTGATGCCGAACCCCTGCCTGCCCTATTACCGCGGGCCTAGCCTGGCCTGTTGCTATTTCCCTTTTGTGTAAATAAATTCCCTGTCTTTTCATCCCGTCTCCGCCTCCCTGTGTTCAGCGCTTGGGTCCACCCGTCCTGTTCCCTAACAGTGTCTGTATCTTTGCTATATCTGTATATTTGTTCTGTACATGTGTTTTTATTAATCAATTCAAACTAAAGCAAAGACATTGATATTGTCCTTATACAGAATATGCATACCTTATATTATAATTGCAAAGGCAGTCAACATTAACCAAATAAGCAATGCATTTATATTACAAGTTAAGCTAAGCTTTTTACACTAAACAAATACACAGGTGTGTGTTGCACAAAGGCATTGATCATAGTTTATCCCCTCATCTTTTGTAGGAGAAATAATTAGTATTGATATAATGATGGTCTACATTTAAGGACCATAATATATAATATACAATTGTTAGGAATACAATCCAGGCAATTCAACATTAGTTGAATTGCAACAGATTTGAACCGAGGTATCAAACAAAATTCTGAAATAAGTTGAACATTTCTATTGGCTGACTGAAGAACTGGCCAAAAATATGGACCTTATATTATAATTGCAAAGGCAGTCAACTTTAACTAAAAAAGCAATGCATTTATATTACAAGTTAAGCTAGGCTTTTTACACTAAACATACATTAAACAAATACACAGGTGTGTGTTGCACAAAGGCATTGATCATAGTTTGTCCCCTCATCTTTTGTAGGAGAAATAATTAGTATTGATATAATGATGGTCTACATTTAAGGACCATAATATATAATATACAATTGTTAGGAATACAATCCAGGCAATTCAACATTAGTTGAATTTAACATTAGCTGAATTGCAACGGATTTGAACCGAGGTATCAAACAAAGTTCTGAAATAAGTTGAACATTTCTATTGGCTGACTGAAGAACCGGCCAAAAATATGGGTCCATCGACGTGATTGGCTGGAAGTTCGTTATAGCTATATTCGGCTGGCCTTCGCGTGTAAAGCGAACGTGATAACCACTACACTACAGAAACAGCGGTATGGCTGCACTTTGCCTAAAAATGTCACGCTTTCAGTAGACATCTACTTTTCTCGTTTTTAGCAGTTGTATGAATTCTTAAACGACCCAAATTTCTGGAGGTGCAGGAAGATGTATTGCGCAGTTTCTGTAGTGTAGTGGTTATCACGTTCGCCTAACACGCGAAAGGGCTCCGGTTCAAAACCAGACAGAAACATTGGGAATTTGATGCACTTTTAGAACATTAACGTGATTGTAGATGTTGATATGATATCAAACAAGGAAAGCGAAAACTTGCATTGACATCAGGAAAGTAACAATGAGTTTCGATCTCAAATAAAAGCGTAAAGCGAATGAGATAACCACTACACTACAGAAACAGCTGGATGGCTGTACTTTGCCTAATAATTTCGAGCTTTCAGTAGCCATCTAATTTTCTCGTTTTTAGCAGCTATATGAATTCTTAAATGACCCAAATTTCTGGAGGCGCAGGAAGCTGCGTTGTGCAGTTTCTGTAGTGTAGTGGTTATCACGTTCGGCTAACACGCGAATGGTCCCCTGTTTGAATCCGGGCAGAAACATATGGATTTTGATACATTTTTAGAATTTTTGAGAAGGGAAAGCCATTTGTATCTAGTAGATGTTGATATGATATCAAAGAAGGAAAGCGAAAACTTGCCTTGACATCAGGAAAGTAACAATGAGTTCCGATCTCACCAGCTATCAGACCCAAATGTTTCTGCCCGGTTTCGAACCGGGGATCTTTCGCGTGTGAGGCAAACGTGATAACCACTACACTACAGAAACAGCTGTAGGTTTGAACTTTGCCTGAAAATGTCGTACTTTCAGCAGACATCTACTTTTCTCATTTTTAGCCGCTGTATGAATTCTTAAACGACCCAAATTTCTGGAGGTGCAGGAAGCTGCATTGTGCAGTTTCTGTAGTGTTGCGGTTATCACGTTCGCCTAACACGCGAAAGGGCTCCGGTTCAAAACCGGGCAGAAACATTGGGAATTTAATGCAATTTTATAACATTAACGTGATTGTAGATGTTGATATGATATCAAACAAGGAAAGCGAAAACTTGCATTGAAGTCAGGAAAGTAACAATGAGTTTGTGATCTCAACCAGCTATCAGACCCAAATGTTTCTGCCCGGTTTCGAACCGGGGACCTTTCGAATGTGAGGCAAACGTGATAACCACTACACTACAGAAACAGCGGTATGGCTGTACTTTGCCTAAAAATGTCACGCTTTCAGTAGACATCTACTTTTCTCGTTTTTAGCAGCTGTATGAATTCTTAAATGACCCAAATTTCTGGAGGTGCAGGAAGTTGCATTGTGCAGTTTCTGTAGTGTAGTGGTTATCACGTTTGCCTAACACGCGAAAGGTCCCCGGTTCGAAACCGGGCAGAAACTTCAGGATTTGATACATTTTTAGAACATTAAAGGGAAAGCCATTTGTATCTAGCAGATTTTGACATGATATCAAACAAGGAAAGCGAAAACTTGCATTGACATCAGGAAAGGATCAATAAATTCCGATCTCAAACAGCTATCAAACCCAAATGCTTCTGCCCGGTTTCGAACCAGGGACCTTTCGCGTGTAAAGCAAACGTGATAACCACTACACTACAGAAACAGCTGAGACTGTGTTCTACGCCTAAAAATCTCGTGCTTTCAGTAGACATCTAATTTTGGCGTTTTTAGCAGCTATATGAATTCTTAAAGGGGCACTTGGCAACTTTTTCAACTTAATAAACCCGTCTGGAAATCATTTGGATGGTTAAATGGTCTGTTCCGGTGTTAACGGTGACTGTCCCCGCTCCCCCCGGCGCCCCCCGGTGGAAAACCAGCCTTGCAACTTTGGGACTACCGTCCCGGTAAATTGGAAATGGGAAGTATCGCGAGAAGCGAGAACGAGCGAGAAACACAAACTGCTTTACGGTAATTCAACGTAAACACACACGCCCCCCTCAATAACGGTTAATCACGCTGGCTATACATGTCAGTGTTCTATGATACAGTGTATAATGTATTACCCACCTCGGTAGACATCGCGCCACACGAAAAAACCCGGCAACAAATGCACATGAGCAGCGGTAGAAAGGGGGAGGAGGGTGCCGCAAGTGAGTTTTTTTTACAACAGTGTTATGTAATATACGTCCCAGACCTGTAGGGGGAGCTCGTTGAGAAAACATGCGACCACAAAAGTGAAAACCAGCGAAGAAATGGCCAGAGTTGCCAAGTGCCCCTTTAAACGACCCAAATTTCTGGAGGTGCAGGAAGCTGCGTTGTGCAGTTTCTGTAGTGTAGTGGTTATCACCATTGCCTAACACGCAAATGGTCCCCTGTTTGAATCCGGGCAGAAACATCTGGAATTTGATACATTTTTAGAACATTAACGGGAAGGCCATTTGTACCTAGTAGATGTTGACATGATATCAAACAAGAAAATCCAAAACCTGCATTGGCATCAGGAAACGATCAATGAGTTCCGATCTCAACCAGCTATCAGACCCAAATGTTTCTGCCGGTTTCGAACCTGGGAACTTTCGCATGTGAGGCAAACGTGATAACCACTACACTACAGAAACAGCAGTATGGCTGTTCTTTGCCTAAAAATGTCACGCTTTCAGTAGACATCTACTTTTCTCGTTTTTAGCAGCTGTATGAATTCTTAAATGACCCAAATTTCTGGAGGTGCAGGAAGATGTATTGTGCAGTTTCTGTAGTGTAGTGGTTATCACGTTTGCCTAACACGCGAAAGGTCCCTGGTTTGAAACCGGGCAGAAACAGTTGGAAATTGATGCAATTTTAGAACTTTAACGTGAATGCAATTGGGAGATGTTGACACGATATCAAACTAGGAAAGCCAAAATCTGCATTGACATCAGGAAAGGATCAATGAGTTCCAATCTCAACCAGCTATCAGACCCAAATGTTTCTGCCGGTTTCGAACCTGGGAACTTTCGCATGTGAGGCAAACGTGATAACCACTACACTACAGAAACAGCAGTATGGCTGTTCTTTGCCTAAAAATGTCACGCTTTCAGTAGACATCTACTTTTCTCGTTTTTAGCAGCTGTATGAATTCTTAAATGACCCAAATTTCTGAAGGTGCAGGAAGCTGCATTGTGCAGTTTCTGTAGTGTAGTGCTTATCACGTTCGCCTAACACGCGAAAGGTCCCCGGTTGGAAACCGGGCAGAAACATCTGGAATTTGATACATTTTTAGAACATTAACAGGAAGGCCATTTGTACCTAGCAGATGTTGACATGATATCAAACAAGGAAATCCAAAACCTGCATTGACATCAGGAAACGATCAATGAGTTCCGATCTCAACCAGCTATCAGACCCAAATGTTTCTGCCGGTTTCCAACCCGGGACCTTTCGCGTGTGAGGCAAACGTGATAACCACTACACTACAGAAACAGCGGTATGGATGTACTTTGCCTAAAAATGTCACGCTTTCAGTAGACATCCACTTTTCTCGTTTTTAGCAGTTGTATGAATTCTTAAACGACCCAAGTTTCTGGAGGTGCAGGAAGATGTATTGCGCAGTTTCTGTAGTGTAGTGGTTATCACGTTCGCCTAACACGCGAAAGGGCTCCGGTTCAAAACCGGACAGAAACATTGGGAATTTGATGCACTTTTAGAACATTAACGTGATTGTAGATGTTGATATGATATCAAACAAGGAAAGCGAAAACTTGCATTGACATCAGGAAAGTAACAATGAGTTTCGATCTCAAATAGCTATCAGACCCAAATGCTTCTGCCCGGTTTCGAACCAGGGACGTTTCGCGCGTAAAGCGAATGAGATAACAACTACACTACAGAAACAGCTGGATGGCTGTACTTTGCCTAATAATTTCGAGCTTTCAGTAGCCATCTAATTTTGTCGTTTTTAGCAGCTATATGAATTCTTAAACAACCCAAATTTCTGAAGGTGCAGGAAGCTGCATTGTGCAGTTTCTGTAGTGTAGTGCTTATCACGTTCGCCTAACACGCGAAAGGTCCCCGGTTGGAAACCGGGCAGAAACATCTGGAATTTGATACATTTTTAGAACATTAACAGGAAGGCCATTTGTACCTAGCAGATGTTGACATGATATCAAACAAGGAAATCCAAAACCTGCATTGACATCAGGAAACGATCAATGAGTTCCGATCTCAACCAGCTATCAGACCCAAATGTTTCTGCCGGTTTCGAACCCGGGACCTTTCGCGTGTGAGGCAAACGTGATAACCACTACACTACAGAAACAGTGGTATGGATGTACTTTGCCTAAAATGTAACGCTTTCAGTAGACATCCACTTTTCTTGTTTTTAGCAGTTGTATGAATTCTTAAACGACCCAAATTTCTGGAGGTGCAGGAAGATGTATTGCGCAGTTTCTGTAGTGTAGTGGTTATCACGTTCGCCTAACACGCGAAAGGGCTCCGGTTCAAAACCGGACAGAAACATTGGGAATTTGATGCACTTTTAGAACATTAACGTGATTGTAGATGTTGATATGATATCAAACAAGGAAAGCGAAAACTTGCATTGACATCAGGAAAGTAACAATGAGTTTCGATCTCAAATAGCTATCAGACCCAAATGCTTCTGCCCGGTTTCGAACCAGGGACGTTTCGCGCGTAAAGCGAATGAGATACCACTACACTACAGAAACAGCTGCGACTGTGTTCTACGCCTAAAAATCTCGTGCTTTCAGTAGACATCTAATTTTGGCATTTTTAGCAGCTATATGAATTCTTAAAGGGGCACTTGGCAACTTTTTCAACTTAATAAACCCGTCTGGAAATCATTTGGATGGTTAAATGGTCTGTTCCGTGTTAACGGTGACTGTCCCCGCTCCCCCCGGTGGAAAACCAGCCTTGCAACTTTGGGACTACCGTCCCGGTAAATTGGAAATGGGAAGTATCGCGAGAAGCGAGAACGAGCGAGAAACACAAACTGCTTTACGGTAATTCAACGTAAACACACACGCCCCCCTCAATAACGGTTAATCACGCCGGCTATACATGTCAGTGTTCTATGATACAGTGCATAATGTATTACCCACCTCGGTAGACATCGCGCCACACGAAAAAACCCGGCAACAAATGCACATGAGCAGCGGTAGAAAGGGGGAGGAGGGTGCCGCAAGTGAGTTTTTTTTACAACAGTGTTGTGTAATATACGTCCCAGACCTGTAGGGGGAGCTCGTTGAGAAAACATGCGACCACAAAAGTGAAAACCAGCGAAGAAATGGCCAGAGTTGCCAAGTGCCCCTTTAAACGACCCAAATTTCTGGAGGTGCAGGAAGCTGCGTTGTGCAGTTTCTGTAGTGTAGTGGTTATCACCATTGCCTAACACGTGAATGGTCCCCTGTTTGAATCCGGGCAGAAACATCTGGAATTTGATACATTTTTAGAACATTAACGGGAAGGCCATTTGTACCTAGTAGATGTTGACATGATATCAAACAAGAAAATCCAAAACCTGCATTGGCATCAGGAAACGATCAATGAGTTCCGATCTCAACCAGCTATCAGACCCAAATGTTTCTGCCGGTTTCGAACCTGGGAACTTTCGCATGTGAGGCAAACGTGATAACCACTACACTACAGAAACAGCAGTATGGCTGTTCTTTGCCTAAAAATGTCACGCTTTCAGTAGACATCTACTTTTCTCGTTTTTAGCAGCTGTATGAATTCTTAAATGACCCAAATTTCTGGAGGTGCAGGAAGATGTCTTGTGCAGTTTCTGTAGTGTAGTGGTTATCACGTTCGCCTAACACGCGAAAGGTCCCTGGTTCGAAACCGGGCAGAAACAGTTGGAAATTGATGCAATTTTAGAACTTTAACGTGAAAGCAATTGGGAGATGTTGACACGATATCAAACAAGGAAATCCAAAACCTGCATTGACATCAGGAAACGATCAATGAGTTCCGATCTCAACCAGCTATCAGACCCAAATGTTTCTGCCGGTTTCGAACGCGGGACCTTTCGCGTGTGAGGCAAACGTGATAACCACTACACTACAGAAACAGTGGTATGGATGTACTTTGCCTAAAAATGTAACGCTTTCAGTAGACATCCACTTTTCTTGTTTTTAGCAGTTGTATGAATTCTTAAACGACCCAAATTTCTGGAGGTGCAGGAAGATGTATTGCGCAGTTTCTGTAGTGTAGTGGTTATCACGTTCGCCTAACACGCGAAAGGGCTCCGGTTCAAAACCGGACAGAAACATTGGGAATTTGATGCACTTTTAGAACATTAACGTGATTGTAGATGTTGATATGATATCAAACAAGGAAAGCGAAAACTTGCATTGACATCAGGAAAGTAACAATGAGTTTCGATCTCAAATAGCTATCAGACCCAAATGCTTCTGCCCGGTTTCGAACCAGGGACGTTTCGCGCGTAAAGCGAATGAGATACCACTACACTACAGAAACAGCTGCGACTGTGTTCTATGCCTAAAAATCTCGTGCTTTCAGTAGACATCTAATTTTGGCGTTTTTAGCAGCTATATGAATTCTTAAAGGGGCACTTGGCAACTTTTTCAACTTAATAAACCCGTCTGGAAATCATTTGGATGGTTAAATGGTCTGTTCCGTGTTAACGGTGACTGTCCCCGCTCCCCCCGGTGGAAAACCAGCCTTGCAACTTTGGGACTACCGTCCCGGTAAATTGGAAATGGGAAGTATCGCGAGAAGCGAGAACGAGCGAGAAACACAAACTGCTTTACGGTAATTCAACGTAAACACACACGCCCCCCTCAATAACGGTTAATCACGCCGGCTATACATGTCAGTGTTCTATGATACAGTGTATAATGTATTACCCACCTCGGTAGACATCGCGCCACACGAAAAAACCCGGCAACAAATGCACATGAGCAGCGGTAGAAAGGGGGAGGAGGGTGCCGCAAGTGAGTTTTTTTTACAACAGTGTTGTGTAATATACGTCCCAGACCTGTAGGGGGAGCTCGTTGAGAAAACATGCGACCACAAAAGTGAAAACCAGCGAAGAAATGGCCAGAGTTGCCAAGTGCCCCTTTAAACGACCCAAATTTCTGGAGGTGCAGGAAGCTGCGTTGTGCAGTTTCTGTAGTGTAGTGGTTATCACCATTGCCTAACACGTGAATGGTCCCCTGTTTGAATCCGGGCAGAAACATCTGGAATTTGATACATTTTTAGAACATTAACGGGAAGGCCATTTGTACCTAGTAGATGTTGACATGATATCAAACAAGAAAATCCAAAACCTGCATTGGCATCAGGAAACGATCAATGAGTTCCGATCTCAACCAGCTATCAGACCCAAATGTTTCTGCCGGTTTCGAACCTGGGAACTTTCGCATGTGAGGCAAACGTGATAACCACTACACTACAGAAACAGCAGTATGGCTGTTCTTTGCCTAAAAATGTCACGCTTTCAGTAGACATCTACTTTTCTCGTTTTTAGCAGCTGTATGAATTCTTAAATGACCCAAATTTCTGGAGGTGCAGGAAGATGTCTTGTGCAGTTTCTGTAGTGTAGTGGTTATCACGTTCGCCTAACACGCGAAAGGTCCCTGGTTCGAAACCGGGCAGAAACAGTTGGAAATTGATGCAATTTTAGAACTTTAACGTGAAAGCAATTGGGAGATGTTGACACGATATCAAACTAGGAAAGCCAAAATCTGCATTGACATCAGGAAAGGATCAATGAGTTCCAATCTCAACCAGCTATCAGACCCAAATGTTTCTGCCCGGTTACGAACCAGGGACCTTTCGCGTGTAAAGCGAATGTGATAACCACTACACTACAGAAACAGCTGGATGGCTGTACTTTGCCTAATAATTTCGAGCTTTCAGTAGACATCTAATTTTGTCGTTTTTAGCAGTTGTATGAATTCTTAAACAACCCAAATTTCTGAAGGTGCAGGAAGCTGCATTGTGCAGTTTCTGTAGTGTAGTGCTTATCACGTTCGCCTAACACGCGAAAGGTCCCCGGTTGGAAACCGGGCAGAAACATCTGGAATTTGATACATTTTTAGAACATTAACAGGAAGGCCATTTGTACCTAGCAGATGTTGACATGACATCAAACAAGGAAATCCAAAACCTGCATTGACATCAGGAAACGATCAATGAGTTCCGATCTCAACCAGCTATCAGACCCAAATGTTTCTGCCGGTTTCGAACCCGGGACCTTTCGCGTGTGAGGCAAACGTGATAACCACTACACTACAGAAACAGCGGTATGGATCTACTTTGCCTAAAAATGTCACGCTTTCAGTAGACATCCACTTTTCTCGTTTTTAGCAGTTGTATGAATTCTTAAACGACCCAAATTTCTGGAGGTGCAGGAAGATGTATTGCGCAGTTTCTGTAGTGTAGTGGTTATCACGTTCGCCTAACACGTGAAAGGGCTCCGGTTCAAAACCGGACAGAAACATTGGGAATTTGATGCAGTTTTAGAACATTAACGTGATTGTAGATGTTGATATGATATCAAACAAGGAAAGCGAAAACTTGCATTGACATCAGGAAAGTAACAATGAGTTTCGATCTCAAATAGCTATCAGACCCAAATGCTTCTGCCCGGTTTCGAACCAGGGACATTTCGCGCCTAAAGCGAATGAGATAACCACTACACTACAGAAACAGCTGGATGGCTGTACTTTGCCTAATAATTTCGAGCTTTCAGTAGCCATCTAATTTTCTCGTTTTTAGCAGCTATATGAATTCTTAAATGACCCAAATTTCTGGAGGCGCAGGAAGCTGCGTTGTGCAGTTTCTGTAGTGTAGTGGTTATCACGTTCGGCTAACACGCGAATGGTCCCCTGTTTGAATCCGGGCAGAAACATATGGATTTTGATACATTTTTAGAATTTTTTAGAAGGGAAAGCCATTTGTATCTAGTAGATGTTGATATGATATCAAAGAAGGAAAGCGAAAACTTGCCTTGACATCAGGAAAGTAACAATGAGTTCCGATCTCACCAGCTATCAGACCCAAATGTTTCTGCCCGGTTTCGAACCGGGGACCTTTCGCGTGTGAGGCGAACGTGATAACCACTACACTACAGAAACAGCTGTAGATTTGTACTTTGCCTGAAAATGTCGTACTTTCAGCAGACATCTACTTTTCTCATTTTTAGCCGCTGTATGAATTCTTAAACGACCCAAATTTCTGGAGGTGCAGGAAGCTGCATTGTGCAGTTTCTGTAGTGTTGCGGTTATCACGTTCGCCTAACACGCGAAAGGTCCCTGGTTCGAAACCGGGCAGAAACAGTTGGAAATTGATGCAATTTTAGAACTTTAACGTGAAAGCAATTGGGAGATGTTGACACGATATCAAACTAGGAAAGCCAAAATCTGCATTGACATCAGGAAAGGATCAATGAGTTCCAATCTCAACCAGCTATCAGACCCAAATGTTTCTGCCGGTTTCGAACCTGGGAACTTCCGCATGTGAGGCAAACGTGATAACCACTACACTACAGAAACAGCAGTATGGCTGTTCTTTGCCTAAAAATGTCACGCTTTCAGTAGACATCTACTTTTCTCGTTTTTAGCAGCTGTATGAATTCTTAAATGACCCAAATTTCTGGAGGTGCAGGAAGGTGTATTGTGCAGTTTCTGTAGTGTAGTGGTTATCACGTTCGCCTAACACGCGAAAGGTCCCTGGTTTGAAACCGGGCAGAAACAGTTGGAAATTGATGCAATTTTAGAACTTTAACGTGAAAGCAATTGGGAGATGTTGACACGATATCAAACTAGGAAAGCCAAAATCTGCATTGACATCAGGAAAGGATCAATGAGTTCCAATCTCAACCAGCTATCAGACCCAAATGTTTCTGCCCGGTTACGAACCAGGGACCTTTCACGTGTAAAGCGAATGTGATAACCAATACACTACAGAAAAAGCTGGATGGCTGTACTTTGCCTAATAATTTCGAGCTTTCAGTAGACATCTAATTTTGTCGTTTTTAGCAGCTATATGAATTCTTAAACAACCCAAATTTCTGAAGGTGCAGGAAGCTGCATTGTGCAGTTTCTGTAGTGTAGTGCTTATCACGTTCGCCTAACACGCGAAAGGTCCCCGGTTGGAAAACCGGGCAGAAACATCTGGAATTTGATACATTTTTAGAACATTAACAGGAAGGCCATTTGTACCTAGCAGATGTTGACATGATATCAAACAAGGAAATCCAAAACCTGCATTGACATCAGGAAACGATCAATGAGTTCCGATCTCAACCAGCTATCAGACCCAAATGTTTCTGCCGGTTTCCAACCCGGGACCTTTCGCGTGTGAGGCAAACGTGATAACCACTACACTACAGAAACAGCGGTATGGATGTACTTTGCCTAAAAATGTCACGCTTTCAGTAGACATCCACTTTTCTCGTTTTTAGCAGTTGTATGAATTCTTAAACGACCCAAATTTCTGGAGGTGCAGGAAGATGTATTGCGCAGTTTCTGTAGTGTAGTGGTTATCACGTTCACCTAACACGCGAAAGGGCTCCGGTTCAAAACCGGACAGAAACATTGGGAATTTGATGCACTTTTAGAACATTAACGTGATTGTAGATGTTGATATGATATCAAACAAGGAAAGCGAAAACTTGCATTGACATCAGGAAAGTAACAATGAGTTTCGATCTCAAATAGCTATCAGACCCAAATGCTTCTGCCCGGTATCGAACCAGGGACGTTTCGCGCGTAAAGCGAATGAGATAACAACTACACTACAGAAACAGCTGGATGGCTGTACTTTGCCTAATAATTTCGAGCTTTCAGTAGCCATCTAATTTTCTCGTTTTTAGCAGCTATATGAATTCTTAAATGACCCAAATTTCTGGAGGCGCAGGAAGCTGCGTTGTGCAGTTTCTGTAGTGTAGTGGTTATCACGTTCGGCTAACACGCGAATGGTCCCCTGTTTGAATCCGGGCAGAAACATATGGATTTTGATACATTTTTAGAAGGGAAAGCCATTTGTATCTAGTAGATGTTGATATGATATCAAACAAGGAAAGCGAAAACTTGCCTTGACATCAGGAAAGTAACAATGAGTTCCGATCTCACCAGCTATCAGACGCAAATGTTTCTGCCCGGTTTCGAACCGGGGACCTTTCGCGTGTGAGGCAAACGTGATAACCACTACACTACAGAAACAGCTGTAGGTTTGAACTTTGCCTGAAAATGTCGTACTTTCAGCAGACATCTACTTTTCTCATTTTTAGCCGCTGTATGAATTCTTAAACGACCCAAATTTCTGGAGGTGCAGGAAGCTGCATTGTGCAGTTTCTGTAGTGTTGCGGTTATCACGTTCGCCTAACACGCGAAAGGGCTCCGGTTCAAAACCGGGCAGAAACATTGGGAATTTAATGCAATTTTATAACATTAACGTGATTGTAGATGTTGATATGATATCAAACAAGGAAAGCGAAAACTTGCATTGAAGTCAGGAAAGTAACAATGAGTTTGTGATCTCAACCAGCTATCAGACCCAAATGTTTCTGCCCGGTTTCGAACCGGGGACCTTTCGCGTGTGAGGCAAACGTGATAACCACTACACTACAGAAACAGCGGTATGGCTGTACTTTGCCTAAAAATGTCACGCTTTCAGTAGACATCTACTTTTCTCGTTTTTAGCAGCTGTATGAATTCTTAAATGACCCAAATTTCTGGAGGTGCAGGAAGTTGCATTGTGCAGTTTCTGTAGTGTAGTGGTTATCACGTTTGCCTAACACGCGAAAGGTCCCCGGTTCGAAACCGGGCAGAAACTTCAGGATTTGATACATTTTTAGAACATTAAAGGGAAAGCCATTTGTATCTAGCAGATTTTAACATGATATCAAACAAGGAAAGCGAAAACTTGCATTGACATCAGGAAAGGATCAATAAATTCCGATCTCAAACAGCTATCAAACCCAAATGCTTCTGCCCGGTTTCGAACCAGGGACCTTTCGCGTGTAAAGCGAACGTGATAACCACTACACTACAGAAACAGCTGAGACTGTGTTCTACGCCTAAAAATCTCGTGCTTTCAGTAGACATCTAATTTTGGCGTTTTTAGCAGCTATATGAATTCTTAAAGGGGCACTTGGCAACTTTTTCAACTTAATAAACCCGTCTGGAAATCATTTGGATGGTTAAATGGTCTGTTCCGGTGTTAACGGTGGACTGTCCCCGCTCCCCCCGGCGCCCCCCGGTGGAAAACCAGCCTTGCAACTTTGGGACTACCGTCCCGGTAAATTGGAAATGGGAAGTATCGCGAGAAGCGAGAACGAGCGAGAAACACAAACTGCTTTACAGTAATTCAACGTAAACACACACGCCCCCCTCAATAACGGTTAATCACGCTGGCTATACATGTCAGTGTTCTATGATACAGTGTATAATGTATTACCCACCTCGGTAGACATCGCGCCACACGAAAAAAACCCGGCAACAAATGCACATGAGCAGCGGTAGAAAGGGGGAGGAGGGTGCCGCAAGTGAGTTTTTTTTACAACAGTGTTGTGTAATATACGTCCCAGACCTGTAGGGGGAGCTCGTTGAGAAAACATGCGACCACAAAAGTGAAAACCAGCGAAGAAATGGCCAGAGTTGCCAAGTGCCCCTTTAAACGACCCAAATTTCTGGAGGTGCAGGAAGCTGCGTTGTGCAGTTTCTGTAGTGTAGTGGTTATCACCATTGCCTAACACGCGAATGGTCCCCTGTTTGAATCCGGGCAGAAACATCTGGAATTTGATACATTTTTAGAACATTAACGGGAAGGCCATTTGTACCTAGTAGATGTTGACATGATATCAAACAAGAAAATCCAAAACCTGCATTGGCATCAGGAAACGATCAATGAGTTCCGATCTCAACCAGCTATCAGACCCAAATGTTTCTGCCGGTTTCGAACCTGGGAACTTTCGCATGTGAGGCAAACGTGATACCCACTACACTACAGAAACAGCAGTATGGCTGTTCTTTGCCTAAAAATGTCACGCTTTCAGTAGACATCTACTTTTCTCGTTTTTAGCAGCTGTATGAATTCTTAAATGACCCAAATTTCTGGAGGTGCAGGAAGATGTATTGTGCAGTTTCTGTAGTGTAGTGGTTATCACGTTTGCCTAACACGCGAAAGGTCCCTGGTTCGAAACCGGGCAGAAACAGTTGGAAATTGATGCAATTTTAGAACTTTAACGTGAATGCAATTGGGAGATGTTGACACGATATCAAACTAGGAAAGCCAAAATCTGCATTGACATCAGGAAAGGATCAATGAGTTCCAATCTCAACCAGCTATCAGACCCAAATGTTTCTGCCGGTTTCGAACCTGGGAACTTTCGCATGTGAGGCAAACGTGATAACCACTACACTACAGAAACAGCAGTATGGCTGTTCTTTGCCTAAAAATGTCACGCTTTCAGTAGACATCTACTTTTCTCGTTTTTAGCAGCTGTATGAATTCTTAAATGACCCAAATTTCTGGAGGTGCAGGAAGATGTATTGTGCAGTTTCTGTAGTGTAGTGCTTATCACGTTCGCCTAACACGCGAAAGGTCCCTCGGTTGGAAACCGGGCAGAAACATCTGGAATTTGATACATTTTTAGAACATTAACAGGAAGGCCATTTGTACCTAGCAGATGTTGACATGATATCAAACAAGGAAATCCAAAACCTGCATTGACATCAGGAAACGATCAATGAGTTCCGATCTCAACCAGCTATCAGACCCAAATGTTTCTGCCGGTTTCGAAGCCGGGACCTTACGCGTGTGAGGCAAACGTGATAACCACTACACTACAGAAACAGCGGTATGGCTGTACTTTGCCTAAAAATGTCACGCTTTCAGTAGACATCCACTTTTCTCGTTTTTAGCAGTTGTATGAATTCTTAAACGACCCAAATTTCTGGAGGTGCAGGAAGATGTATTGCGCAGTTTCTGTAGTGTAGTGGTTATCACGTTCGCCTAACACGCGAAAGGGCTCCGGTTCAAAACCGGGCAGAAACATTGGGAATTTAATTCAATTTTATAACATTAACGTGATTGTAGATGTTGATATGATATCAAACAAGCAAAGCGAAAACTTGCATTGACATCAGGAAAGTAACAATGAGTTCCGATCTCAACCAGCTATCTGACCCAAATGTTTCTGCCCGGTTTCGAACCGGGGACCTTTCGCGTGTGAGGCGAACGTGATAACCACTACACTACAGAAACAGCGGTATGGCTGTACTTTGCCTAAAAATGTCACGCTTTCAGTAGACATCTACTTTTCTCGTTTTTAGCAGCTGTATGAATTCTTAAATGACCCAAATTTCTGGAGGTGCAGGAAGTTGCATTGTGCAGTTTCTGTAGTGTAGTGGTTATCACGTTTGCCTAACACGCGAAAGGTCCCCGGTTCGAAACCGGGCAGAAACTTCAGGATTTGATACATTTTTAGAACATTAAAGGGAAAGCCATTTGTATCTAGCAGATTTTGACATGATATCAAACAAGGAAAGCGAAAACTTGCATTGACATCAGGAAAGGATCAATAAATTCCGATCTCAAACAGCTATCAAACCCAAATGCTTCTGCCAGGTTTCGAACCAGGGACCTTTCGCGTGTAAAGCGAACGTGATAACCACTACACTACAGAAACAGCTGCGACTGTGTTCTACGCCTAAAAATCTCGTGCTTTCAGTAGACATCTAATTTTGGCGTTTTTAGCAGCTATATGAATTCTTAAAGGGGCACTTGGCAACTTTTTCAACTTAATAAACCCGTCTGGAAATCATTTGGATGGTTAAATGGTCTGTTCCGGTGTTAACGGTGACTGTCCCCGCTCCCCCCCGGCGCCCCCCGGTGGAAAACCAGCCTTGCAACTTTGGGACTACCGTCCCGGTAAATTGGAAATGGGAAGTATCGCGAGAAGCGAGAACGAGCGAGAAACACAAACTGCTTTACGGTAATTCAACGTAAACACACACGCCCCCCTCAATAACGGTTAATCACGCCGGCTATACATGTCAGTGTTCTATGATACAGTGTATAATGTATTACCCACCTCGGTAGACATCGCGCCACACGAAAAAACCCGGCAACAAATGCACATGAGCAGCGGTAGAAAGGGGGAGGAGGGTGCCGCAAGTGAGTTTTTTTTACAACAGTGTTGTGTAATATACGTCCCAGACCTGTAGGGGGAGCTCGTTGAGAAAACATGCGACCACAAAAGTGAAAACCAGCGAAGAAATGGCCAGAGTTGCCAAGTGCCCCTTTAAACGACCCAAATTTCTGGAGGTGCAGGAAGCTGCGTTGTGCAGTTTCTGTAGTGTAGTGGTTATCACCATTGCCTAACACGTGAATGGTCCCCTGTTTGAATCCGGGCAGAAACATCTGGAATTTGATACATTTTTAGAACATTAACGGGAAGGCCATTTGTACCTAGTAGATGTTGACATGATATCAAACAAGAAAATCCAAAACCTGCATTGGCATCAGGAAACGATCAATGAGTTCCGATCTCAACCAGCTATCAGACCCAAATGTTTCTGCCGGTTTCGAACCTGGGAACTTTCGCATGTGAGGCAAACGTGATAACCACTACACTACAGAAACAGCAGTATGGCTGTTCTTTGCCTAAAAATGTCACGCTTTCAGTAGACATCTACTTTTCTCGTTTTTAGCAGCTGTATGAATTCTTAAATGACCCAAATTTCTGGAGGTGCAGGAAGATGTCTTGTGCAGTTTCTGTAGTGTAGTGGTTATCACGTTCGCCTAACACGCGAAAGGTCCCTGGTTCGAAACCGGGCAGAAACAGTTGGAAATTGATGCAATTTTAGAACTTTAACGTGAAAGCAATTGGGAGATGTTGACACGATATCAAACTAGGAAAGCCAAAATCTGCATTGACATCAGGAAAGGATCAATGAGTTCCAATCTCAACCAGCTATCAGACCCAAATGTTTCTGCCCGGTTACGAACCAGGGACCTTTCGCGTGTAAAGCTAATGTGATAACCACTACACTACAGAAAAAGCTGGATGGCTGTACTTTGCCTAATAATTTCGAGCTTTCAGTAGACATCTAATTTTGTCCTTTTTAGCAGCTATATGAATTCTTAAACAACCCAAATTTCTGAAGGTGCAGGAAGCTGCATTGTGCAGTTTCTGTAGTGTAGTGCTTATCACGTTCGCCTAACACGCGAAAGGTCCCCGGTTGGAAACCGGGCAGAAACATCTGGAATTTGATACATTTTTAGAACATTAACAGGAAGGCCATTTGTACCTAGCAGATGTTGACATGATATCAAACAAGGAAATCCAAAACCTGCATTGACATCAGGAAACGATCAATGAGTTCCGATCTCAACCAGCTATCAGACCCAAATGTTTCTGCCGGTTTCGAACCCGGGACCTTTCGCGTGTGAGGCAAACGTGATAACCACTACACTACAGAAACAGCGGTATGGATCTACTTTGCCTAAAAATGTCACGCTTTCAGTAGACATCCACTTTTCTCGTTTTTAGCAGTTGTATGAATTCTTAAACGACCCAAATTTCTGGAGGTGCAGGAAGATGTATTGCGCAGTTTCTGTAGTGTAGTGGTTATCACGTTCGCCTAACACGCGAAAGGGCTCCGGTTCAAAACCGGACAGAAACATTGGGAATTTGATGCAGTTTTAGAACATTAACGTGATTGTAGATGTTGATATGATATCAAACAAGGAAAGCGAAAACTTGCATTGACATCAGGAAAGTAACAATGAGTTTCGATCTCAAATAGCTATCAGACCCAAATGCTTCTGCCCGGTTTCGAACCAGGGACATTTCGCGCCTAAAGCGAATGAGATAACCACTACACTACAGAAACAGCTGGATGGCTGTACTTTGCCTAATAATTTCGAGCTTTCAGTAGCCATCTAATTTTCTCGTTTTTAGCAGCTATATGAATTCTTAAATGACCCAAATTTCTGGAGGCGCAGGAAGCTGCGTTGTGCAGTTTCTGTAGTGTAGTGGTTATCACGTTCGGCTAACACGCGAATGGTCCCCTGTTTGAATCCGGGCAGAAACATATGGATTTTGATACATTTTTAGAAGGGAAAGCCATTTGTATCTAGTAGATGTTGATATGATATCAAACAAGGAAAGCGAAAACTTGCCTTGACATCAGGAAAGTAACAATGAGTTCCGATCTCACCAGCTATCAGACCCAAATGTTTCTGCCCGGTTTCGAACCGGGGACCTTTCGCGTGTGAGGCAAACGTGATAACTACTACACTACAGAAACAGCTGTAGGTTTGAACTTTGCCTGAAAATGTCGTACTTTCAGCAGACATCTACTTTTCTCATTTTTAGCCGCTGTATGAATTCTTAAACGACCCAAATTTCTGGAGGTGCAGGAAGCTGCATTGTGCAGTTTCTGTAGTGTTGCGGTTATCACGTTCGCCTAACACGCGAAAGGGCTCCGGTTCAAAACCGGGCAGAAACATTGGGAATTTAATGCAATTTTATAACATTAACGTGATTGTAGATGTTGATATGATATCAAACAAGGAAAGCGAAAACTTGCATTGAAGTCAGGAAAGTAACAATGAGTTTGTGATCTCAACCAGCTATCAGACCCAAATGTTTCTGCCCGGTTTCGAACCGGGGACCTTTCGCGTGTGAGGCAAACGTGATAACCACTACACTACAGAAACAGCGGTATGGCTGTACTTTGCCTAAAAATGTCACGCTTTCAGTAGACATCTACTTTTCTCGTTTTTAGCAGCTGTATGAATTCTTAAATGACCCAAATTTCTGGAGGTGCAGGAAGTTGCATTGTGCAGTTTCTGTAGTGTAGTGGTTATCACGTTTGCCTAACACGCGAAAGGTCCCCGGTTCGAAACCGGGCAGAAACTTCAGGATTTGATACATTTTTAGAACATTAAAGGGAAAGCCATTTGTATCTAGCAGATTTTAACATGATATCAAACAAGGAAAGCGAAAACTTGCATTGACATCAGGAAAGGATCAATAAATTCCGATCTCAAACAGCTATCAAACCCAAATGCTTCTGCCCGGTTTCGAACCAGGGACCTTTCGCGTGTAAAGCAAACGTGATAACCACTACACTACAGAAACAGCTGAGACTGTGTTCTACGCCTAAAAATCTCGTGCTTTCAGTAGACATCTAATTTTGGCGTTTTTAGCAGCTATATGAATTCTTAAAGGGGCACTTGGCAACTTTTTCAACTTAATAAACCCGTCTGGAAATCATTTGGATGGTTAAATGGTCTGTTCCGGTGTTAACGGTGACTGTCCCCGCTCCCCCCGGCGCCCCCCGGTGGAAAACCAGCCTTGCAACTTTGGGACTACCGTCCCGGTAAATTGGAAATGGGAAGTATCGCGAGAAGCGAGAACGAGCGAGAAACACAAACTGCTTTACAGTAATTCAACGTAAACACACACGCCCCCCTCAATAACGGTTAATCACGCTGGCTATACATGTCAGTGTTCTATGATACAGTGTATAATGTATTACCCACCTCGGTAGACATCGCGCCACACGAAAAAACCCGGCAACAAATGCACATGAGCAGCGGTAGAAAGGGGGAGGAGGGTGCCGCAAGTGAGTTTTTTTTACAACAGTGTTGTGTAATATACGTCCCAGACCTGTAGGGGGAGCTCGTTGAGAAAACATGCGACCACAAAAGTGAAAACCAGCGAAGAAATGGCCAGAGTTGCCAAGTGCCCCTTTAAACGACCCAAATTTCTGGAGGTGCAGGAAGCTGCGTTGTGCAGTTTCTGTAGTGTAGTGGTTATCACCATTGCCTAACACGCGAATGGTCCCCTGTTTGAATCCGGGCAGAAACATCTGGAATTTGATACATTTTTAGAACATTAACGGGAAGGCCATTTGTACCTAGTAGATGTTGACATGATATCAAACAAGAAAATCCAAAACCTGCATTGGCATCAGGAAACGATCAATGAGTTCCGATCTCAACCAGCTATCAGACCCAAATGTTTCTGCCGGTTTCGAACCTGGGAACTTTCGCATGTGAGGCAAACGTGATACCCACTACACTACAGAAACAGCAGTATGGCTGTTCTTTGCCTAAAAATGTCACGCTTTCAGTAGACATCTACTTTTCTCGTTTTTAGCAGCTGTATGAATTCTTAAATGACCCAAATTTCTGGAGGTGCAGGAAGATGTATTGTGCAGTTTCTGTAGTGTAGTGCTTATCACGTTCGCCTAACACGCGAAAGGTCCCCGGTTGGAAACCGGGCAGAAACATCTGGAATTTGATACATTTTTAGAACATTAACAGGAAGGCCATTTGTACCTAGCAGATGTTGACATGATATCAAACAAGGAAATCCAAAACCTGCATTGACATCAGGAAACGATCAATGAGTTCCGATCTCAACCAGCTATCAGACCCAAATGTTTCTGCCGGTTTCGAAGCCGGGACCTTACGCGTGTGAGGCAAACGTGATAACCACTACACTACAGAAACAGCGGTATGGATGTACTTTGCCTAAAAATGTCACGCTTTCAGTAGACATCCACTTTTCTCGTTTTTAGCAGTTGTATGAATTCTTAAACGACCCAAATTTCTGGAGGTGCAGGAAGATGTATTGCGCAGTTTCTGTAGTGTAGTGGTTATCACGTTCGCCTAACACGCGAAAGGGCTCCGGTTCAAAACCGGGCAGAAACATTGGGAATTTAATTCAATTTTATAACATTAACGTGATTGTAGATGTTGATATGATATCAAACAAGCAAAGCGAAAACTTGCATTGACATCAGGAAAGTAACAATGAGTTCCGATCTCAACCAGCTATCTGACCCAAATGTTTCTGCCCGGTTTCGAACCGGGGACCTTTCGCGTGTGAGGCGAACGTGATAACCACTACACTACAGAAACAGCGGTATGGCTGTACTTTGCCTAAAAATGTCACGCTTTCAGTAGACATCTATTTTTCTCGTTTTTAGCAGCTGTATGAATTCTTAAATGACCCAAATTTCTGGAGGTGCAGGAAGTTGCATTGTGCAGTTTCTGTAGTGTAGTGGTTATCACGTTTGCCTAACACGCGAAAGGTCCCCGGTTCGAAACCGGGCAGAAACTTCAGGATTTGATACATTTTTAGAACATTAAAGGGAAAGCCATTTGTATCTAGCAGTTTTTGACATGATATCAAACAAGGAAAGCGAAAACTTGCATTGACATCAGGAAAGGATCAATAAATTCCGATCTCAAACAGCTATCAAACCCAAATGCTTCTGCCAGGTTTCGAACCAGGGACCTTTCGCGTGTAAAGCGAACGTGATAACCACTACACTACAGAAACAGCTGCGACTGTGTTCTACGCCTAAAAATCTCGTGCTTTCAGTAGACATCTAATTTTGGCGTTTTTAGCAGCTATATGAATTCTTAAAGGGGCACTTGGCAACTTTTTCAACTTAATAAACCCGTCTGGAAATCATTTGGATGGTTAAATGGTCTGTTCCGGTGTTAACGGTGACTGTCCCCGCTCCCCCCGGCGCCCCCCGGTGGAAAACCAGCCTTGCAACTTTGGGACTACCGTCCCGGTAAATTGGAAATGGGAAGTATCGCGAGAAGCGAGAACGAGCGAGAAACACAAACTGCTTTACGGTAATTCAACGTAAACACACACGCCCCCCTCAATAACGGTTAATCACGCCGGCTATACATGTCAGTGTTCTATGATACAGTGTATAATGTATTACCCACCTCGGTAGACATCGCGCCACACGAAAAAACCCGGCAACAAATGCACATGAGCAGCGGTAGAAAGGGGGAGGAGGGTGCCGCAAGTGAGTTTTTTTTACAACAGTGTTGTGTAATATACGTCCCAGACCTGTAGGGGGAGCTCGTTGAGAAAACATGCGACCACAAAAGTGAAAACCAGCGAAGAAATGGCCAGAGTTGCCAAGTGCCCCTTTAAACGACCCAAATTTCGGGAGGTGCAGGAAGCTGCGTTGTGCAGTTTCTGTAGTGTAGTGGTTATCACCATTGCCTAACACGTGAATGGTCCCCTGTTTGAATCCGGGCAGAAACATCTGGAATTTGATACATTTTTAGAACATTAACGGGAAGGCCATTTGTACCTAGTAGATGTTGACATGATATCAAACAAGAAAATTCAAAACCTGCATTGGCATCAGGAAACGATCAATGAGTTCCGATCTCAACCAGCTATCAGACCCAAATGTTTCTGCCGGTTTCGAACCTGGGAACTTTCGCATGTGAGGCAAACGTGATAACCACTACACTACAGAAACAGCAGTATGGCTGTTCTTTGCCTAAAAATGTCACGCTTTCAGTAGACATCTACTTTTCTCGTTTTTAGCAGCTGTATGAATTCTTAAATGACCCAAATTTCTGGAGGTGCAGGAAGATGTCTTGTGCAGTTTCTGTAGTGTAGTGGTTATCACGTTCGCCTAACACGCGAAAGGTCCCTGGTTCGAAACCGGGCAGAAACAGTTGGAAATTGATGCAATTTTAGAACTTTAACGTGAAAGCAATTGGGAGATGTTGACACGATATCAAACTAGGAAAGCCAAAATCTGCATTGACATCAGGAAAGGATCAATGAGTTCCAATCTCAACCAGCTATCAGACCCAAATGTTTCTGCCCGGTTACGAACCAGGGACCTTTCGCGTGTAAAGCTAATGTGATAACCACTACACTACAGAAAAAGCTGGATGGCTGTACTTTGCCTAATAATTTCGAGCTTTCAGTAGACATCTAATTTTGTCCTTTTTAGCAGCTATATGAATTCTTAAACAACCCAAATTTCTGAAGGTGCAGGAAGCTGCATTGTGCAGTTTCTGTAGTGTAGTGCTTATCACGTTCGCCTAACACGCGAAAGGTCCCCGGTTGGAAACCGGGCAGAAACATCTGGAATTTGATACATTTTTAGAACATTAACAGGAAGGCCATTTGTACCTAGCAGATGTTGACATGATATCAAACAAGGAAATCCAAAACCTGCATTGACATCAGGAAACGATCAATGAGTTCCGATCTCAACCAGCTATCAGACCCAAATGTTTCTGCCGGTTTCGAACCCGGGACCTTTCGCGTGTGAGGCAAACGTGATAACCACTACACTACAGAAACAGCGGTATGGATCTACTTTGCCTAAAAATGTCACGCTTTCAGTAGACATCCACTTTTCTCGTTTTTAGCAGTTGTATGAATTCTTAAACGACCCAAATTTCTGGAGGTGCAGGAAGATGTATTGCGCAGTTTCTGTAGTGTAGTGGTTATCACGTTCGCCTAACACGCGAAAGGGCTCCGGTTCAAAACCGGACAGAAACATTGGGAATTTGATGCAGTTTTAGAACATTAACGTGATTGTAGATGTTGATATGATATCAAACAAGGAAAGCGAAAACTTGCATTGACATCAGGAAAGTAACAATGAGTTTCGATCTCAAATAGCTATCAGACCCAAATGCTTCTGCCCGGTTTCGAACCAGGGACATTTCGCGCCTAAAGCGAATGAGATAACCACTACACTACAGAAACAGCTGGATGGCTGTACTTTGCCTAATAATTTCGAGCTTTCAGTAGCCATCTAATTTTCTCGTTTTTAGCAGCTATATGAATTCTTAAATGACCCAAATTTCTGGAGGCGCAGGAAGCTGCGTTGTGCAGTTTCTGTAGTGTAGTGGTTATCACGTTCGGCTAACACGCGAATGGTCCCCTGTTTGAATCCGGGCAGAAACATATGGATTTTGATACATTTTTAGAAGGGAAAGCCATTTGTATCTAGTAGATGTTGATATGATATCAAACAAGGAAAGCGAAAACTTGCCTTGACATCAGGAAAGTAACAATGAGTTCCGATCTCACCAGCTATCAGACCCAAATGTTTCTGCCCGGTTTCGAACCGGGGACCTTTCGCGTGTGAGGCAAACGTGATAACTACTACACTACAGAAACAGCTGTAGGTTTGAACTTTGCCTGAAAATGTCGTACTTTCAGCAGACATCTACTTTTCTCATTTTTAGCCGCTGTATGAATTCTTAAACGACCCAAATTTCTGGAGGTGCAGGAAGCTGCATTGTGCAGTTTCTGTAGTGTTGCGGTTATCACGTTCGCCTAACACGCGAAAGGGCTCCGGTTCAAAACCGGGCAGAAACATTGGGAATTTAATGCAATTTTATAACATTAACGTGATTGTAGATGTTGATATGATATCAAACAAGGAAAGCGAAAACTTGCATTGACATCAGGAAAGGATCAATAAATTCCGATCTCAAACAGCTATCAAACCCAAATGCTTCTGCCCGGTTTCGAACCAGGGACCTTTCGCGTGTAAAGCAAACGTGATAACCACTACACTACAGAAACAGCTGAGACTGTGATCTACGCCTAAAAATCTCGTGCTTTCAGTAGACATCTAATTTTGGCGTTTTTAGCAGCTATATGAATTCTTAAAGGGGCACTTGGCAACTTTTTCAACTTAATAAACCCGTCTGGAAATCATTTGGATGGTTAAATGGTCTGTTCCGGTGTTAACGGTGACTGTCCCCGCTCCCCCCGGCGCCCCCCGGTGGAAAACCAGCCTTGCAACTTTGGGACTACCGTCCCGGTAAATTGGAAATGGGAAGTATCGCGAGAAGCGAGAACGAGCGAGAAACACAAACTGCTTTACAGTAATTCAACGTAAACACACACGCCCCCCTCAATAACGGTTAATCACGCTGGCTATACATGTCAGTGTTCTATGATACAGTGTATAATGTATTACCCACCTCGGTAGACATCGCGCCACACGAAAAAACCCGGCAACAAATGCACATGAGCAGCGGTAGAAAGGGGGAGGAGGGTGCCGCAAGTGAGTTTTTTTTACAACAGTGTTGTGTAATATACGTCCCAGACCTGTAGGGGGAGCTCGTTGAGAAAACATGCGACCACAAAAGTGAAAACCAGCGAAGAAATGGCCAGAGTTGCCAAGTGCCCCTTTAAACGACCCAAATTTCTGGAGGTGCAGGAAGCTGCGTTGTGCAGTTTCTGTAGTGTAGTGGTTATCACCATTGCCTAACACGCGAATGGTCCCCTGTTTGAATCCGGGCAGAAACATCTGGAATTTGATACATTTTTAGAACATTAACGGGAAGGCCATTTGTACCTAGTAGATGTTGACATGATATCAAACAAGAAAATCCAAAACCTGCATTGGCATCAGGAAACGATCAATGAGTTCCGATCTCAACCAGCTATCAGACCCAAATGTTTCTGCCGGTTTCGAACCTGGGAACTTTCGCATGTGAGGCAAACGTGATACCCACTACACTACAGAAACAGCAGTATGGCTGTTCTTTGCCTAAAAATGTCACGCTTTCAGTAGACATCTACTTTTCTCGTTTTTAGCAGCTGTATGAATTCTTAAATGACCCAAATTTCTGGAGGTGCAGGAAGATGTATTGTGCAGTTTCTGTAGTGTAGTGGTTATCACGTTTGCCTAACACGCGAAAGGTCCCTGGTTCGAAACCGGGCAGAAACAGTTGGAAATTGATGCAATTTTAGAACTTTAACGTGAATGCAATTGGGAGATGTTGACACGATATCAAACTAGGAAAGCCAAAATCTGCATTGACATCAGGAAAGGATCAATGAGTTCCAATCTCAACCAGCTATCAGACCCAAATGTTTCTGCCGGTTTCGAACCTGGGAACTTTCGCATGTGAGGCAAACGTGATAACCACTACACTACAGAAACAGCAGTATGGCTGTTCTTTGCCTAAAAATGTCACGCTTTCAGTAGACATCTACTTTTCTCGTTTTTAGCAGCTGTATGAATTCTTAAATGACCCAAATTTCTGGAGGTGCAGGAAGTTGCATTGTGCAGTTTCTGTAGTGTAGTGGTTATCACGTTTGCCTAACACGCGAAAGGTCCCCGGTTCGAAACCGGGCAGAAACTTCAGGATTTGATACATTTTTAGAACATTAAAGGGAAAGCCATTTGTATCTAGCAGTTTTTGACATGATATCAAACAAGGAAAGCGAAAACTTGCATTGACATCAGGAAAGGATCAATAAATTCCGATCTCAAACAGCTATCAAACCCAAATGCTTCTGCCAGGTTTCGAACCAGGGACCTTTCGCGTGTAAAGCGAACGTGATAACCACTACACTACAGAAACAGCTGCGACTGTGTTCTACGCCTAAAAATCTCGTGCTTTCAGTAGACATCTAATTTTGGCGTTTTTAGCAGCTATATGAATTCTTAAAGGGGCACTTGGCAACTTTTTCAACTTAATAAACCCGTCTGGAAATCATTTGGATGGTTAAATGGTCTGTTCCGGTGTTAACGGTGACTGTCCCCGCTCCCCCCGGCGCCCCCCGGTGGAAAACCAGCCTTGCAACTTTGGGACTACCGTCCCGGTAAATTGGAAATGGGAAGTATCGCGAGAAGCGAGAACGAGCGAGAAACACAAACTGCTTTACAGTAATTCAACGTAAACACACACGCCCCCCTCAATAACGGTTAATCACGCTGGCTATACATGTCAGTGTTCTATGATACAGTGTATAATGTATTACCCACCTCGGTAGACATCGCGCCACACGAAAAAACCCGGCAACAAATGCACATGAGCAGCGGTAGAAGGGGGAGGAGGGTGCCGCAAGTGAGTTTTTTTTACAACAGTGTTGTGTAATATACGTCCCAGACCTGTAGGGGGAGCTCGTTGAGAAAACATGCGACCACAAAAGTGAAAACCAGCGAAGAAATGGCCAGAGTTGCCAAGTGCCCCTTTAAACGACCCAAATTTCTGGAGGTGCAGGAAGCTGCGTTGTGCAGTTTCTGTAGTGTAGTGGTTATCACCATTGCCTAACACGCGAATGGTCCCCTGTTTGAATCCGGGCAGAAACATCTGGAATTTGATACATTTTTAGAACATTAACGGGAAGGCCATTTGTACCTAGTAGATGTTGACATGATATCAAACAAGAAAATCCAAAACCTGCATTGGCATCAGGAAACGATCAATGAGTTCCGATCTCAACCAGCTATCAGACCCAAATGTTTCTGCCGGTTTCGAACCTGGGAACTTTCGCATGTGAGGCAAACGTGATAACCACTACACTACAGAAACAGCAGTATGGCTGTTCTTTGCCTAAAAATGTCACGCTTTCAGTAGACATCTACTTTTCTCGTTTTTAGCAGCTGTATGAATTCTTAAATGACCCAAATTTCTGGAGGTGCAGGAAGATGTCTTGTGCAGTTTCTGTAGTGTAGTGGTTATCACGTTCGCCTAACACGCGAAAGGTCCCTGGTTCGAAACCGGGCAGAAACAGTTGGAAATTGATGCAATTTTAGAACTTTAACGTGAAAGCAATTGGGAGATGTTGACACGATATCAAACTAGGAAAGCCAAAATCTGCATTGACATCAGGAAAGGATCAATGAGTTCCAATCTCAACCAGCTATCAGACCCAAATGTTTCTGCCCGGTTACGAACCAGGGACCTTTCGCGTGTAAAGCTAATGTGATAACCACTACACTACAGAAAAAGCTGGATGGCTGTACTTTGCCTAATAATTTCGAGCTTTCAGTAGACATCTAATTTTGTCCTTTTTAGCAGCTATATGAATTCTTAAACAACCCAAATTTCTGAAGGTGCAGGAAGCTGCATTGTGCAGTTTCTGTAGTGTAGTGCTTATCACGTTCGCCTAACACGCGAAAGGTCCCCGGTTGGAAACCGGGCAGAAACATCTGGAATTTGATACATTTTTAGAACATTAACAGGAAGGCCATTTGTACCTAGCAGATGTTGACATGATATCAAACAAGGAAATCCAAAACCTGCATTGACATCAGGAAACGATCAATGAGTTCCGATCTCAACCAGCTATCAGACCCAAATGTTTCTGCCGGTTTCGAACCCGGGACCTTTCGCGTGTGAGGCAAACGTGATAACCACTACACTACAGAAACAGCGGTATGGATCTACTTTGCCTAAAAATGTCACGCTTTCAGTAGACATCCACTTTTCTCGTTTTTAGCAGTTGTATGAATTCTTAAACGACCCAAATTTCTGGAGGTGCAGGAAGATGTATTGCGCAGTTTCTGTAGTGTAGTGGTTATCACGTTCGCCTAACACGCGAAAGGGCTCCGGTTCAAAACCGGACAGAAACATTGGGAATTTGATGCAGTTTTAGAACATTAACGTGATTGTAGATGTTGATATGATATCAAACAAGGAAAGCGAAAACTTGCATTGACATCAGGAAAGTAACAATGAGTTTCGATCTCAAATAGCTATCAGACCCAAATGCTTCTGCCCGGTTTCGAACCAGGGACATTTCGCGCCTAAAGCGAATGAGATAACCACTACACTACAGAAACAGCTGGATGGCTGTACTTTGCCTAATAATTTCGAGCTTTCAGTAGCCATCTAATTTTCTCGTTTTTAGCAGCTATATGAATTCTTAAATGACCCAAATTTCTGGAGGCGCAGGAAGCTGCGTTGTGCAGTTTCTGTAGTGTAGTGGTTATCACGTTCGGCTAACACGCGAATGGTCCCCTGTTTGAATCCGGGCAGAAACATATGGATTTTGATACATTTTTAGAAGGGAAAGCCATTTGTATCTAGTAGATGTTGATATGATATCAAACAAGGAAAGCGAAAACTTGCCTTGACATCAGGAAAGTAACAATGAGTTCCGATCTCACCAGCTATCAGACCCAAATGTTTCTGCCCGGTTTCGAACCGGGGACCTTTCGCGTGTGAGGCAAACGTGATAACTACTACACTACAGAAACAGCTGTAGGTTTGAACTTTGCCTGAAAATGTCGTACTTTCAGCAGACATCTACTTTTCTCATTTTTAGCCGCTGTATGAATTCTTAAACGACCCAAATTTCTGGAGGTGCAGGAAGCTGCATTGTGCAGTTTCTGTAGTGTTGCGGTTATCACGTTCGCCTAACACGCGAAAGGGCTCCGGTTCAAAACCGGGCAGAAACATTGGGAATTTAATGCAATTTTATAACATTAACGTGATTGTAGATGTTGATATGATATCAAACAAGGAAAGCGAAAACTTGCATTGAAGTCAGGAAAGTAACAATGAGTTTGTGATCTCAACCAGCTATCAGACCCAAATGTTTCTGCCCGGTTTCGAACCGGGGACCTTTCGCGTGTGAGGCAAACGTGATAACCACTACACTACAGAAACAGCGGTATGGCTGTACTTTGCCTAAAAATGTCACGCTTTCAGTAGACATCTACTTTCTCGTTTTTAGCAGCTGTATGAATTCTTAAATGACCCAAATTTCTGGAGGTGCAGGAAGTTGCATTGTGCAGTTTCTGTAGTGTAGTGGTTATCACGTTTGCCTAACACGCGAAAGGTCCCCGGTTCGAAACCGGGCAGAAACTTCAGGATTTGATACATTTTTAGAACATTAAAGGGAAAGCCATTTGTATCTAGCAGATTTTAACATGATATCAAACAAGGAAAGCGAAAACTTGCATTGACATCAGGAAAGGATCAATAAATTCCGATCTCAAACAGCTATCAAACCCAAATGCTTCTGCCCGGTTTCGAACCAGGGACCTTTCGCGTGTAAAGCAAACGTGATAACCACTACACTACAGAAACAGCTGAGACTGTGATCTACGCCTAAAAATCTCGTGCTTTCAGTAGACATCTAATTTTGGCGTTTTTAGCAGCTATATGAATTCTTAAAGGGGCACTTGGCAACTTTTTCAACTTAATAAACCCGTCTGGAAATCATTTGGATGGTTAAATGGTCTGTTCCGGTGTTAACGGTGACTGTCCCCGCTCCCCCCGGCGCCCCCCGGTGGAAAACCAGCCTTGCAACTTTGGGACTACCGTCCCGGTAAATTGGAAATGGGAAGTATCGCGAGAAGCGAGAACGAGCGAGAAACACAAACTGCTTTACAGTAATTCAACGTAAACACACACGCCCCCCCCTCAATAACGGTTAATCACGCTGGCTATACATGTCAGTGTTCTATGATACAGTGTATAATGTATTACCCACCTCGGTAGACATCGCGCCACACGAAAAAACCCCGGCAACAAATGCACATGAGCAGCGGTAGAAAGGGGGAGGAGGGTGCCGCAAGTGAGTTTTTTTTACAACAGTGTTGTGTAATATACGTCCCAGACCTGTAGGGGGAGCTCGTTGAGAAAACATGCGACCACAAAAGTGAAAACCAGCGAAGAAATGGCCAGAGTTGCCAAGTGCCCCCTTTAAACGACCCAAATTTCTGGAGGTGCAGGAAGCTGCGTTGTGCAGTTTCTGTAGTGTAGTGGTTATCACCATTGCCTAACACGCGAATGGTCCCCTGTTTGAATCCGGGCAGAAACATCTGGAATTTGATACATTTTTAGAACATTAACGGGAAGGCCATTTGTACCTAGTAGATGTTGACATGATATCAAACAAGAAAATCCAAAACCTGCATTGGCATCAGGAAACGATCAATGAGTTCCGATCTCAACCAGCTATCAGACCCAAATGTTTCTGCCGGTTTCGAACCTGGGAACTTTCGCATGTGAGGCAAACGTGATACCCACTACACTACAGAAACAGCAGTATGGCTGTTCTTTGCCTAAAAATGTCACGCTTTCAGTAGACATCTACTTTTCTCGTTTTTAGCAGCTGTATGAATTCTTAAATGACCCAAATTTCTGGAGGTGCAGGAAGATGTATTGTGCAGTTTCTGTAGTGTAGTGGTTATCACGTTTGCCTAACACGCGAAAGGTCCCTGGTTCGAAACCGGGCAGAAACAGTTGGAAATTGATGCAATTTTAGAACTTTAACGTGAAAGCAATTGGGAGATGTTGACACGATATCAAACTAGGAAAGCCAAAATCTGCATTGACATCAGGAAAGGATCAATGAGTTCCAATCTCAACCAGCTATCAGACCCAAATGTTTCTGCCGGTTTCGAACCTGGGAACTTTCGCATGTGAGGCAAACGTGATAACCACTACACTACAGAAACAGCAGTATGGCTGTTCTTTGCCTAAAAATGTCACGCTTTCAGTAGACATCTACTTTTCTCGTTTTTAGCAGCTGTATGAATTCTTAAATGACCCAAATTTCTGGAGGTGCAGGAAGATGTATTGTGCAGTTTCTGTAGTGTAGTGCTTATCACGTTCGCCTAACACGCGAAAGGTCCCCGGTTGGAAACCGGGCAGAAACATCTGGAATTTGATACATTTTTAGAACATTAACAGGAAGGCCATTTGTACCTAGCAGATGTTGACATGATATCAAACAAGGAAATCCAAAACCTGCATTGACATCAGGAAACGATCAATGAGTTCCGATCTCAACCAGCTATCAGACCCAAATGTTTCTGCCGGTTTCGAAGCCGGGACCTTACGCGTGTGAGGCAAACGTGATAACCACTACACTACAGAAACAGCGGTATGGATGTACTTTGCCTAAAAATGTCACGCTTTCAGTAGACATCCACTTTTCTCGTTTTTAGCAGTTGTATGAATTCTTAAACGACCCAAATTTCTGGAGGTGCAGGAAGATGTATTGCGCAGTTTCTGTAGTGTAGTGGTTATCACGTTCGCCTAACACGCGAAAGGGCTCCGGTTCAAAACCGGGCAGAAACATTGGGAATTTAATTCAATTTTATAACATTAACGTGATTGTAGATGTTGATATGATATCAAACAAGCAAAGCGAAAACTTGCATTGACATCAGGAAAGTAACAATGAGTTCCGATCTCAACCAGCTATCTGACCCAAATGTTTCTGCCCGGTTTCGAACCGGGGACCTTTCGCGTGTGAGGCGAACGTGATAACCACTACACTACAGAAACAGCGGTATGGCTGTACTTTGCCTAAAAATGTCACGCTTTCAGTAGACATCTATTTTTCTCGTTTTTAGCAGCTGTATGAATTCTTAAATGACCCAAATTTCTGGAGGTGCAGGAAGTTGCATTGTGCAGTTTCTGTAGTGTAGTGGTTATCACGTTTGCCTAACACGCGAAAGGTCCCCGGTTCGAAACCGGGCAGAAACTTCAGGATTTGATACATTTTTAGAACATTAAAGGGAAAGCCATTTGTATCTAGCAGATTTTGACATGATATCAAACAAGGAAAGCGAAAACTTGCATTGACATCAGGAAAGGATCAATAAATTCCGATCTCAAACAGCTATCAAACCCAAATGCTTCTGCCCAGGTTTCGAACCAGGGACCTTTCGCAGTGTAAAGCGAACGTGATAACCACTACACTACAGAAACAGCTGCGACTGTGTTCTACGCCTAAAAATCTCGTGCTTTCAGTAGACATCTAATTTTGGCGTTTTTAGCAGCTATATGAATTCTTAAAGGGGCACTTGGCAACTTTTTCAACTTAATTAAACCCGTCTGGAAATCATTTGGATGGTTAAATGGTCTGTTCCGGTGTTAACGGTGACTGTCCCCGCTCCCCCCGGCGCCCCCCGGTGGAAAACCAGCCTTGCAACTTTGGGGACTACCGTCCCGGTAAATTGGAAATGGGAAGTATCGCGAGAAGCGAGAACGAGCGAGAAACACAAACTGCTTTACGGTAATTCAACGTAAACACACACGCCCCCCCTCAATAACGGTTAATCACGCCGGCTATACATGTCAGTGTTCTATGATACAGTGTATAATGTATTACCCACCTCGGTAGACATCGCGCCACAACGAAAAAACCCGGCAACAAATGCACATGAGCAGCGGTAGAAAGGGGGAGGAGGGTGCCGCAAGTGAGTTTTTTTTACAACAGTGTTGTGTAATATACGTCCCAGACCTGTAGGGGGAGCTCGTGAGAAAACATGCGACCACAAAAGTGAAAACCAGCGAAGAAATGGCCAGAGTTGCCAAGTGCCCCTTTAAACGACCCAAATTTCGGGAGGTGCAGGAAGCTGCGTTGTGCAGTTTCTGTAGTGTAGTGGTTATCACCATTGCCTAACACGTGAATGGTCCCCTGTTTGAATCCGGGCAGAAACATCTGGAATTTGATACATTTTTAGAACATTAACGGGAAGGCCATTTGTACCTAGTAGATGTTGACATGATATCAAACAAGAAAATTCAAAACCTGCATTGGCATCAGGAAACGATCAATGAGTTCCGATCTCAACCAGCTATCAGACCCAAATGTTTCTGCCGGTTTCGAACCTGGGAACTTTCGCATGTGAGGCAAACGTGATAACCACTACACTACAGAAACAGCAGTATGGCTGTTCTTTGCCTAAAAATGTCACGCTTTCAGTAGACATCTACTTTTCTCGTTTTTAGCAGCTGTATGAATTCTTAAATGACCCAAATTTCTGGAGGTGCAGGAAGATGTCTTGTGCAGTTTCTGTAGTGTAGTGGTTATCACGTTTCGCCTAACACGCGAAAGGTCCCTGGTTCGAAACCGGGCAGAAACAGTTGGAAATTGATGCAATTTTAGAACTTTAACGTGAAAGCAATTGGGAGATGTTGACACGATATCAAACTAGGAAAGCCAAAATCTGCATTGACATCAGGAAAGGATCAATGAGTTCCAATCTCAACCAGCTATCAGACCCAAATGTTTCTGCCCGGTTACGAACCAGGGACCTTTCGCGTGTTAAAGCTAATGTGATAACCACTACACTACAGAAAAAGCTGGATGGCTGTACTTTGCCTAATAATTTCGAGCTTTCAGTAGACATCTAATTTTGTCCTTTTTAGCAGCTATATGAATTCTTAAACAACCCAAATTTCTGAAGGTGCAGGAAGCTGCATTGTGCAGTTTCTGTAGTGTAGTGCTTATCACGTTCGCCTAACACGCGAAAGGTCCCCGGTTGGAAACCGGGCAGAAACATCTGGAATTTGATACATTTTTTAGAACATTAACAGGAAGGCCATTTGTACCTAGCAGATGTTGACATGATATCAAACAAGGAAATCCAAAACCTGCATTGACATCAGGAACGATCAATGAGTTCCGATCTCAACCAGCTATCAGACCCAAATGTTTCTGCCGGTTTCGAACCCGGGGACCTTTCGCGTGTGAGGCAAACGTGATAACCACTACACTACAGAAACAGCGGTATGGATCTACTTTGCCTAAAAATGTCACGCTTTCAGTAGACATCCACTTTTCTCGTTTTTAGCAGTTGTATGAATTCTTAAACGACCCAAATTTCTGGAGGTGCAGGAAGATGTATTGCGCAGTTTCTGTAGTGTAGTGGTTATCACGTTCGCCTAACACGCGAAAAGGGCTCCGGTTCAAAACCGGACAGAAACATTGGGAATTTGATGCAGTTTTAGAACATTAACGTGATTGTAGATGTTGATATGACTATCAAACAAGGAAAGCGAAAACTTGCATTGACATCAGGAAAGTAACAATGAGTTTTCGATCTCAAATAGCTATCAGACCCAAAGGCTTCTGCCCGTTTCGAACCAGGGACATTTCGCCGCCTAAAGCGAATGAGATAACACTACACTACAGAAACAGCTGGATGGCTGTACTTTGCCTAATAATTTCGAGCTTTTCAGTAGCCATCTAATTTTCTCGTTTTTAGCAGCTATATGAATTCTTAAATGACCCAAATTTCTGGAGGCGCAGGAAGCTGCGTTGTGCAGTTTCTGTAGTGTAGTGGTTATCACGTTCGGCTAACACGCGAATGGTCCCCTGTTTGAATCCGGGCAGAAAACATATGGATTTTGATACATTTTAGAAGGGAAAGCCATTTGTATCTAGTAGATTTGATATGATATCAAACAAGGAAAGCGAAAACACTTGCCTTGACATCAGGAAAGTAACAATGAGTTTCCGATCTCACCAGCTATCAGACCCAAATGTTTCTGCCCGGTTTCGAACCGGGGGACCTTTCGCGTGTGAGGCAAACGTGATAACTACTACACTACAGAAACAGCTGTAGGTTTGAACTTTGCCTGAAAATGTCGTACTTTCAGCAGACATCTACTTTTCTCATTTTTAGCCGCTGTATGAATTCTTAAACGACCCAAATTTCTGGAGGTGCAGGAAGCTGCATTGTGCAGTTTCTGTAGTGTTGCGGTTATCACGTTCGCCTAACAACGCGAAAGGGCTCCGGTTCAAAACCGGGCAGAAACATTGGGAATTTAATGCAATTTTATAACATTAACGTGATTGTAGATGTTGATATGATATCAAACAAGGAAAGCGAAAACTTGCATTGAAGTCAGGAAAGTAACAATGAGTTTGTGATCTCAACCAGCTATCAGACCCAAATGTTTCTGCCCGGTTTCGAACCGGGGACCTTTCGCGTGTGAGGCAAACGTGATAACCACTACACTACAGAAACAGCGGTATGGCTGTACTTTGCCTAAAAATGTCACGCTTTCAGTAGACATCTACTTTTCTCGTTTTTAGCAGCTGTATGAATTCTTAAATGACCCAAATTTCTGGAGGTGCAGGAAGTTGCATTGTGCAGTTTCTGTAGTGTAGTGGTTATCACGTTTGCCTAACACGCGAAAGGTCCCCGGTTCGAAACCGGGCAGAAACTTCAGGATTTGATACATTTTTTAGAACATTAAAGGGAAAGCCATTTGTATCTAGCAGATTTTAACATGATATCAAACAAGGAAAGCGAAAACTTGCATTGACATCAGGAAAGGATCAATAAATTCCGATCTCAAACAGCTATCAAACCCAAATGCTTCTGCCCGGTTTCGAACCAGGGACCTTTCGCGTGTAAAGCAAACGTGATAACCACTACACTACAGAAACAGCTGAGACTGTGATCTACGGCCTAAAAATCTCGTGCTTTCAGTAGACATCTAATTTTGGCGTTTTTAGCAGCTATATGAATTCTTAAAGGGGCACTTGGCAACTTTTTCAACTTAATAAACCCGTCTGGGAAATCATTTGGATGGTTAAATGGTCTGTTCCGGTGTTAACGGTGACTGTCCCCCCGCTCCCCCCGGCGCCCCCCGGTGGAAAACCAGCCCTTGCAACTTTGGGACTACCGTCCCGGTAAATTGGAAATGGGGAAGTATCGCGAGGAAGCGAGAACGAGCGAGAAACACAAACTGCTTTACAGTAATTCAACGTAAACACACACGCCCCCCTCAATAACGGTTAATCACGCTGGCTATACATGTCAGTGTTCTATGATACAGTGTATAATGTATTACCCACCTCGGTAGACATCGCGCCACACCGAAAAAAACCCGGCAACAAATGCACATGAGCAGCGGTAGAAAGGGGAGGAGGGTGCCGCCAAGTGAGTTTTTTTTACAACAGTGTTGTGTAATATACGTCCCAGACCTGTAGGGGGAGCTCGTTGAGAAAACATGCGACCACAAAAGTGAAAACCAGCGAAGAAATGGCCAGAGTTGCCAAGTGCCCCCTTTAAACGACCCAAATTTCTGGAGGTGCAGGAAGCTGCGTTGTGCAGTTTCTGTAGTGTAGTGGTTATCACCATTGCCTAACACGCGAATGGTCCCCTGTTTGAATCCGGGCAGAAACATCTGGAATTTGATACATTTTTAGAACATTAACGGGAAGGCCATTTGTACCTAGTAGATGTTGACATGATATCAAACAAGAAAATCCAAAACCTGCATTGGCATCAGGAAACGATCAATGAGTTCCGATCTCAACCAGCTATCAGACCCAAATGTTTCTGCCGGTTTCGAACCTGGGAACTTTCGCATGTGAGGCAAACGTGATACCCACTACACTACAGAAAACAGCAGTATGGCTGTTCTTTGCCTAAAAATGTCACGCTTTCAGTAGACATCTACTTTTCTCGTTTTTAGCAGCTGTATGAATTCTTAAATGACCCAAATTTCTGGAGGTGCAGGAAGATGTATTGTGCAGTTTCTGTAGTGTAGTGGTTATCACGTTTGCCTAACACGCGAAAGGTCCCTGGTTCGAAACCGGGCAGAAACAGTTGGAAATTGATGCAATTTTAGAACTTTAACGTGAATGCAATTGGGAGATGTTGACACGATATCAAACTAGGAAAGCCAAAATCTGCATTGACATCAGGAAAGGATCAATGAGTTCCAATCTCAACCAGCTATCAGACCCAAATGTTTCTGCCGGTTTCGAACCTGGGAACTTTCGCATGTGAGGCAAACGTGATAACCACTACACTACAGAAACAGCAGTATGGCTGTTCTTTGCCTAAAAATGTCACGCTTTCAGTAGACATCTACTTTTCTCGTTTTTAGCAGCTGTATGAATTCTTAAATGACCCAAATTTCTGGAGGTGCAGGAAGATGTATTGTGCAGTTTCTGTAGTGTAGTGCTTATCACGTTCGCCTAACACGCGAAAGGTCCCCGGTTGGAAACCGGGCAGAAACATCTGGAATTTGATACATTTTTAGAACATTAACAGGAAGGCCATTTGTACCTAGCAGATGTTGACATGATATCAAACAAGGAAATCCAAAACCTGCATTGACATCAGGAAACGATCAATGAGTTCCGATCTCAACCAGCTATCAGACCCAAATGTTTCTGCCGGTTTCGAAGCCGGGACCTTACGCGTGTGAGGCAAACGTGATAACCACTACACTACAGAAACAGCGGTATGGATGTACTTTGCCTAAAAATGTCACGCTTTCAGTAGACATCCACTTTTCTCGTTTTTAGCAGTTGTATGAATTCTTAAACGACCCAAATTTCTGGAGGTGCAGGAAGATGTATTGCGCAGTTTCTGTAGTGTAGTGGTTATCACGTTCGCCTAACACGCGAAAGGGCTCCGGTTCAAAACCGGACAGAAACATTGGGAATTTGATGCAGTTTTAGAACATTAACGTGATTGTAGATGTTGATATGATATCAAACAAGGAAAGCGAAAACTTGCATTGACATCAGGAAAGTAACAATGAGTTTCGATCTCAAATAGCTATCAGACCCAAATGCTTCTGCCCGGTTTCGAACCAGGGACATTTCGCGCCTAAAGCGAATGAGATAACCACTACACTACAGAAACAGCTGGATGGCTGTACTTTGCCTAATAATTTCGAGCTTTCAGTAGCCATCTAATTTTCTCGTTTTTAGCAGCTATATGAATTCTTAAATGACCCAAATTTCTGGAGGCGCAGGAAGCTGCGTTGTGCAGTTTCTGTAGTGTAGTGGTTATCACGTTCGGCTAACACGCGAATGGTCCCCTGTTTGAATCCGGGCAGAAACATATGGATTTTGATACATTTTTAGAAGGGAAAGCCATTTGTATCTAGTAGATGTTGATATGATATCAAACAAGGAAAGCGAAAACTTGCCTTGACATCAGGAAAGTAACAATGAGTTCCGATCTCACCAGCTATCAGACCCAAATGTTTCTGCCCGGTTTCGAACCGGGGACCTTTCGCGTGTGAGGCAAACGTGATAACTACTACACTACAGAAACAGCTGTAGGTTTGAACTTTGCCTGAAAATGTCGTACTTTCAGCAGACATCTACTTTTCTCATTTTTAGCCGCTGTATGAATTCTTAAACGACCCAAATTTCTGGAGGTGCAGGAAGCTGCATTGTGCAGTTTCTGTAGTGTTGCGGTTATCACGTTCGCCTAACACGCGAAAGGGCTCCGGTTCAAAACCGGGCAGAAACATTGGGAATTTAATGCAATTTTATAACATTAACGTGATTGTAGATGTTGATATGATATCAAACAAGGAAAGCGAAAACTTGCATTGAAGTCAGGAAAGTAACAATGAGTTTGTGATCTCAACCAGCTATCAGACCCAAATGTTTCTGCCCCGGTTTCGAACCGGGGACCTTTCGCGTGTGAGGCAAACGTGATAACCACTACACTACAGAAACAGCGGTATGGCTGTACTTTGCCTAAAAATGTCACGCTTTCAGTAGACATCTACTTTTCTCGTTTTTAGCAGCTGTATGAATTCTTAAATGACCCAAATTTCTGGAGGTGCAGGAAGTTGCATTGTGCAGTTTCTGTAGTGTAGTGGTTATCACGTTTGCCTAACACGCGAAAGGTCCCCGGTTCGAAACCGGGCAGAAACTTCAGGATTTGATACATTTTTAGAACATTAAAGGGAAAGCCATTTGTATCTAGCAGATTTTAACATGATATCAAACAAGGAAAGCGAAAACTTGCATTGACATCAGGAAAGGATCAATAAATTCCGATCTCAAACAGCTATCAAACCCAAATGCTTCTGCCCGGTTTCGAACCAGGGACCTTTCGCGTGTAAAGCAAACGTGATAACCACTACACTACAGAAACAGCTGAGACTGTGTTCTACGCCTAAAAATCTCGTGCTTTCAGTAGACATCTAATTTTGGCGTTTTTAGCAGCTATATGAATTCTTAAAGGGGCACTTGGCAACTTTTTCAACTTAATAAACCCGTCTGGAAATCATTTGGATGGTTAAATGGTCTGTTCCGGTGTTAACGGTGACTGTCCCCGCTCCCCCCCGGCGCCCCCCGGTGGAAAACCAGCCTTGCAACTTTGGGACTACCGTCCCGGTAAATTGGAAATGGGAAGTATCGCGAGAAGCGAGAACGAGCGAGAAACACAAACTGCTTTACAGTAATTCAACGTAAACACACACGCCCCCCCTCAATAACGGTTAATCACGCTGGCTATACATGTCAGTGTTCTATGATACAGTGTATAATGTATTACCCACCTCGGTAGACATCGCGCCACACGAAAAAACCCGGCAACAAATGCACATGAGCAGCGGTAGAAAGGGGGAGGAGGGTGCCGCAAGTGAGTTTTTTTTACAACAGTGTTGTGTAATATACGTCCCAGACCTGTAGGGGGAGCTCGTTGAGAAAACATGCGACCACAAAAGTGAAAACCAGCGAAGAAATGGCCAGAGTTGCCAAGTGCCCCCTTTAAAACGACCCAAATTTCTGGAGGTGCAGGAAGCTGCGTTGTGCAGTTTCTGTAGTGTAGTGGTTATCACCATTGCCTAACACGCGAATGGTCCCCTGTTTGAATCCGGGCAGAAACATCTGGAATTTGATACATTTTTAGAACATTAACGGGAAGGCCATTTGTACCTAGTAGATGTTGACATGATATCAAACAAGAAAATCCAAAACCTGCATTGGCATCAGGAAACGATCAATGAGTTCCGATCTCAACCAGCTATCAGACCCAAATGTTTCTGCCGGTTTCGAACCTGGGAACTTTCGCATGTGAGGCAAACGTGATACCCACTACACTACAGAAACAGCAGTATGGCTGTTCTTTGCCTAAAAATGTCACGCTTTCAGTAGACATCTACTTTTCTCGTTTTTAGCAGCTGTATGAATTCTTAAATGACCCAAATTTCTGGAGGTGCAGGAAGATGTATTGTGCAGTTTCTGTAGTGTAGTGCTTATCACGTTCGCCTAACACGCGAAAGGTCCCCGGTTGGAAACCGGGCAGAAACATCTGGAATTTGATACATTTTTAGAACATTAACAGGAAGGCCATTTGTACCTAGCAGATGTTGACATGATATCAAACAAGGAAATCCAAAACCTGCATTGACATCAGGAAACGATCAATGAGTTCCGATCTCAACCAGCTATCAGACCCAAATGTTTCTGCCGGTTTCGAAGCCGGGACCTTACGCGTGTGAGGCAAACGTGATAACCACTACACTACAGAAACAGCGGTATGGATGTACTTTGCCTAAAAATGTCACGCTTTCAGTAGACATCCACTTTTCTCGTTTTTAGCAGTTGTATGAATTCTTAAACGACCCAAATTTCTGGAGGTGCAGGAAGATGTATTGCGCAGTTTCTGTAGTGTAGTGGTTATCACGTTCGCCTAACACGCGAAAGGGCTCCGGTTCAAAACCGGGCAGAAACATTGGGAATTTAATTCAATTTTATAACATTAACGTGATTGTAGATGTTGATATGATATCAAACAAGCAAAGCGAAAACTTGCATTGACATCAGGAAAGTAACAATGAGTTCCGATCTCAACCAGCTATCTGACCCAAATGTTTCTGCCCGGTTTCGAACCGGGGACCTTTCGCGTGTGAGGCGAACGTGATAACCACTACACTACAGAAACAGCGGTATGGCTGTTCTTTGCCTAAAAATGTCACGCTTTCAGTAGACATCTACTTTTCTCGTTTTTAGCAGCTGTATGAATTCTTAAATGACCCAAATTTCTGGAGGTGCAGGAAGATGTATTGTGCAGTTTCTGTAGTGTAGTGGTTATCACGTTCGCCTAACACGCGAAAGGTCCCTGGTTCGAAACCGGGCAGAAACAGTTGGAAATTGATGCAATTTTAGAACTTTAACGTGAAAGCAATTGGGAGATGTTGACACGATATCAAACTAGGAAAGCCAAAATCTGCATTGACATCAGGAAAGGATCAATGAGTTCCAATCTCAACCAGCTATCAGACCCAATTGTTTCTGCCCGGTTACGAACCAGGGACCTTTCGCGTGTAAAGCGAATGTGATAACCACTACACTACAGAAACAGCGGTATGGCTGTACTTTGCCTAAAAATGTCACGCTTTCAGTAGACATCTACTTTTCTCGTTTTTAGCAGTTGTATGAATTCTTAAACGACCCAAATTTCTGGAGGTGCAGGAAGATGTATTGCGCAGTTTCTGTAGTGTAGTGGTTATCACGTTCGCCTAACACGCGAAAGGGCTCCGGTTCAAAACCGGAAGGAAACATTAGGAATTTGATGCACTTTTAGAACATTAACGTGATTGTAGATGTTGATATGATATCAAACAAGGAAAGCGAAAACTTGCATTGACATCAGGAAAGTAACAATGAGTTTCGATCTCAAATAGCTATCAGACCCAAATGCTTCTGCCCGGTTTCGAACCAGGGACGTTTCGCGCGTAAAGCGAATGAGATAACCACTACACTACAGAAACAGCTGGATGGCTGTACTTTGCCTAATAATTTCGAGCTTTCAGTAGCCATCTAATTTTCTCGTTTTTAGCAGCTATATGAATTCTTAAATGACCCAAATTTCTGGAGGCGCAGGAAGCTGCGTTGTGCAGTTTCTGTAGTGTAGTGGTTATCACGTTCGGCTAACACGCGAATGGTCCCCTGTTTGAATCCGGGCAGAAACATATGGATTTTGATACATTTTTAGAATTTTTTAGAAGGGAAAGCCATTTGTATCTAGTAGATGTTGATATGATATCAAACAAGGAAAGCGAAAACTTGCCTTGACATCAGGAAAGTAACAATGAGTTCCGATCTCACCAGCTATCAGACCCAAATGTTTCTGCCCGGTTTCGAACCGGGGACCTTTCGCGCGGGAGCCGAATATAGTTAAGCTTAACTTCCCTTAACTTTTCCCATTCATTCTCTATGGTAGTTCTTATCACTACGGATGTAATATATTTTTGGCCACAAGCGGGTTTTTAGGGGCGCTGTTTCTACAGTTTGAAGAAGAGGAGGCGTGGCGCACAGAGTGAAGAAGAGGAATGACTGAACAGGTAGCTGCGGCACTCATTCATTCATCTATCTATGTATCTATCTATCTATCTATATATATATTTATCTATCCAACTATAAATCTAACCTTCTGTGTCATATAAAGATATCTATGTAGTATGAAAGGGATAATGTACAGTGAGATGGTCATTGAGAACCCCCTGGGTGATTCAAGACCCCCCGCTTCGCGTCGAACCGCGTAAACAAATCAGTAGTAGGGTAACACAAAATATAAGCATTCATAATGTAATATTCAACGAAGCCGTGTAATACAAAAAGATGTTACCTAGTCATTATAAATGTAATTCTGTCGTTTTAATTATTACTGTGTAATACGCATGGTGTTTTGCTGTGTACAGAAGATAATGATATATCTATCTATTTATCTATCCAACTATAAATCTAACTGTCTGTGTCATATATGTAGTATGAAAGGGATAATGTACAGTGAGACGGTCATTATTGAGAAATAAACCCCCTGGGTGATTCAAGACCCCCCCCCCCCCCCCCCCCCCCCGCTGCGCGTCGAACCGCGTAAACAAATCAGTAGTAACACAAAATATAAGCATTCATAATGTAGTATTCAACGAAGCCGTGTAATACAAAAAGATGTTACCTAGTCATTATAAATGTAATTCTGTCATTTTAATTATTACTGTGTAATATGCATGGTGTTTTGCTGTGTACAGAAGATAATGAAGAAGACCATCAGGTTTTTCCCTGGAAGGATGAAGGTCTCTTTCAGGAAGGGCCCATCTGGCCATCTACGGCAGGACCCCTCTGATGAGGCCATGAGGATCAAAAATAATCCTGCGCTTCAGGACAGGTCTCCTGCTCGGAAACATGACCTTGTGAAGGTTGATGCCCTCACTGTGGTCGTTCGGCGGGGTGGGGATGTGTCTGACCAACAGGAGCTGATGGGGGAGTATGTACTACAGTTTGGTAAATACAAGGGGGAAATCATCCCGCTGGCTCCTGGAGAATGATGTTGGCTACATCATCTACCTCATCAAGAAGGTAGATGAGGAGGAGAGAGATGGACGCTTCAACCCCCAGGGACCCAGCAAGGACAGCCTTCTCTCATTTCTCGACTATGCCAGGAGCTTCCAGGAAATCGAAGACCTTCATAGGTACCTACTCTCCAGGCAGCCTGCAGCACCAGTGGCCTCAGAGGCCGACAATCTTGTTGGATTTGGAGCCAGGACCAAGGACACCTGGAGGCAGATCTGGGAGAGCAGGGCAGACGGATATGCTGCCTTCGTCTTAGGAGTCAAGTGCATCCAAAACAGCAAGATGTACAACCTGCAGCAGTACCTGCTCAAGCAGCAGAGGGCTGAGTCCTGTCCACCACCTGCAGAAGCCTCCACTACATCAGCTGCCTCCACACCTACATCTACAACAGGTGAGCTCACACAAATATGCAAACTCGTGTTGTATGTGAACATTTAATGTACTTAACACATTATTAATGTTATTGTTTAATCTCCTAGCGATGGAGGAGGATGAGGAGCTGGAGAGAGGGATGTTAAATATTTCTCCCTCTAAATTTGTCACTGAACTACGTAGGTGGATCTAATGTATAGTAATAAACAGAGGAAGTTGTAAAAAAAAAAAAAAAAAAAGTTTCTTTACACCCTCACTGTACATGATACAAGTCTAATGTTACCTGTGCTTTCAGGGCCAGCAGCAGTCCCCATAGCCACAGCTGCGTCTCCAGCAACACGTTTTTCGCCATCAGTGTGGAAGGAGGATTCTGTTTTGACCAGAATTCACCTGCCATTACTAGTTTGTTATTTTGGCCGTGTTCTGGCCTGTTTTGATGTGTGTGTGTTCTTTTATTCTATAAAAGGTCTTACATGTCAGCGATGAGGGTGAGTGTTCACGAGTTCTCTTTCTGCATGCTTGTTGCAGTGGTGGTTCAAGGGTTTGGCATGGAAATGAACATGTGAGCAAGAGAGCAGGAATAACACTTGATTTCTTTTAACAGTGAGGAGTAAACCAACAGCTGCTGCTACACGGTCAAAGTCCAGTATCACTGCTTCTCCTCTGCAAGGTTAATATACATGCACATACAGCCCATCTTTATTCACTGTGAAGATGATTTCCATTTTTGACGTTTCCTTTTTGTTTTTGTTCTTTTCTGTTTCACTACCTCCGTTCCAGTGAAGACCCCTCTCCCAATACCGCCTCAGCTGCTCGCTTTGGCTCCATCCTTGACACCATTGCCTGTTGTTTCAAATGAACAAAGTATGACATTTCATTTTATTTTAATTGTCCACATCCTATAATACAATATGTATCCCATGTTGATGGCTCCATTTTGGTCCAAACCTTTGCCTCAATGTTTGCACTGCTGTCATATGATGAGGACCTGTCCTATTGACATTATCTGTTCATCGTGTAATGACTCCCTCACTCTTCCGTTTTGTGTTATGCAGCTCTGCCACACCCTACCTCTCATCCGGTACAGCCTGCAGTCTCTGCTCAGCCTGCAGCCTCTCACCCGTCACCTCCTGTTCATCCTGCAGCCACTGCCCCCAGCTACGACCATGATGTCAGCTCCTGGAATTGCTCTCACCATCAAAGAGTATGGATGAAGACAGAGATGGAGGCGATGGGGCTATGGCCAGGGTCCCGACCGGTCCGACATCTGGGGAACATGATCTCCTTGTGGCGACATCCACCTCAGCCCGAGCTCATAAACACCACCTCTGAGCTGCCGTCACCCAACTACTTTCAGCTCCATCCATTTTTCATTTGGAAGCCAGAGCATGACCTGATGGAGAGGGTGAGGAACAATTACATCCTGCCTTGCTTCTACGGCTGTCCCAACCCCCAGGTTGCCTCCTCTGGTGTGGGGAGGCCTCGGGTGATAGTTGGCATAAGCGGCCAGTACTACATATTGGCCTCCTGTCTGGGCTGCAAGGTATGCAGACGGCACTGGTTTGCAGACAAGCCGCAGTGGGTGGACATGCTGCCGAAGCGATTTCAGAACATCTTGCCAGCCTTCATCACCCATAAGAAGGCAATCTGCAAGACTGTGATGGATGAGCTGAGACGCAGCGGCAAGTCACCGAATGACATGGCCAACCAGATTAGGGAGATGCTGAATCTGAAATACGAAAGAGCCCACCTGGCCTACCTGCTCAGCGTGCAGAACACTAGGGATGCTGAAGCAGGGGTGTATGGACAGAGCACCATCACTGGGTTTCTGAGACGCGAGGACTCACCTGCTCCATTTAGGGAGTATGAAGATGCAGATGGCTGGTATGGAGTGTCTGTGACTTCACACTACCTGACAGAGTGCCTCCTCCAAGAGTACCAGCGGCAAGAGCTAGCTCTCACACTCCTGCTACAGGGTACCTTTGGACAGGTCTTCAGGTCCGACCACACTCGCAGAGTGGCAAGTAAGGTCACGTTATCATCTGGCACTATGTCATCCTATGCCATTATGAATGAGAACTGGATGATCCTGTCCTGGGTGATGCTGCAGTCAGAGGGTGACCAGCGCCTGGAGCCTATGTACGAGGGGCTGGCTCGCCGCTACAGTTCTGCTGGAATAGAGAAGGCCAAGTACCAGTGGGTGGACAGGTATGAATCACAATAAATCATAACTAGTTTAAGTACTTATTTTACATACATCTGATTCATAATTATTCAGATATGTAATGGAAACATAATGCTGACACCATTCACTTACATTTTTCCATTAATAATTTCACATTTCTATTTTCTCTTCATGTCCAAACACAGAGACTGCTGTGCTGCTTTCAGAGTCCCAGACTCAAAGCCTCGGGAGCACCTCTTGTGGGATTCCTGGAGGACCACAGATGCTGTTGTGGCAGAGGTGACCTCCGGGAACTTGGCCAACACCTGTGCCTCACGGAGCAAGTTCAACAACGACATAGTTGTCAAGTTGGACTTGTTCCACTGCATGCGGCGGTTCACCAGGGAGTGTGTCTCGGAGCATCATCCACTCTACAGCTCCTTCTGCAAGTTTCTCTCTGCAGCCTTCACTGTAGTAGACCAGAGTGACCTGGAGAAGCTGAAGGAAGCGTACACCTTCTGTATGATTGCTCCTGCCATTCCAACCAAGCAGCACATCAGGGAGCACTGCAGGACAAAGGTGCCACATCCGAGGGAACTGGTGCAGAGAGTCGAACAGGTCTTCCACCATTTCTACCTGGCTAAGGACCCCAACGACGTGCTCCTCTTCAAGCCGTCCATGCTGAAGGTCTGGAGGATCCAGCGTGTGCACATCCTGAGAGGCTGCCTGAGTGACCCGGAAGTGGAGGATGGGATCCTCTATAGGTACGGCGGGACCCTGCAGCTGAATCACACCAAGGGCGAGGGGGCGGCTGTGCCTATCTGGATCCCTGTGAGGGGGACCTCCCAGCAGGAGGGCTTTCATTTCCACCAGGCTCGGTGGGTGACCGGTAACCAGGTCTCCACTGAGCTGTTCCAGGCCCATGGTTTGACAGGAGTCGTGCGCTGGAACTTCCAGAGGCTGGTGGACTTAAAACAGCCTGACGTTGTTCTACCTGCTGTGTTTGACCCTGTGCTGATCATGGATCTGAACGTGGCATCAGTGAAAGTGACGGGGCAGGCCAAATATCCAGTGCTGCACGTGTCCAACAGGGACACAGGGGAGAGGTTTGGCCTCCAGTATCTAGAGCCAGTCTGTCGTCCAGTTCCCCTCAACTGGGACAAACACAAGTCCCAAAAGATAGTTCCTCCGGTGACTCCTGTAGCTCCAGAGACAGAACAGCAGTCCTGCCAGCAGTCCCCTGTCCAAGCTGTGGTGTTCCACTTCCCCGCTGCCCCTGTTGTTTCTTCTGAGGCCTTGGAGGGAGAAACCTCTGAGGTAAGTACTCGTATTCACTCCCTCACACTCTTCAGCTTTTTGATTATTGTCACTTTAAGCTAATACGCCCTCTGTTTCAGGAGAAGATGGAAATGGGTGAGCTGGCATCCCTTTGTGCTGAAACCCATCCAGCCCCACCAGCAAAGGCCCCAGCCTCACGGGATTCCTCCCCACAAGCTGCCCTGATGGATACAGGTAATTCAGATTATATCACACACATGCTTAATAGTGTAGCCATTCTCTCTCTCTCACACACAGTCTCACTCACTCACTCACTCACTCACTTTTCTCTCTCCTCACACACACACACACATACACACACACACACTCTCTCTCTCTCTCTCTCTCTCTTACTTATTCACTCTCTCTTCTGTCTCTCTCTTACACACGCACGCGCGCGCACACACACACACACACACACACACACACACACACACACACACACAAACACACACACACACACACACAAACACACACACACATGGTTTAAACTAATGATTTGTCATTAAGGCTTTGTCATTAAAATAATTCTGTGCCTCTCTTTCAGATCTAAAGAGCACTCCACCACTGCCCCCAAGAGCTTCTCCGCGAGCTGCCCGCACTGGCCCCATTAAGACTGGAGGTCTAATATTCGTGTTGGACCACAGCCGATGGACAGAGCCCATGAGAGCTGCCATCGATGGACTCCTGGCCAAGCATCATGGCAGGAAAGATATCCTAAAGTCGGTGGATGCTGACTATGCTGCCCTGGTTCAAAGGTCATGCAGGGATCCCAACAGCCTCCTGCACCCCACCACCAGACAGCATATCTCTAGATATGTAAAGCATGTAGCTAAGCTCAAGAACGCTAGCACATCACTAAACACCAGCCCGGAGAAGCTCCTGGAGACCCAGCAGCTGTGGCAGAGTCTGACTGCAGAAGAGGTCAGTGTCCCAGTCACAACTCTGCCACCTGCTGTGGTAAACCCCCCAGCAGTCAACCCTTCCCAGAGTGCCACCACTAACCAGGCAGAAATAGAAAGGGTGGTGAGGGAGGTCCTGGAAAAGACAGCCCAGCAGCAGCAGCAGCAGCAGCAGAAGAAGAAGTTGACGAGGACCTGCCTCGCATGTGGCCAGCCGAAGTCCCGCTACCTTGGGGATGGATCATCCATCCACTTTTTCCACCAGGCTGGAGAGGTGAGGTACTTCTTCTGCTCGAAAAAAGTCTACCAGACTTATGCAGGAGAAGGCCTCACCAATCCAAGGATGTCTTTTGAGGACTTTGCTGCCACTCCCTTCTACCAGCGGGAGCTGGAGTCATCAAAAGCGAGGGGGGCAGAGAGAAAGAGGGTCAAAGAGGAACGGAGCAAAATAAAAACTGAACAGCACACCTTTGGCCGCCTTTGCCAGTTCTGCCACCAGCCCCTCAAACAAGGCCCCACAAGCCCACATGTACATGCCACCTTCCCTGGGGTTACTGGCAAATATATATACTGCCCAGAAAAAGTGTTGTCCCTGTACCGGACACAGGGGATGACCGACACCATGACATGGAGGGACTTTCAACAGTCCAAATTCTATGGGGCTGAAAAGCAGAGGTGGACAGAGGAGAAGGGAGGGAGGGGCTAGGCTTGTGTCTGTTACACCACGTCCGGCTACACGGTCCAACAATCCCATCTAGTGGCAGCTTGTCGCCACTCATCATCATTCCCCCAACACACCTGTTGGCAATTGGCAATCACCATTCCCTATTTAAGCCAGGGTTCTCCAGCCAGCCGATGCCAGTTCGTGCTCTTGTCTACCAAACCTCTTACCAGTGATCCAGTACCTGTCTGTTACTGAACCCCCGCCTGCCTGACTACCCGCCTGTTGCCGAACCCCGCCTGCCTGACTACCCGCCTGTTGCCGAACCCCGCCTGCCTGACTACCCGCCTGTTGCCGAACCCCGCCTGTCCGACTGCCCACTTGTTGCCGACCCCTCGCCTGTCCGACTGCCCGCTTGTTGCCGAACCCCGCCTGTCCGACTGCCCGCTTGTTGCCGACCCCTCACCTGTCCGACTGCCCGCTTGTTGCCGACCCCTCGCCTGTCCGACTGCCCGCTTGTTGCCGACCCCTCGCCTGTCCGACTGCCCGCTTGTTGCCGAACCCCGCCTGTCCGACTGCCCGCTTGTTGCCGACCCCTCGCCTGTCCGACTGCCCGCTTGTTGCCGAACCCCGCCTGTCCGACTGCCCGCTTGTTGCCGACCCCTCGCCTGTCCGACTGCCCGCTTGTTGCCGACCCCTCGCCTGTCCGACTGCCCGCTTGTTGCCAAACCCCTCGCCTGTCCGACTACCTGCCTGATGCCGAACCCCCCGCCTGCCCTATTACCGCGGGCCTAGCCTGGCCTGTTGCTATTTCCCTTTTGTGTAAATAAAGTCCCTGTCTTTTCATCCCGTCTCCGCCTCCCTGTGTTCAGCGCTTGGGTCCACCCGTCCTTTTCCCTAACAGTGTCTATCTTTGCTATATCTGTATATTTGTTCTGTACATGTGTTTTTATTAATCAACTCAAACTAAAGCGAAGACATTGATATTGTCCTTATACAGAATATGCATACCTTATATTATAATTGCAAAGGCAGTCAACGTTAACCAAATAAGCAATGCATTTATATTACAAGTTAAGCTAAGCTTTTTACACTAAACAAATACACAGGTGTGTGTTGCACAAAGGCATTGATCATAGTTTATCCCCTCATCTTTTGTAGGAGAAATAATTAGTATTGATATAATGATGGTCTACATTTAAGGACTTAAGGCTTGGGTCCACCCGTCCTGTTCCCTAACAGTGTCTATCTTTGCTATATCTGTATATTTGTTCTGTACATGTGTTTTTATTAATCAACTCAAACTAAAGCGAAGACATTGATATTGTCCTTATACAGAATATGCATACCTTATATTATAATTGCAAAGGCAGTCAACGTTAACCAAATATGCAATGCATTTATATTACAAGTTAAGCTAAGCTTTTTACACTACAAAAATACACAGGTGTGTGTTGCACAAAGGCATTGATCATAGTTTATCCCCTCATCTTTTGTAGGAGAAATAATTAGTATTGATATAATGATGGTCTACATTTAAGGACTATAATATATAATATACAATTGTTAGGAAAACAATCCAGGCAATTCAACATTAGTTCAATTGTTAGGAAAACAATCCAGGCAATTCAACATTAGTTGAATTGCCCGGATTGCAACGGATTTGAACCGAGGTATCAAACAAAGTTCTGAAATAAGTTGAACATTTCTATTGGCTGACTGAAGAACCGGCCAAAAATATGGGTCCATCGACGTGATTGGCTGGAAGTTCGTTATAGCTATATTCGGCTGGCCAGCCGAATATAGTTAAGCGTAACTTCCCTTAACTTTTCCCATTCATTCTCTATGGTAGTTCTTATCACTACGGATGTAATATATTTTTGGCCACAAGCGGGTTTTTGGGGGCGCTGTTTCTACAGTTTGAAGAAGAGTAGGCGTACAGAGTGAAGAAGAGGAATGACTGAACAGGTAGCGGCGGCACCCATTTATCTATCTATGTATCTATCTATATATATATCTATTTATCTATCCAACTATAAATCTATAACAACTATAAACTGTCTGTGTCATATAAAGATATCTATGTAGTATGAAAGGGATAATGTACAGTGAGACGGTCATTATTGAGAAATAAACCCCCTGGGTGATTCAAGACCCCCCGCTTCGCGTCGAACTGCGTAAACAAATCAGTAATAACACAAAATATAAGCATTCATAATGTAGTATTCAAGAAGCCGTGTAATAAAAAATGATGTTACCTAGTCATTATAAATGTAATTCTGTCATTTTAATTATTACTGTGTAATATGCACGGTGTTTTGCTGTGTACAGAAGATAATGAAGAAGACCATCAGCTTTTTCCCTGGAAGGATGAAGGTCTCTTTCAGGAAGGGTCCATCTGGCCATCTACGGCAGGACCCCTCTGATGAGGCCATGAGGATCAAAAATAATCCTGCGCTTCAGGACAGGTCTCCTGCTCGGAAACATGACCTTGTGAAGGTTGATGCCCTCACTGTGGTCGTTCGGCGGGGTGGGGATGTGTCTGACCAACAGGAGCTGATGGGGGAGTATGTACTACAGTTTGGTAAATACAAGGGGAAATCATTCCGTTGGCTCCTGGAGAATAATGTTGGCTACATCATCTACCTCATCAAGAAGGTAGATGAGGAGGAGAGAGATGGACGCTTCAACCCCCAGGGACACAGCAAGGACAGCCTTCTCTCATTTCTCGAGTATGCCAGGAGCTTCCAGGAAATCGAAGACCTTCATAAGTACCTACTCTCCAGGCAGCCTGCAGCACCAGTGGCCTCAGAGGCCGACAATCTTGTTGGATTTGGAGCCAGGACCAAGGACACCTGGAGGCAGATCTGGGAGAGCAGGGCAGACGGATATGCTGCCTTCGTCTTAGGAGTCAAGTGCATCCAAAACAGCAAGATGTACAACCTGCAGCAGTACCTGCTCAAGCAGCCACCTGCAAAAGCCTCCACTACATCAGCTGCCTCCACACCTACATCTACAACAGGTGAGCTCACACAAATATGCAAACTCGTGTTGTATGTGAACATTTAATGTACTTAACACATTATTAATGTTATTGTTTAATCTCCTAGCGATGGAGGAGGATGAGGAGCTGGAGAGAGGGATGTTAAATATTTCTCCCTCTAAATTTGTCACTGAACTACGTAGGTGGATCTAATTTATAGTAATAAGAGGAAGTTGTAAAAAAAAAAAAAAGTTTCTTTACACCCTTACTGTACATGATACAAGTCTAATGTTACCTGTGCTTTCAGGGCCAGAAGCAGCAGTCCCCATAGCCACAGCTGCGTCTCCAGCAACAGGTTTTTCGCCATCAGTGTGGAAGGAGGATTCTGTTTTCACCAGAATTCACCTGCCATTACTAGTTTGTTATTTTGGCCGTGTTCTGGCCTGTTTTGATGTGTGTGTTCTTTTATTCTATAAAAGGTCTGACATGTCAGCGATGAGGGTGAGTGTTCACGAGTTCTCTTTTTGCATGCTTGTTGCAGTGGTGGTTCAAGGGTTTGGCATGGAAATGAACATGTGAGCAAGAGAGCAGGAATAACACTTGATTTCTTTTAACAGTGAGGAGTAAACCAACAGCTGCTGCTACACGGTCAAAGTCCAGTATCACTGCTTCTCCTCTGCAAGGTTAATATACATGCACATACAGCCCATCTTTATTCACTGTGAAGATGATTTCCAGTTTTGTGACGTTTCCTTTTTGTTTTTGTTCTTTTCTGTTTCACTACCTCCGTTCCAGTGAAGACCCCTCTCCCAATACCTCCTCAGCTGCTCGCTTTGGCTCCATCCTTGACATCATTGCCTGTTGTTTCAAATGAACAAAGTATGACATTTCATTTTATTTTAATTGTCCACATCCTATAATACAATATGTATCCCATGTTGATGGCTCCATTTTGGTCCAAACCTTTGCCTCAATGTTTGCACTGCTGTCATATGATGAGGACCTGTCCTATTGACATTATCTGTTCATCGTGTAATGACTCCCTCACTCTTCCGTTTTGTGTTATGCAGCTCTGCCACACCCTACCTCTCATCCGGTACAGCCTGCAGTCTCTGCTCAGCCTGCAGCCTCTCACCCGTCACCTCCTGTTCATCCTGCAGCCACTGCCCCCAGCTACGACCATGATGTCAGCTCCTGGAATTGCTCTCACCATCAAAGAGTATGGATGAAGACAGAGATGGAGGCGATGGGGCTATGGCCAGGGTCCCGACCGGTCCGACATCTGGGGAACATGATCTCCTTGTGGCGACATCCACCTCAGCCCGAGCTCATAAACACCACCTCTGAGCTGCCGTCACCCAACTACTTTCAGCTCCATCCATTTTTCATTTGGAAGCCAGAGCATGACCTGATGGAGAGGGTGAGGAACAATTACATCCTGCCTTGCTTCTACGGCTGTCCCAACCCCCAGGTTGCCTCCTCTGGTGTGGGGAGGCCTCGGGTGATAGTTGGCATAAGCGGCCAGTACTACATATTGGCCTCCCGTCTGGGCTGCAAGGTATGCAGACGGCACTGGTTTGCAGACAAGCCGCAGTGGGTGGACATGCTGCCGAAGCGATTTCAGAACATCTTGCCAGCCTTCATCACCCATAAGAAGGCAATCTGCAAGACTGTGATGGATGAGCTGAGACGCAGCGGCAAGTCACCGAATGACATGGCCAACCAGATTAGGGAGATGCTGAATCTGAAATACGAAAGAGCCCACCTGGCCTACCTGCTCAGCGTGCAGAACACTAGGGATGCTGAAGCAGGGGTGTATGGACAGAGCACCATCACTGGGTTTCTGAGACGCGAGGACTCACCTGCTCCATTTAGGGAGTATGAAGATGCAGATGGCTGGTATGGAGTGTCTGTGACTTCACACTACCTGACAGAGTGCCTCCTCCAAGAGTACCAGCGGCAAGAGCTAGCTCTCACACTCCTGCTACAGGGTACCTTTGGACAGGTCTTCAGGTCCGACCACACTCGCAGAGTGGCAAGTAAGGTCACATTTTCATCTGGCACTATGTCATCCTATGCCATTATGAATGAGAACTGGATGATCCTGTCCTGGGTGATGCTGCAGTCAGAGGGTGACCAGCGCCTGGAGCCTATGTACGAGGGGCTGGCTCACCGCTACAGTTCTGCTGGAATAGAGAAGGCCAAGTACCAGTGGGTGGACAGGTATGAATCACAATAAATCATAACTAGTTTAAGTACTTATTTTACATACATCTGATTCATAATTATTCAGATATGTAATGGAAACATAATGCTGACACCATTCACTTACATTTTTCCATTAATAATTTCACATTTCTATTTTCTCTTCATGTCCAAACACAGAGACTGCTGTGCTGCTTTCAGAGTCCCAGACTCAAAGCCTTGGGAGCACCTCTTGTGGGATTCCTGGAGGACCACAGATGCTGTTGTGGCAGAGGTGACCTCCGGGAACTTGGCCAACACCTGTGCCTCACGGAGCAAGTTCAACAACGACATAGTTGTCAGACTTGTTCCACTGCATGCGGCGGTTCACCAGGGAGTGTGTCTCGGAGCATCATCCACTCTACAGCTCCTTCTGCAAGTTTCTCTCTGCAGTCTTCACTGTAGTAGACCAGAGTGACCTGGAGAAGCTGAAGGAAGCGTACACCTTCTGTAGGATTGCTCCTGCCATTCCAACCAAGCAGCACATCAGGGAGCACTGCAGGACAAAGGTGCCACATCCGAGGGAACTGGTGCAGAGAGTCGAACAGGTCTTCCACCATTTCCACCTGGCTAAGGACCCCAACGACGTGCTCCTCTTCAAAGCCGTCCATGCTGAAGGTCTGGAGGATCCAGCGTGTGCACATCCTGAGAGGCTGCCTGAGTGACCCGGAAGTGGAGGATGGGATCCTCTATAGGTACGGCAGGACCCTGCAGCTGAATCACACCAAGGGCGAGGGGGCGGCTGTGCCTATCTGGATCCCTGTGAGGGGGACCTCCCAGCAGGAGGGCTTTCATTTCCACCAGGCTCGGTGGGTGACCGGTAACCAGGTCTCCACTGAGCTGTTCCAGGCCCAGGGTTTGACAGGAGTCGTGCGCTGGAACTTCCAGAGGCTGGTGGACTTAAAACAGCCTGACGTTGTCCTACCTGCTGTGTTTGACCCTGTGCTGATCATGGATCTGAACGTGGCATCAGTGAAAGTGACAGGGCAGGCCAAATATCCAGTGCTGCACGTGTCCAACAGGGACACAGGGGAGAGGTTTGGCCTCCAGTATCTAGAGCCAGTCTGTCGTCCAGTTCCCCTCAACTGGGACAAACACAAGTCCCAAAAGAAAGTTCCTCCGGTGACTCCTGTAGCTCCAGAGACAGAACAGCAGTCCTGCCAGCAGTCCCCTGTCCAAGCTGTGGTGTTCCACTTCCCCGCTGCCCCTGTTGTTTCTTCTGAGGCCTTGGAGGGAGAAACCTCTGAGGTAAGTACTCGTATTCACTCCCTCACACTCTTCAGCTTTTTGATTATTGGCACTTTAAGCTAATACGCCCTCTGTTTCAGGAGAAGATGGAAATGGGTGAGCTGGCATCCCTTTGTGCTGAAACCCATCCAGCCCCACCAGCAAAGGCCCCAGCCTCACGGGATTCCTCCCCACAAGCTGCCCTGATGGATACAGGTAATTCAGATTATATCACACACATGCTTAATAGTGTAGCCATTCTCTCTCTCTCACACACAGTCTCACTCACTCACTCACTCACTCACTTTTCTCTCTCTCTCACACACACACACACACTCTCTCTCTCTCTCTCTCTCTCTCTCTCTCTCTCTCTCTTACTTATTCACTCTCTCTTCTGTCTCTCTCTTACACACGCACGCACGCACGCGCGCGCACACACACACACACACACAAACACAAACACACACACACACACACACACACATGGTTTAAACTAATGATTTGTCATTAAGGCTTTGTCATTAAAATAATTCTGTGCCTCTCTTTCAGATCTAAAGAGCACTCCACCACTGCCCCCAAGAGCTTCTCCGCGAGCTGCCCGCACTGGCCCCATTAAGACTGGAGGTCTAATATTCGTGTTGGACCACAGCCGATGGACAGAGCCCATGAGAGCTGCCATCGATGGACTCCTGGCCAAGCATCATGGCAGGAAAGAAATCCTAAAGTGGGTGGATGCTGACTATGCTGCCCTGGTTCAAAGGTCATGCAGGGATCCCAACAGCCTCCTGCACCCCACCACCAGACAGCATATCTCGCGATACGTCAAGCATGTAGCTAAGCTCAAGAACGCTAGCACATCATTAAACACCAGCCCGGAGAAGCTCCTGGAGACCCAGCAGCTGTGGCAGAGTCTGACTGCAGAAGAGGTCAGTGTCCCAGTCACAACTCTGCCACCTGCTGTGGTAAACCCCCCAGCAGTCAACCCTTCCCAGAGTGCCACCACTAACCAGGCAGAAATAGAAAGGGTGGTAAGGGAGGTCCTGGAAAAGACAGCCCAGCAGCAGCAGCAGCAGCAGCAGAAGAAGAAGAAGTTGACGAGGACCTGCCTCGCATGTGGCCAGCCTAAGTCCCGCTACCTTGGGGATGGATCATCCATCCACTTTTTCCACCAGGCTGGAGAGGTGAGGTACTTCTTCTGCTCGAAAAAAGTCTACCAGACTTATGCAGGAGAAGGCCTCACCAATCCAAGGATGTCTTTTGAGGACTTTGCTGCCACTCCCTTCTACCAGCGGGAGCTGGAGTCATCAAAAGCGAGGGGGGCAGAGAGAAAGAGGGTCAAAGAGGAACGGAGCAAAATAAAAACTGAGCAGCACACCTTTGGCCGCCTTTGCCAGTTCTGCCACCAGCCCCTCAAACAAGGCCCCACAAGCCCACATATTCACACCACCTTCCCTGGGGTTACTGGCAAATATATATACTGCCCACAAAAAGTGTTGTCCCTGTACCGGACACAGGGGATGACCGACACCATGACCTGGAGGGACTTTCAACAGTCCAAACATTATGGGGCTGAAAAGCAGAGGTGGACAGAGGAGGAGGGAGGGAGGGGCTAGGCTTGTGTCTGTTACACCACGTCCGGCTACACGGTCCAACAATCCCATCTAGTGGCAGCTTGTCGCCACTCATCATCATTCCCCCAACACACCTGTTGGCAATTGGCAATCACCATTCCCTATTTAAGCCAGGGTTCTCCAGCCAGCCGATGCCAGTTTGTGCTCTTGTTTACCAAACCTCTTACCAGTGATCCAGTACCTGTCTGTTACTGAACCCCGCCTGCCTGACTACCCGCCTGTTGCCAAACCCCGCCTGCCTGACTACCCGCCTGTTGCCGAACCCTGTTGCCGAACCCTGTTGCCGAACCCTGCCTGCCTGACTACCCGCCTGTTGCTGAACCCTGTTGCTGAACCCTGCCTGCCTGACTACCCGCCTGTTGCCGAACCCCGCCTGCTGGACTACCCGCCTGTTGCCGAACCCCGCCTGCCTGACTACCCGCCTGTTGCCGAACCCCGCCTGCCTGACTACCCGCCTGTTGCCGAACCCCGCCTGCTGGACTACCCGCCTGTTGCCGAACCCCGCCTGCCTGACTACCCGCCTGTTGCCGAACCCCGCCTGCTGGACTACCCGCCTGTTGCCGAACCCCGCCTGCCTGACTACCCGCCTGTTGCCGAACCCCGCCTGCCTGACTACCCGCCTGTTGCCGAACCCCGCCTGCCTGACTACCCGCCTGTTGCTGAACCCTGTTGCCGAACCCTGCCTGACTGCCCGCCTGTTGCCGACCCATCGCCTGTCCGACTGCCCGCTTGTTGCCGACCCCTCGCCTGTCCGACTGCCTGCCTGATGCCGAACCCCTGCCTGCCCTATTACCGCGGGCCTAGCCTGGCCTGTTGCTATTTCCCTTTTGTGTAAATAAATTCCCTGTCTTTTCATCCCGTCTCCGCCTCCCTGTGTTCAGCGCTTGGGTCCACCCGTCCTGTTCCCTAACAGTGTCTGTATCTTTGCTATATCTGTATATTTGTTCTGTACATGTGTTTTTATTAATCAATTCAAACTAAAGCAAAGACATTGATATTGTCCTTATACAGAATATGCATACCTTATATTATAATTGCAAAGGCAGTCAACATTAACCAAATAAGCAATGCATTTATATTACAAGTTAAGCTAAGCTTTTTACACTAAACAAATACACAGGTGTGTGTTGCACAAAGGCATTGATCATAGTTTATCCCCTCATCTTTTGTAGGAGAAATAATTAGTATTGATATAATGATGGTCTACATTTAAGGACCATAATATATAATATACAATTGTTAGGAATACAATCCAGGCAATTCAACATTAGTTGAATTGCAACAGATTTGAACCGAGGTATCAAACAAAATTCTGAAATAAGTTGAACATTTCTATTGGCTGACTGAAGAACTGGCCAAAAATATGGACCTTATATTATAATTGCAAAGGCAGTCAACTTTAACTAAAAAAGCAATGCATTTATATTACAAGTTAAGCTAGGCTTTTTACACTAAACATACATTAAACAAATACACAGGTGTGTGTTGCACAAAGGCATTGATCATAGTTTGTCCCCTCATCTTTTGTAGGAGAAATAATTAGTATTGATATAATGATGGTCTACATTTAAGGACCATAATATATAATATACAATTGTTAGGAATACAATCCAGGCAATTCAACATTAGTTGAATTTAACATTAGCTGAATTGCAACGGATTTGAACCGAGGTATCAAACAAAGTTCTGAAATAAGTTGAACATTTCTATTGGCTGACTGAAGAACCGGCCAAAAATATGGGTCCATCGACGTGATTGGCTGGAAGTTCGTTATAGCTATATTCGGCTGGCCTTCGCGTGTAAAGCGAACGTGATAACCACTACACTACAGAAACAGCGGTATGGCTGCACTTTGCCTAAAAATGTCACGCTTTCAGTAGACATCTACTTTTCTCGTTTTTAGCAGTTGTATGAATTCTTAAACGACCCAAATTTCTGGAGGTGCAGGAAGATGTATTGCGCAGTTTCTGTAGTGTAGTGGTTATCACGTTCGCTTAACACGCGAAAGGGCTCCGGTTCAAAACCAGACAGAAACATTGGGAATTTGATGCACTTTTAGAACATTAACGTGATTGTAGATGTTGATATGATATCAAACAAGGAAAGCGAAAACTTGCATTGACATCAGGAAAGTAACAATGAGTTTCGATCTCAAATAAAAGCGTAAAGCGAATGAGATAACCACTACACTACAGAAACAGCTGGATGGCTGTACTTTGCCTAATAATTTCGAGCTTTCAGTAGCCATCTAATTTTCTCGTTTTTAGCAGCTATATGAATTCTTAAATGACCCAAATTTCTGGAGGCGCAGGAAGCTGCGTTGTGCAGTTTCTGTAGTGTAGTGGTTATCACGTTCGGCTAACACGCGAATGGTCCCCTGTTTGAATCCGGGCAGAAACATATGGATTTTGATACATTTTTAGAATTTTTGAGAAGGGAAAGCCATTTGTATCTAGTAGATGTTGATATGATATCAAAGAAGGAAAGCGAAAACTTGCCTTGACATCAGGAAAGTAACAATGAGTTCCGATCTCACCAGCTATCAGACCCAAATGTTTCTGCCCGGTTTCGAACCGGGGACCTTTCGCGTGTGAGGCAAACGTGATAACCACTACACTACAGAAACAGCTGTAGATTTGTACTTTGCCTGAAAATGTCGTACTTTCAGCAGACATCTACTTTTCTCATTTTTAGCCGCTGTATGAATTCTTAAACGACCCAAATTTCTGGAGGTGCAGGAAGCTGCATTGTGCAGTTTCTGTAGTGTTGCGGTTATCACGTTCGCCTAACACGCGAAAGGGCTCCGGTTCAAAACCGGGCAGAAACATTGGGAATTTAATGCAATTTTATAACATTAACGTGATTGTAGATGTTGATATGATATCAAACAAGGAAAGCGAAAACTTGCATTGAAGTCAGGAAAGTAACAATGAGTTCCGATCTCAACCAGCTATCTGACCCAAATGTTTCTGCCCGGTTTCGAACCGGGGACCTTTCGCGTGTGAGGCAAACGTGATAACCACTACACTACAGAAACAGCGGTATGGCTGTACTTTGCCTAAAAATGTCACGCTTTCAGTAGACATCTACTTTTCTCGTTTTTAGCAGCTGTATGAATTCTTAAATGACCCAAATTTCTGGAGGTGCAGGAAGTTGCATTGCGCAGTTTCTGTAGTGTAGTGGTTATCACGTTTGCCTAACACGCGAAAGGTCCCCGGTTCGAAACCGGGCAGAAACTTCAGGATTTGATACATTTTTAGAACATTAAAGGGAAAGCCATTTGTATCTAGCAGATTTTGACATGATATCAAACAAGGAAAGCGAAAACTTGCATTGACATCAGGAAAGGATCAATAACTTCCGATCTCAAACAGCTATCATACCCAAATGCTTCTGCCCGGTTTTGAACCAGGGACCTTTCGCGTGTAAAGCGAACGTGATAACCACTACACTACAGAAACAGCTGCGACTGTGTTCTACGCCTAAAAATCTCGTGCTTTCAGTAGACATCTAATTTTGGCGTTTTTAGCAGCTATATGAATTCTTAAAGGGGCACTTGGCAACTTTTTCAACTTAATAAACCCGTCTGGAAATCATTTGGATGGTTAAATGGTCTGTTCCGGTGTTAACGGTGACTGTCCCCGCTCCCCCCGGCGCCCCCCGGTGGAAAACCAGCCTTGCAACTTTGGGACTACCGTCCCGGTAAATTGGAAATGGGAAGTATCGCGAGAAGCGAGAACGAGCGAGAAACACAAACTGCTTTACGGTAATTCAACGTAAACACACACGCCCCCCTCAATAACGGTTAATCACGCCGGCTATACATGTCAGTGTTCTATGATACAGTGTATAATGTATTACCCACCTCGGTAGACATCGCGCCACACGAAAAAACCCGGCAACAAATGCACATGAGCAGCGGTAGAAAGGGGGAGGAGGGTGCCGCAAGTGAGTTTTTTTTACGACAGTGTTGTGTAATATACGTCCCAGACCTGTAGGGGGAGCTCGTTGAGAAAACATGCGACCACAAAAGTGAAAACCAGCGAAGAAATGGCCAGAGTTGCCAAGTGCCCCTTTAAACGACCCAAATTTCTGGAGGTGCAGGAAGCTGCGTTGTGCAGTTTCTGTCGTGTAGTGGTTATCACCATTGCCTAATACGCGAATGGTCCCCTGTTTGAATCCGGGCAGAAACATCTGGAATTTGATACATTTTTAGAACATTAACGGGAAGGCCATTTGTACCTAGTAAATGTTGACATGATATCAAACAAGAAAATCCAAAACCTGCATTGACATCAGGAAACGATCAATGAGTTCCGATCTCAACCAGCTATCAGACCCAAATGTTTCTGCCGGTTTCGAACCTGGGAACTTTCGCATGTGAGGCAAACGTGATAACCACTACACTACAGAAACAGCAGTATGGCAGTTCTTTGCCTAAAAATGTCACGCTTTCAGTAGACATCTACTTTTCTCGTTTTTAGCAGCTGTATGAATTCTTAAATGACCCAAATTTCTGGAGGTGCAGGAAGATGTATTGTGCAGTTTCTGTAGTGTAGTGGTTATCACGTTCGCCTAACACGCGAAAGGTCCCTGGTTCGAAACCGGGCAGAAACAGTTGGAAATTGATGCAATTTTAGAACTTTAACGTGAAAGCAATTGGGAGATGTTGACACGATATCAAACTAGGAAAGCCAAAATCTGCATTGACATCAGGAAAGGATCAATGAGTTCCAATCTCAACCAGCTATCAGACCCAATTGTTTCTGCCCGGTTACGAACCAGGGACCTTTCGCGTGTAAAGCGAATGTGATAACCACTACACTACAGAAACAGCGGTATGGCTGTACTTTGCCTAAAAATGTCACGCTTTCAGTAGACATCTACTTTTCTCGTTTTTAGCAGTTGTATGAATTCTTAAACGACCCAAATTTCTGGAGGTGCAGGAAGATGTATTGCGCAGTTTCTGTAGTGTAGTGGTTATCACGTTCGCCTAACACGCGAAAGGGCTCCGGTTCAAAACCGGAAGGAAACATTAGGAATTTGATGCACTTTTAGAACATTAACGTGATTGTAGATGTTGATATGATATCAAACAAGGAAAGCGAAAACTTGCATTGACATCAGGAAAGTAACAATGAGTTTCGATCTCAAATAGCTATCAGACCCAAATGCTTCTGCCCGGTTTCGAACCAGGGACGTTTCGCGCGTGAAGCGAATGAGATAACCACTACACTACAGAAACAGCTGGATGGCTGTACTTTGCCTAATAATTTCGAGCTTTCAGTAGCCATCTAATTTTCTCGTTTTTAGCAGCTATATGAATTCTTAAATGACCCAAATTTCTGGAGGCGCAGGAAGCTGCGTTGTGCAGTTTCTGTAGTGTAGTGGTTATCACGTTCGGCTAACACGCGAATGGTCCCCTGTTTGAATCCGGGCAGAAACATATGGATTTTGATACATTTTTAGAATTTTTTAGAAGGGAAAGCCATTTGTATCTAGTAGATGTTGATATGATATCAAACAAGGAAAGCGAAAACTTGCCTTGACATCAGGAAAGTAACAATGAGTTCCGATCTCACCAGCTATCAGACCCAAATGTTTCTGCCCGGTTTCGAACCGGGGACCTTTCGCGCGGGAGCCGAATATAGTTAAGCTTAACTTCCCTTAACTTTTCCCATTCATTCTCTATGGTAGTTCTTATCACTACGGATGTAATATATTTTTGGCCACAAGCGGGTTTTTGGGGGCGCTGTTTCTACAGTTTGAAGAAGAGGAGGCGTGGCGCACAGAGTGAAGAAGAGGAATGACTGAACAGGTAGCTGCGGCACTCATTCATTCATCTATCTATGTATCTATCTATCTATCTATATATATATTTATCTATCCAACTATAAATCTAACCTTCTGTGTCATATAAAGATATCTATGTAGTATGAAAGGGATAATGTACAGTGAGATGGTCATTGAGAAATAAACCCCCTGGGTGATTCAAGACCCCCCGCTTCGTGTCGAACCGCGTAAACAAATCAGTAGTAGGCTAACACAAAATATAAGCATTCATAATGTAGTATTCAACGAAGCCGTGTAATACAAAAAGATGTTACCTAGTCATTATAAATGTAATTCTGTCATTTTAATTATTACTGTGTAATATGCATGGTGTTTTGCTGTGTACAGAAGATAATGAAGAAGACCATCAGGTTTTTCCCTGGAAGGATGAAGGTCTCTTTCAGGAAGGGCCCATCTGGCCATCTACGGCAGGACCCCTCTGATGAGGCCATGAGGATCAAAAATAATCCTGCGCTTCAGGACAGGTCTCCTGCTCGGAAACATGACCTTGTGAAGGTTGATGCCCTCACTGTGGTCGTTCGGCGGGGTGGGGATGTGTCTGACCAACAGGAGCTGATGGGGGAGTATGTACTACAGTTTGGTAAATACAAGGGGAAATCATCCCGCTGGCTCCTGGAGAATGATGTTGGCTACATCATCTACCTCATCAAGAAGGTAGATGAGGAGGAGAGAGATGGACGCTTCAACCCCCAGGGACCCAGCAAGGACAGCCTTCTCTCATTTCTCGACTATGCCAGGAGCTTCCAGGAAATCGAAGACCTTCATAGGTACCTACTCTCCAGGCAGCCTGCAGCACCAGTGGCCTCAGAGGCCGACAATCTTGTTGGATTTGGAGCCAGGACCAAGGACACCTGGAGGCAGATCTGGGAGAGCAGGGCAGACGGATATGCTGCCTTCGTCTTAGGAGTCAAGTGCATCCAAAACAGCAAGATGTACAACCTGCAGCAGTACCTGCTCAAGCAGCAGAGGGCTGAGTCCTGTCCACCACCTGCAGAAGCCTCCACTACATCAGCTGCCTCCACACCTACATCTACAACAGGTGAGCTCACACAAATATGCAAACTCGTGTTGTATGTGAACATTTAATGTACTTAACACATTATTAATGTTATTGTTTAATCTCCTAGCGATGGAGGAGGATGAGGAGCTGGAGAGAGGGATGTTAAATATTTCTCCCTCTAAATTTGTCACTGAACTACGTAGGTGGATCTAATGTATAGTAATAAACAGAGGAAGTTGTAAAAAAAAAAAAAAAAAAAGTTTCTTTACACCCTCACTGTACATGATACAAGTCTAATGTTACCTGTGCTTTCAGGGCCAGCAGCAGTCCCCATAGCCACAGCTGCGTCTCCAGCAACACGTTTTTCGCCATCAGTGTGGAAGGAGGATTCTGTTTTGACCAGAATTCACCTGCCATTACTAGTTTGTTATTTTGGCCGTGTTCTGGCCTGTTTTGATGTGTGTGTGTTCTTTTATTCTATAAAAGGTCTTACATGTCAGCGATGAGGGTGAGTGTTCACGAGTTCTCTTTCTGCATGCTTGTTGCAGTGGTGGTTCAAGGGTTTGGCATGGAAATGAACATGTGAGCAAGAGAGCAGGAATAACACTTGATTTCTTTTAACAGTGAGGAGTAAACCAACAGCTGCTGCTACACGGTCAAAGTCCAGTATCACTGCTTCTCCTCTGCAAGGTTAATATACATGCACATACAGCCCATCTTTATTCACTGTGAAGATGATTTCCATTTTTGACGTTTCCTTTTTGTTTTTGTTCTTTTCTGTTTCACTACCTCCGTTCCAGTGAAGACCCCTCTCCCAATACCGCCTCAGCTGCTCGCTTTGGCTCCATCCTTGACACCATTGCCTGTTGTTTCAAATGAACAAAGTATGACATTTCATTTTATTTTAATTGTCCACATCCTATAATACAATATGTATCCCATGTTGATGGCTCCATTTTGGTCCAAACCTTTGCCTCAATGTTTGCACTGCTGTCATATGATGAGGACCTGTCCTATTGACATTATCTGTTCATCGTGTAATGACTCCCTCACTCTTCCGTTTTGTGTTATGCAGCTCTGCCACACCCTGCCTCTCATCCGGTACAGCCTGCAGTCTCTGCTCAGCCTGCAGCCTCTCACCCGTCACCTCCTGTTCATCCTGCAGCCACTGCCCCCAGCTACGACCATGATGTCAGCTCCTGGAATTGCTCTCACCATCAAAGAGTATGGATGAAGACAGAGATGGAGGCGATGGGGCTATGGCCAGGGTCCCGACCGGTCCGACATCTGGGGAACATGATCTCCTTGTGGCGACATCCACCTCAGCCCGAGCTCATAAACACCACCTCTGAGCTGCCGTCACCCAACTACTTTCAGCTCCATCCATTTTTCATTTGGAAGCCAGAGCATGACCTGATGGAGAGGGTGAGGAACAATTACATCCTGCCTTGCTTCTACGGCTGTCCCAACCCCCAGGTTGCCTCCTCTGGTGTGGGGAGGCCTCGGGTGATAGTTGGCATAAGCGGCCAGTACTACATATTGGCCTCCCGTCTGGGCTGCAAGGTATGCAGACGGCACTGGTTTGCAGACAAGCCGCAGTGGGTGGACATGCTGCCGAAGCGATTTCAGAACATCTTGCCAGCCTTCATCACCCATAAGAAGGCAATCTGCAAGACTGTGATGGATGAGCTGAGACGCAGCGGCAAGTCACCGAATGACATGGCCAACCAGATTAGGGAGATGCTGAATCTGAAATACGAAAGAGCCCACCTGGCCTACCTGCTCAGCGTGCAGAACACTAGGGATGCTGAAGCAGGGGTGTATGGACAGAGCACCATCACTGGGTTTCTGAGACGCGAGGACTCACCTGCTCCATTTAGGGAGTATGAAGATGCAGATGGCTGGTATGGAGTGTCTGTGACTTCACACTACCTGACAGAGTGCCTCCTCCAAGAGTACCAGCGGCAAGAGCTAGCTCTCACACTCCTGCTACAGGGTACCTTTGGACAGGTCTTCAGGTCCGACCACACTCGCAGAGTGGCAAGTAAGGTCACGTTATCATCTGGCACTATGTCATCCTATGCCATTATGAATGAGAACTGGATGATCCTGTCCTGGGTGATGCTGCAGTCAGAGGGTGACCAGCGCCTGGAGCCTATGTACGAGGGGCTGGCTCGCCGCTACAGTTCTGCTGGAATAGAGAAGGCCAAGTACCAGTGGGTGGACAGGTATGAATCACAATAAATCATAACTAGTTTAAGTACTTATTTTACTTTATGTACTTTTTTCCCGCAGAATAGGCCAGGTGCATGGCGGTGTGAGCGACGTGCGCGTCAGGTGTTAGTCTGCTAAATGTGATAATTTTGGCCCTCATGCCTTAACCCTTAAGCTATATTATTTCGCAACAAGTCATACAAAAACTGGACCTTTGTTTGCTGCTAAGAAACTTTGTTTGTCGCAAGGACACTTTGTTTTCATTAACCAAACCGTGATCCACACGCTTGAGTTCGCCATGGAACAGACGCCGATTTCCAATCAGACAATTTGGGACGCAATACAGCAAATGAAAATGGATATGCTTTCCCACTTTGACACGAAAATGGACAATATTCAATCGGGATTACAAACAATACAAGGCTCGTTGTCCACACTTGGTGATCACGTGTCTCAACTTGAACAAAGAGTCAGCTCAAATGAGGACAACCTAACCGATCTTCAGAAGCAGGTTAAATCACTCGTAAAAGAAAACTCTTACCTGCGCGATAAAATTGAGGATGCGGAGAATCGTAGTAGGGCTTACAACCTGCGCTTCTTGCATGTTCCGGAAAAATCGGAGGGCCAGGACATCCTCGGCTTCATGAGAAACCTTATCCTTCTACTTCTTGGAGAAGAGAACTTCACGACTCCTCCAGTCATCGAGAGGGCCCACCGTTCTCCCACTACGCTACAATCGAATGAGCCGAATGCTGGTCCAAGGCCGATCCTTGTGAAACTTCTCAGCCTCCAGGACAAACAACGGATTCTACGTCTCTCACGTCAGAAGAGGGAACTAAAATATGAAGACAAACGCGTCCACATCTTTCCCGATTACAGCGCTGGTATTCTCTTTAAACGCCGGCAGTTTGATGGCATCAAGAAAAAGCTCCGCGAAATGAAGATGGAATACTTTCTACTTTATCCTGCCACACTGAAGATCATCGCAGCGGGCAAAGCAGTCATGTTTAAAAGTCCCGGAGAAGCAGAGTCCTTTCTTCAAGATCTTAAGACTCACTCCAATGACTGACTTATGAGGTAAAGACGAACTGATTTGTTTGCGATGTTACTGTTATTTGTGGCATGAATGGCTAATATAATTATTGAAGTGAATCCAATTATTTGACCTGAGTAGCTCGGCTACCAGTTTCTCATTGCCGATTAGTAGTCAATATAATTTTGGCCATGATGTTAGTTTTCTGTTCTTCTGTACGGTGTGAATATGATTGAGGACTGGATAACTTGGGCCTGCTGAACAGACCTCTTTGATGAGCCGTTTTTGCCTGTTTTGTTTGTTCTCTACTGTAGCCTATCTATATTGGCCAATGTTCATTCTTATTTTATATAGCCGTGATTTTTGACTGAATTATTGTGCAAAGAAGAAATATTTAGGTTTCCACTTCATGTACTTAGAAACTTAGCAGACGGTATCTGCGTTCTCTCATGTTTTGGCCTTGTGTGTGTGTGTGTGTGTGTGTGTGTGTGTGTGTGTGTGTGTGTGTGTGTGTGTGTGTGTGTTGCTTTCTCTCTCCTTGCCTCTCCCCCTCCACTTTTTCTGTTATGTCCCTGAATAATTTACATGGGTAAAGGCTTATTTGTCATCCACCTGAACATAAGAAGCTTGACACACAAAATTGATCTCTTGAGGGTCTGGCTAGTTTATAATAAACCTAGTGTTATCACACTGTCTGAGACCTGGTTGAATAATATTTCAGATGAGGAAATCAAACTGGATGGTTATGCCTTGTATAGAGCTGATAGGGGTAGTCGTGGTGGAGGGGTAGCCACCTATGTCTCCTCAAAATTATTTTCCGAAATTATAATTCCAAAGGAAATCCCAGTGCACTTTGAATGCCTTTTCGTTAAAATCATTTTTCATGAAAATAAACGACTAATCATTGGAAATATTTATAAACCTCCATCTGCTCCAGCAGAAACTACTGATTGTATCCTGTCTACCATTAATTCTTTAGACTGCACCAGTGAAAAAATCATATTAGGTGACTTCAATTCTAATTGGCTGGATCGCTCCTCTCAAAAAGATCGGAACCTCTTCAACAGCATAAATCTAACTCAACTCATAACTGAACCCACTAGAGTCTGTCCCAGTTCTTCCTCTTTGCTTGACTGGATTTTAGTTTCTCACCCTGGCAGAATTTCACAATCTGGGGTCCTACCTGACTCTTTTAGTGACCACTCTATGGTTTTTTGTATTTGGAAAATCAAAGTGCCTCACCTTCCTCCTAAATTCATTAAAGTAAGACAATTTAACAAAATTAACCCTGAATACTTCATTCAGGATATAATAAACATAAACTGGGAAAGATTTCAATTAATTCCATCTGTTGAAGATGCATGGAATTTCTTCTATACCGAGTTTGTCGAGACAATTAACAAGCATGCTCCTTTTATTTCAATTAAGGTCAAGGGTCGACATCTACCTTGGATCAAGGGAGATCTCATACACTTATTCAAACAAAGAGACAAGGCCTGGAAAAAATACCGTAAAACAAAGGATGCTGCTGACTGGAATGCTTATAAGGAGATAAGGAATAAATGTAAAACCAACACAAGAAATGCTAAAGCAAATTACTATAAAGACTGCTTATCAACTGACTTTAAAAACCCGAAGAAATTTTGGAAGACAATCAATAGTATAACCAATAAATCCACAAAAAGCCCTACAACGCATATTAGACTAAACAATCAAACTGTGAGTGAACCTTTATTAATTGCAGAGACATTTAGCCAGCACTTCTCTACAATTGGCAGCTCTCTATCTGGTTACACCTACTCTGGTCCTATTTCGAATCAGAATAGGTGTAGCAGCTCCTTTTGCTTCAAAACTATCTTTCCAACAGATGTTCAGCGGGTTATTGATAGCCTAAGCTCTGGATGCAGTGCTGGTCCAGATGGTCTGGAAATTAAGTTCTTTAAACTTGCCTCTCATGTTTTGTCGTTCCCACTGGCTGACTTATTTAACTTATCTTTCGCAACTTGTGAAACACCCTCATCATGGAAAAGCGCTAGAGTAACCCCTCTTTATAAAGGTGGTGACACCTCAGACACCAATAATTATAGACCAATCTCAATTATCAATAGTATAGCAAAAATATTTGAAAAACTAATATTTAATCAATTATCTAAATACCTTGCAGACTATAACATATTATCCCCACACCAATCAGGTTTTCGACCTAATTACTCAACCACCACTGCTCTTCTCAAATTTACAAATGATATACTGTCAGCAGCTGATAGCAATATGCCTACAGGTGTTATATTTATTGATCTTTCAAAAGCGTTTGATATGGTTGATCATTATCTTCTCTTAGATAAACTGTACGCTATTGGTCTTTCTACTAACTCTCTTTTATTTTTTAACTCATTTCTTCATTTTAGAAGTCAATGTGTCTCCTTTCAGGGAAGTCAATCACAATTCAAGATCATTGATAAAGGTGTTCCACAAGGCTCATCCTTAGGTCCTCTTTTGTTTTCAATTTTTATAAATGATCTTCCTCAAATCTGTTCTGACTGCCAAATTCATTTATATGCAGATGACACTGTATTATACTCTTCCAGTTCTGACACTTCACAAATTCAATACTCTTTACAATCTGATTTCAATCTGGTTCAAATATGGTTCTCTTCAAATAAGCTTCTGTTGAATAAGAAAAAATCATATAGTATGTTGTTTTGCACTCGACCTGACTCTTCGTTATTAAGTAACTGGTCTATTAGTCTTCTTGATGGAACAACAATAGATCGAATTGAAGAATTTAAATATTTAGGCCTTTGGCTTGATTCTCAGCTATCCTTTAAACCTCACATTAACTCAATTACCAAGAAAATATTTGGTTGTCTGAAATCACTTTATCGTTCTGTTGACTGCTTCTCTCAAGAAGTTCGGAAAAGAATTATAATGCAATTATTATTTCCAATATTGGACTATGCTGATGTTATCTATGGTAACACATTTGAAACAAATCTCCGTCCTCTTAATGTGCTATACAATAGTCTTTGTAGATTTGTGCTCAGGTGTCCTTACAGAACTCATCACTGCCTAATGTATGAGTCCCTGAACTGGCCTGCCCCTAAGTCCAGAAGACAACTCCATTGGTCAATACTTACTTTCAAATGCATCTATTTCAATTTCCCTTCATATTTGAAACAACTCTTAATTCCTTTTACTTCTCAATATAGCCTACGGCACATGGACCACCTGTTTCTAGTCACACCTAAAATCAAAAAAGAAATTGGTCGTCGGGCATTCAAATTCAAAGCTCCATCAGATTGGAATAACCTTCCTTCCTCACTTAGGTGTATCATTTCTTTCCATATTTTCAAATTATCGTTAGTTACGCATTATAAAACATCCTGCTCTTGTTTCTGATCTATCTTACCTTCTTTTTCTAGGACTCATTCTACTCATACCTGTTTTCATTTTGTCACTATACTGTATCTATAAATATGTACTGTATACTTGACTTCAGTATGCAAGAAAATGTATTTATATTGGTGTATAGTATGCTTATCAGTACAAATGTCTACCTTCATTTTGTTGAGGGATTCCTTTTTATTTATTTATGTATTTTTATTTTTATCTATTTATTATTATTGTTATTATTATTATTATTAGTATTATTATTATTATTATTAATAATAATAATTTGGATTGTACTCTGTAATACTGGCTGGTGGGGGGTGGGAATGGGGGGGCTAGCTTTGGAGAGCAGTGTTGGAGTGTGCATGGGTGTATGAGTGTGTGTGTTTGTCCTTGTGCTTATGTGTTTGAATTATGTTTAGTACTTATTCTTTGTTATCTTTGTATTGTTTGCCATTATTGTAAGGACCCCCTCGAAAATGAGATGATACATCTCAAGGGGTTATCCTTGAAATAAAGAAAATCGAAATCGACATACATCTGATTCATAATTATTCAGATATGTAATGGAAACATAATGCTGACACCATTCACTTACATTTTTCCATTAATAATTTCACATTTCTATTTTCTCTTCATGTCCAAACACAGAGACTGCTGTGCTGCTTTCAGAGTCCCAGACTCAAAGCCTCGGGAGCACCTCTTGTGGGATTCCTGGAGGACCACAGATGCTGTTGTGGCAGAGGTGACCTCCGGGAACTTGGCCAACACCTGTGCCTCACGGAGCAAGTTCAACAACGACATAGTTGTCAAGTTGGACTTGTTCCACTGCATGCGGCGGTTCACCAGGGAGTGTGTCTCGGAGCATCATCCACTCTACAGCTCCTTCTGCAAGTTTCTCTCTGCAGCCTTTACTGTAGTAGACCAGAGTGACCTGGAGAAGCTGAAGGAAGCGTACACCTTCTGTATGATTGCTCCTGCCATTCCAACCAAGCAGCACATCAGGGAGCACTGCAGGACAAAGGTGCCAAATCCGAGGGAACTGGTGCAGAGAGTCGAACAGGTCTTCCACCATTTCTACCTGGCTAAGGACCCCAACGACGTGCTCCTCTTCAAGCCGTCCATGCTGAAGGTCTGGAGGATCCAGCGTGTGCACATCCTGAGAGGCTGCCTGAGTGACCCGGAAGTGGAGGATGGGATCCTCTATAGGTACGGCGGGACCCTGCAGCTGAATCACACCAAGGGCGAGGGGGCGGCTGTGCCTATCTGGATCCCTGTGAGGGGGACCTCCCAGCAGGAGGGCTTTCATTTCCACCAGGCTCGGTGGGTGACCGGTAACCAGGTCTCCACTGAGCTGTTCCAGGCCCAGGGTTTGACAGGAGTCGTGCGCTGGAACTTCCAGAGGCTGGTGGACTTAAAACAGCCTGACGTTGTTCTACCTGCTGTGTTTGACCCTGTGCTGATCATGGATCTGAACGTGGCATCAGTGAAAGTGACGGGGCAGGCCAAATATCCAGTGCTGCACGTGTCCAACAGGGACACAGGGGAGAGGTTTGGCCTCCAGTATCTAGAGCCAGTCTGTCGTCCAGTTCCCCTCAACTGGGACAAACACAAGTCCCAAAAGATAGTTCCTCCGGTGACTCCTGTAGCTCCAGAGACAGAACAGCAGTCCTGCCAGCAGTCCCCTGTCCAAGCTGTGGTGTTCCACTTCCCCGCTGCCCCTGTTGTTTCTTCTGAGGCCTTGGAGGGAGAAACCTCTGAGGTAAGTACTCGTATTCACTCCCTCACACTCTTCAGCTTTTTGATTATTGTCACTTTAAGCTAATACGCCCTCTGTTTCAGGAGAAGATGGAAATGGGTGAGCTGGCATCCCTTTGTGCTGAAACCCATCCAGCCCCACCAGCAAAGGCCCCAGCCTCACGGGATTCCTCCCCACAAGCTGCCCTGATGGATACAGGTAATTCAGATTATATCACACACATGCTTAATAGTGTAGCCATTCTCTCTCTCTCACACACAGTCTCACTCACTCACTCACTCACTCACTCACTCACTTTTCTCTCTCCTCACACACACACACACATACACACACACACACTCTCTCTCTCTCTCTCTCTCTCTTACTTATTCACTCTCTCTTCTGTCTCTCTCTTACACACGCACGCACGCACGCGCGCGCACACACACACACACACACACACACACACAAACACACACACACACACACACACAAACACACACACACATGGTTTAAACTAATGATTTGTCATTAAGGCTTTGTCATTAAAATAATTCTGTGCCTCTCTTTCAGATCTAAAGAGCACTCCACCACTGCCCCCAAGAGCTTCTCCGCGAGCTGCCCGCACTGGCCCCATTAAGACTGGAGGTCTAATATTCGTGTTGGACCACAGCCGATGGACAGAGCCCATGAGAGCTGCCATCGATGGACTCCTGGCCAAGCATCATGGCAGGAAAGATATCCTAAAGTGGGTGGATGCTGACTATGCTGCCCTGGTTCAAAGGTCATGCAGGGATCCCAACAGCCTCCTGCACCCCACCACCAGACAGCATATCTCTAGATATGTAAAGCATGTAGCTAAGCTCACGAAAACGCTAGCACATCACTAAACACCAGCCCGGAGAAGCTCCTGGAGACCCAGCAGCTGTGGCAGAGTCTGACTGCAGAAGAGGTCATTGTCCCAGTCACAACTCTGCCACCTGCTGTGGTAAACCCCCCAGCAGTCAACCCTTCCCAGAGTGCCACCACTAACCAGGCAGAAATAGAAAGGGTGGTGAGGGAGGTCCTGGAAAAGACAGCCCAGCAGCAGCAGCAGCAGCAGCAGAAGAAGAAGTTGACGAGGACCTGCCTCGCATGTGGCCAGCCGAAGTCCCGCTACCTTGGGGATGGATCATCCATCCACTTTTTCCACCAGGCTGGAGAGGTGAGGTACTTCTTCTGCTCGAAAAAAGTCTACCAGACTTATGCAGGAGAAGGCCTCACCAATCCAAGGATGTCTTTTGAGGACTTTGCTGCCACTCCCTTCTACCAGCGGGAGCTGGAGTCATCAAAAGCGAGGGGGGCAGAGAGAAAGAGGGTCAAAGAGGAACGGAGCAAAATAAAAACTGAACAGCACACCTTTGGCCGCCTTTGCCAGTTCTGCCACCAGCCCCTCAAACAAGGCCCCACAAGCCCACATGTACATGCCACCTTCCCTGGGGTTACTGGCAAATATATATACTGCCCAGAAAAAGTGTTGTCCCTGTACCGGACACAGGGGATGACCGACACCATGACATGGAGGGACTTTCAACAGTCCAAATTCTATGGGGCTGAAAAGCAGAGGTGGACAGAGGAGAAGGGAGGGAGGGGCTAGGCTTGTGTCTGTTACACCACGTCCGGCTACACGGTCCAACAATCCCATCTAGTGGCAGCTTGTCGCCACTCATCATCATTCCCCCAACACACCTGTTGGCAATTGGCAATCACCATTCCCTATTTAAGCCAGGGTTCTCCAGCCAGCCGATGCCAGTTCGTGCTCTTGTCTACCAAACCTCTTACCAGTGATCCAGTACCTGTCTGTTACTGAACCCCGCCTGCCTGACTACCCGCCTGTTGCCGAACCCCGCCTGCCTGACTACCCGCCTGTTGCCGAACCCCGCCTGCCTGACTACCCGCCTGTTGCCGAACCCCGCCTGTCCGACTGCCCACTTGTTGCCGACCCCCTCGCCTGTCCGACTGCCCGCTTGTTGCCGAACCCCGCCTGTCCGACTGCCCGCTTGTTGCCGACCCCTCACCTGTCCGACTGCCCGCTTGTTGCCGACCCCTCGCCTGTCCGACTGCCCGCTTGTTGCCGACCCCTCGCCTGTCCGACTGCCCGCTTGTTGCCGAACCCCGCCTGTCCGACTGCCCGCTTGTTGCCGACCCCTCGCCTGTCCGACTGCCCGCTTGTTGCCGAACCCCGCCTGTCCGACTGCCCGCTTGTTGCCGACCCCTCGCCTGTCCGACTGCCCGCTTGTTGCCGACCCCTCGCCTGTCCGACTGCCCGCTTGTTGCCAAACCCCTCGCCTGTCCGACTACCTGCCTGATGCCGAACCCCCGCCTGCCCTATTACCGCGGGCCTAGCCTGGCCTGTTGCTATTTCCCTTTTGTGTAAATAAAGTCCCTGTCTTTTCATCCCGTCTCCGCCTCCCTGTGTTCAGCGCTTGGGTCCACCCGTCCTTTTCCCTAACAGTGTCTATCTTTGCTATATCTGTATATTTGTTCTGTACATGTGTTTTTATTAATCAACTCAAACTAAAGCGAAGACATTGATATTGTCCTTATACAGAATATGCATACCTTATATTATAATTGCAAAGGCAGTCAACGTTAACCAAATAAGCAATGCATTTATATTACAAGTTAAGCTAAGCTTTTTACACTAAACAAATACACAGGTGTGTGTTGCACAAAGGCATTGATCATAGTTTATCCCCTCATCTTTTGTAGGAGAAATAATTAGTATTGATATAATGATGGTCTACATTTAAGGACTTAAGGCTTGGGTCCACCCGTCCTGTTCCCTAACAGTGTCTATCTTTGCTATATCTGTATATTTGTTCTGTACATGTGTTTTTATTAATCAACTCAAACTAAAGCGAAGACATTGATATTGTCCTTATACAGAATATGCATACCTTATATTATAATTGCAAAGGCAGTCAACGTTAACCAAATATGCAATGCATTTATATTACAAGTTAAGCTAAGCTTTTTACACTACACAAATACACAGGTGTGTGTTGCACAAAGGCATTGATCATAGTTTATCCCCTCATCTTTTGTAGGAGAAATAATTAGTATTGATATAATGATGGTCTACATTTAAGGACTATAATATATAATATACAATTGTTAGGAAAACAATCCAGGCAATTCAACATTAGTTCAATTGTTAGGAAAACAATCCAGGCAATTCAACATTAGTTGAATTGCCCGGATTGCAACGGATTTGAACCGAGGTATCAAACAAAGTTCTGAAATAAGTTGAACATTTCTATTGGCTGACTGAAGAACCGGCCAAAAATATGGGTCCATCGACGTGATTGGCTGGAAGTTCGTTATAGCTATATTCGGCTGGCCTTCGCGTGTGAGGCGAACGTGATAACCACTACACTACAGAAACAGTTGTATATTTGTACTTTGCCTGAAAATGTCGTACTTTCAGCAGACATCTACTTTTCTCATTTTTAGCAGCTGTATGAATTCTTAAACGACCCAAATTTCTGGAGGTGCAGGAAGCTGCATTGTGCAGTTTCTGTAGTGTTGCGGTTATCACGTTCGCCTAACACGCGAAAGGGCTCCGGTTCAAAACCGGGCAGAAACATTGGGAATTTAATGCAATTTTATAACATTAACGTGATTGTAGATGTTGATATGATATCAAACAAGGAAAGCGAAAACTTGCATTGACGTCAGGAAAGTAACAATGAGTTCCGATCTCAACCAGCTATCAGACCCAAATGTTTCTGCCCGGTTTCGAACCCGGGAACTTTTCGCGTGTGAGGCGAACGTGATAACCACTACACTACAGAAACAGCGGTATGGCTGTACTTTGCCTAAAAATGTCACGCTTTCAGTAGACATCTACTTTTCTCGTTTTTAGCAGCTGTATGAATTCTTAAATGACCCAAATTTCTGGAGATGCAGGAAGCTGCATTGTGCAGTTTCTGTAGTGTAGTGGTTATCACGTTTGCCAAACACGCGAAAGGTCCCCGGTTCGAAACCGGGCAGAAACTTCAGGATTTGATACATTTTTAGAACATTAAAGGGAAAGCCATTTGTATCTAGCAGATTTTGACATGATATCAAACAAGGAAAGCGAAAACTTGCATTGACATCAGGAAAGGATCAATAAATTCCGATCTCAAACAGCTATCAGACCCAAATGCTTCTGCCCGGTTTCGAACCAGGGACCTTTCGCGTGTAAAGCGAACGTGATAACCACTACACTACAGAAACAGCTGCGACTGTGTTCTACGCCTAAAAATCTCGTGCTTTCAGTAGACATCTAATTTTGGCGTTTTTAGCAGCTATATGAATTCTTAAAGGGGCACTTGGCAACTTTTTCAACTTAATAAACCCGTCTGGAAATCATTTGGATGGTTAAATGGTCTGTTCCGGTGTTAACGGTGACTGTCCCCGCTCCCCCCCGGCGCCCCCCGGTGGAAAACCAGCCTTGCAACTTTGGGACTACCGTCCCGGTAAATTGGAAATGGGAAGTATCGCGAGAAGCGAGAACGAGCGAGAAACACAAACTGCTTTACGGTAATTCAACGTAAACACACACGCCCCCCTCAATAACGGTTAATCACGCCGGCTATACATGTCAGTGTTCTATGATACAGTGTATAATGTATTACCCACCTCGGTAGACATCGCGCCACACGAAAAAACCCGGCAACAAATGCACATGAGCAGCGGTAGAAAGGGGGAGGAGGGTGCCGCAAGTGAGTTTTTTTTACGACAGTGTTGTGTAATATACGTCCCAGACCTGTAGGGGGAGCTCGTTGAGAAAACATGCGACCACAAAAGTGAAAACCAGCGAAGAAATGGCCAGAGTTGCCAAGTGCCCCTTTAAACGACCCAAATTTCTGGAGGTGCAGGAAGCTGCGTTGTGCAGTTTCTGTCGTGTAGTGGTTATCACCATTGCCTAATACGCGAATGGTCCCCTGTTTGAATCCGGGCAGAAACATCTGGAATTTGATACATTTTTAGAACATTAACGGGAAGGCCATTTGTACCTAGTAAATGTTGACATGATATCAAACAAGAAAATCCAAAACCTGCATTGACATCAGGAAACGATCAATGAGTTCCGATCTCAACCAGCTATCAGACCCAAATGTTTCTGCCGGTTTCGAACCTGGGAACTTTCGCATGTGAGGCAAACGTGATAACCACTACACTACAGAAACAGCAGTATGGCAGATCTTTGCCTAAAAATGTCACGCTTTCAGTAGACATCTACTTTTCTCGTTTTTAGCAGCTGTATGAATTCTTAAATGACCCAAATTTCTGGAGGTGCAGGAAGATGTATTGTGCAGTTTCTGTAGTGTAGTGGTTATCACGTTCGCCTAACACGTGAAAGGTCCCTGGTTCGAAACCGGGCAGAAACAGTTGGAAATTGATGCAATTTTAGAACTTTAACGTGAAAGCAATTGGGAGATGTTGACACGATATCAAACTAGGAAAGCCAAAATCTGCATTGACATCAGGAAAGGATCAATGAGTTCCAATCTCAACCAGCTATCAGACCCAATTGTTTCTGCCCGGTTACGAACCAGGGACCTTTCGCATGTAAAGCGAATGTGATAACCACTACACTACAGAAACAGCGGTATGGCTGTACTTTGCCTAAAAATGTCACGCTTTCAGTAGACATCTACTTTTCTCGTTTTTAGCAGTTGTATGAATTCTTAAACGACCCAAATTTCTGGAGGTGCAGGAAGATGTATTGCGCAGTTTCTGTAGTGTAGTGGTTATCACGTTCGCCTAACACGCGAAAGGGCTCTGGTTCAAAACCGGACAGAAACATTGGGAATTTGATGCACTTTTAGAACATTAACGTGATTGTAGATGTTGATATGATATCAAACAAGGAAAGCGAAAACTTGCATTGACATCAGGAAAGTAACAATGAGTTTCGATCTCAAATAGCTATCAGACCCAAATGCTTCTGCCCGGTTTCGAACCAGGGACGTTTCGCGCGTAAAGCGAATGAGATAACCACTACACTACAGAAACAGCTGGATGGCTGTACTTTGCCTAATAATTTCGAGCTTTCAGTAGCCATCTAATTTTCTCGTTTTTAGCAGCTATATGAATTCTTAAATGACCCAAATTTCTGGAGGCGCAGGAAGCTGCGTTGTGCAGTTTCTGTAGTGTAGTGGTTATCACGTTCGGCTAACACGCGAATGGTCCCCTGTTTGAATCCGGGCAGAAACATATGGATTTTGATACATTTTTAGAATTTTTTAGAAGGGAAAGCCATTTGTATCTAGTAGATGTTGATATGATATCAAACAAGGAAAGCGAAAACTTGCCTTGACATCAGGAAAGTAACAATGAGTTCCGATCTCACCAGCTATCAGACCCAAATGTTTCTGCCCGGTTTCGAACCGGGGACCTTTCGCGTGTGAGGCGAACGTGATAACCACTACACTACAGAAACAGTTGTATATTTGTACTTTGCCTGAAAATGTCGTACTTTCAGCAGACATCTACTTTTCTCATTTTTAGCAGCTGTATGAATTCTTAAACGACCCAAATTTCTGGAGGTGCAGGAAGCTGCATTGTGCAGTTTCTGTAGTGTTGCGGTTATCACGTTCGCCTAACACGCGAAAGGGCTCCGGTTCAAAACCGGGCAGAAACATTGGGAATTTAATGCAATTTTATAACATTAACGTGATTGTAGATGTTGATATGATATCAAACAAGGAAAGCGAAAACTTGCATTGACGTCAGGAAAGTAACAATGAGTTCCGATCTCAACCAGCTATCAGACCCAAATGTTACTGCCCGGTTTCGAACCCGGGAACTTTTCGCGTGTGAGGCGAACGTGATAACCACTACACTACAGAAACAGCGGTATGGCTGTACTTTGCCTAAAAATGTCACGCTTTCAGTAGACATCTACTTTTCTCGTTTTTAGCAGCTGTATGAATTCTTAAATGACCCAAATTTCTGGAGATGCAGGAAGCTGCATTGTGCAGTTTCTGTAGTGTAGTGGTTATCAAGTTTGCCAAACACGCGAAAGGTCCCCGGTTCGAAACCGGGCAGAAACTTCAGGATTTGATACATTTTTAGAACATTAAAGGGAAAGCCATTTGTATCTAGCAGATTTTGACATGATATCAAACAAGGAAAGCGAAAACTTGCATTGACATCAGGAAAGGATCAATGAGTTCCGATCTCAAACAGCTATCAGACCCAAATGCTTCTGCCCGGTTTCGAACCAGGGACCTTTTGCGTGTAAAGCGAACGTGATAACCACTACACTACAGAAACAGCTGCGACTGTGTTCTACGCCTAAAAATCTCGTGCTTTCAGTAGACATCTAATTTTGGCGTTTTTAGCAGCTATATGAATTCTTAAAGGGGCACTTGGCAACTTTTTCAACTTAATAAACCCGTCTGGAAATCATTTGGATGGTTAAATGGTCTGTTCCGGTGTTAACGGTGACTGTCCCCGCTCCCCCCCGGCGCCCCCCGGTGGAAAACCAGCCTTGCAACTTTGGGACTACCGTCCCGGTAAATTGGAAATGGGAAGTATCGCGAGAAGCGAGAACGAGCGAGAAACACAAACTGCTTTACGGTAATTCAACGTAAACACACACGCCCCCCTCAATAACGGTTAATCACGCCGGCTATACATGTCAGTGTTCTATGATACAGTGTATAATGTATTACCCCACCTCGGTAGACATCGCGCCACACGAAAAAACCCGGCAACAAATGCACATGAGCAGCGGTAGAAAGGGGGAGGAGGGTGCCGCAAGTGAGTTTTTTTTTACGACAGTGTTGTGTAATATACGTCCCAGACCTGTAGGGGGAGCTCGTTGAGAAAACATGCGACCACAAAAGTGAAAACCAGCGAAGAAATGGCCAGAGTTGCCAAGTGCCCCTTTAAACGACCCACATTTCTGGAGGTGCAGGAAGCTGCGTTGTGCAGTTTCTGTCGTGTAGTGGTTATCACCATTGCCTAATACGCGAATGGTCCCCTGTTTGAATCCGGGCAGAAACATCTGGAATTTGATACATTTTTAGAACATTAACGGGAAGGCCATTTGTACCTAGTAAATGTTGACATGATATCAAACAAGAAAATCCAAAACCTGCATTGACATCAGGAAACGATCAATGAGTTCCGATCTCAACCAGCTATCAGACCCAAATGTTTCTGCCGGTTTCAAACCTGGGAACTTTCGCATGTGAGGCAAACGTGATAACCACTACACTACAGAAACAGCAGTATGGCAGTTCTTTGCCTAAAAATGTCACGCTTTCAGTAGACATCTACTTTTCTCGTTTTTAGCAGCTGTATGAATTCTTAAATGACCCAAATTTCTGGAGGTGCAGGAAGATGTATTGTGCAGTTTCTGTAGTGTAGTGGTTATCACGTTCGCCTAACACGCGAAAGGTCCCTGGTTCGAAACCGGGCAGAAACAGTTGGAAATTGATGCAATTCTAGAACTTTAACGTGAAAGCAATTGGGAGATGTTGACACGATATCAAACTAGGAATGGCGCCAAAATCTGCATTGGACATCAGGAAAGGATCAATGAGTTCCCAATCTCAACCAGCTATCAGACCCAATTGTTTTCTGCCTCGGTTTACGAACCAGGGACCTTTTCGCGTGTAAAGCGATGTGATAACCACTACACCTACAGAAAACAGCGGGATGGTCCGTACTTTGCCTAAAAATGGTCACGCTTTGCAGTAGACATCGACTTTTCTTCTCGTTTTTAAGCATGATTGAATGGAAGTCATAAAACGACCCAAATTTCTGAGGGTGCAGGAAAGATGTATTGGCGCAGTTTCTGTAGTGTAGTGGTTGATCACGTTTCGCCTAACACGCGAAAGGGCTCCGGTTCAATAACCGGACAGAAACATTGGGAATTTGATGCTCAGTTTTAGGAACATTAACGTGATTGTAGATGTTGATATGATATCAAACAAGGAAAGTCGAAAACTTGCATTGACATCAGGAAAGTAACAATGAGTTTCGATCTCAAATAGCTATCAGACCCAAATGCTTCTGCCCGGTTTCGAACCAGGGACGTTTCGCGCGTAAAGCGAATGAGATAACCACTACACTACAGAAACAGCTGGATGGCTGTACTTTGCCTAATAATTTCGAGCTTTCAGTAGCCATCTAATTTTCTCGTTTTTAGCAGCTATAATTCTTACCCAAATTTCTGGAGGCGCAGGAAGCTGCGTTGTGCAGTTTCTGTAGTGTAGTGGTTATCACGTTCGGCTAACACGCGAATGGTCCCCTGTTTGAATCCGGGCAGAAACATATGGATTTTGATACATTTTTAGAATTTTTTAGAAGGGAAAGCCATTTGTATCTAGTAGATGTTGATATGATATCAAACAAGGAAAGCGAAAACTTGCCTTGACATCAGGAAAGTAACAATCAGTTCCGATCTCACCAGCTATCAGACCCAAATGTTTCTGCCCGGTTTCGAACAGGGGACCTTTCGCGTGTAGCGAACGTGATAACCACTACACTACAGAAACAGCTGTATATTTGTACTTTGCCTGAAAATGTCGTACTTTCAGCAGACATCTACTTTTCTCGTTTTTAGCAGCTGTATGAATTCTTAAATGACCCAATTTCTGGAGGTGCAGGAAGATGTATTGTGCAGTTTCTGTAGTGTAGTGGTTATCACGTTCGCCTAACACGCGAAAGGTCCCTGGTTCGAAACCGGGCAGAAACATTGGAAATTGATGCAATTTTAGAACTTTAACTGAAAGCAATTGGAGATGTTGACACGATATCAAACTAGGAAAGCCAAAATCTGCATTGACATCAGGAAAGGATCAATGAGTTCCAAATCTCAACCAGCTATCAGACCCAATGTTTCTGCCCGGTTACGAACCAGGGACCTTTCGCGTGTAGCGAATGTGATAACCACTACACTACAGAAACAGCGGTATGGCTGTACTTTGCCTAAAAATGTCACGCTTTCAGTAGACATCTACTTTTCTCGTTTTTAGCAGTTGTATGAATTCTTAAACGACCCAAATTTCTGGAGGTGCAGGAAGATGTATTGCGCAGTTTCTGTAGTGTAGTGGTTATCACGTTCGCCTAACACGCGAAAGGGCTCGGTTCAAAACCGGACAGAAACATTGGGAATTTGATGCACTTTTAGAACATTAACGTGATTGTAGATGTTGATGATATCAAACAAGGAAAGCGAAAACTTGCATTGACATCAGGAAAGTAACAATGAGTTTCGATCTCAAATAGCTATCAGACCCAAATGCTTCTGCCCGGTTTCGAACCAGGGACGTTTCGCGCGTAAAGCGAATGAATAACCACTACACTACAGAAACAGCTGGATGGCTGTACTTTGCCTAATAATTTCGAGCTTTCAGTAGCCATCTAATTTTCTCGTTTTTAGCAGCTATATGAATTCTTAAATGACCCAAATTTCTGGAGGCGCAGGAAGCTGCGTTGTGCAGTTTCTGTAGTGTAGTGGTTATCACGTTCGCTAACACGCGAATGGTCCCTGTTTGAATCCGGGCAGAAACATATGGATTTTGATACATTTTTAGAATTTTTTAGAAGGGAAAGCCATTTGTATCTAGTAGATGTTGATATGATATCAAACAAGGAAAGCGAAAACTTGCCTTGACATCAGGAAAGTAACAATGAGTTCCGATCTCACCAGCTATCAGACCCAAATGTTTCTGCCCGGTTTCGAACCGGGACCTTTCGCGTGTAGCGAACGTGATAACCACTACACTACAGAAACAGCTGTATATTTGTACTTTGCCTGAAAATGTCGTACTTTCAGCAGACATCTACTTTTCTCATTTTTAGCAGCTGTATGAATTCTTAAAGACCCAATTTCTGGAGGTGCAGGAAGCTGCATTGTGCAGTTTCTGTAGTGTTGTGGTTATCACGTTCGCCTAACACGCGAAAGGTCCGGTTCAAAACCGGGCAGAAACAGTTGGAAATTGATGCAATTTTAGAACTTAACGTGAAAGCAATTGGAGATGTTGACCGATATCAAACAGGAAAGCCAAAAATCTGCATTGACATCAGGAAAAGATCAATGAGTTCCATCTCAACCAGCTATCAGACCCAATTGTTTCTGCCCGGTTCGAACCAGGGACCTTTCGGTGAAAGGCGAATGTGATAACCACTAACTACAGAAACAGCGGTATGGCTGTACTTTGCCTAAAAATGTCACGCTTTCAGTAGACATCTACTTTTCTCGTTTTTAGCAGTGTATGAATTCTTAAACGACCCAAATTTCTGGAGGTGCAGGAAGATGTATTGCGCAGTTTCTGTAGTGTAGTGGTTATCACGTTCGCCTAACACGCGAAAGGGCTCCGGTTCAAAACCGGACAGAAACATTGGAATTTGATGCACTTTTAGAACATTAACGTGATTGTAGATGTTGATATGATATCAAACAAGGAAAGCGAAAACTTGCATTGACATCAGGAAAGTAACAATGAGTTTCGATCTCAAATAGCTATCAGACCCAAATGCTTCTGCCCGGTTTCGAACCAGGGACGTTTCGCGCGTAAAGCGAATGAGATAACCACTACACTACAGAAACAGCTGGATGGCTGTACTTTGCCTAATAATTTCGAGCTTTCAGTAGCCATCTAATTTTCTCGTTTTTAGCAGCTATATGAATTCTTAAATGACCCAAATTTCTGGAGGCGCAGGAAGCTGCGTTGTGCAGTTTCTGTAGTGTAGTGGTTATCACGTTCGGCTAACACGCGAATGGTCCCCTGTTTGAATCCGGGCAGAAACATATGGATTTTGATACATTTTTAGAATTTTTTAGAAGGGAAAGCCATTTGTATCTAGTAGATGTTGATATGATCAAACAAGGAAAGCGAAAACTTGCCTTGACATCAGGAAAGTAACAATGAGTTCCGATCTCACCAGCTATCAGACCCAAATGTTTCTGCCCGGTTTCGAACCGGGGACCTTTCGCGTGTGAGGCGAACGTGATAACCACTACACTACAGAAACAGTTGTATATTTGTACTTTGCCTGAAAATGTCGTACTTTCAGCAGACATCTACTTTTCTCATTTTTAGCAGCTGTATGAATTCTTAAACGACCCAAATTTCTGGAGGTGCAGGAAGCTGCATTGTGCAGTTTCTGTAGTGTTGCGGTTATCACGTTCGCCTAACACGCGAAAGGGCTCCGGTTCAAAACCGGGCAGAAACATTGGGAATTTAATGCAATTTTATAACATTAACGTGATTGTAGATGTTGATATGATATCAAACAAGGAAAGCGAAAACTTGCATTGACGTCAGGAAAGTAACAATGAGTTCCGATCTCAACCAGCTATCAGACCCAAATGTTTCTGCCCGGTTTCGAACCCGGGAACTTTTCGCGTGTGAGGCGAACGTGATAACCACTACACTACAGAAACAGCGGTATGGCTGTACTTTGCCTAAAAATGTCACGCTTTCAGTAGACATCTACTTTTCTCGTTTTTAGCAGCTGTATGAATTCTTAAATGACCCAAATTTCTGGAGATGCAGGAAGCTGCATTGTGCAGTTTCTGTAGTGTAGTGGTTATCACGTTTGCCAAACACGCGAAAGGTCCCCGGTTCGAAACCGGGCAGAAACTTCAGGATTTGATACATTTTTAGAACATTAAAGGGAAAGCCATTTGTATCTAGCAGATTTTGACATGATATCAAACAAGGAAAGCGAAAACTTGCATTGACATCAGGAAAGGATCAATAAATTCCGATCTCAAACAGCTATCAGACCAAATGCTCAGCTCCCTGCTTCGGTTTCGAACCAGGGACCTTTCGCGTGTAAAGCGAACGTGATAACCACTACACTACAGAAACAGCTGCGACTGTGTTCTACGCCTAAAAATCTCGTGCTTTCAGTAGACATCTAATTTTGGCGTTTTTAGCAGCTATATGAATTCTTAAAGGGGCACTTGGCAACTTTTTCAACTTAATAAACCCGTCTGGAAATCATTTGGATGGTTAAATGGTCTGTTCCGGTGTTAACGGTGACTGTCCCCGCTCCCCCCCGGCGCCCCCCGGTGGAAAACCAGCCTTGCAACTTTGGGACTACCGTCCCGGTAAATTGGAAATGGGAAGTATCGCGAGAAGCGAGAACGAGCGAGAAACACAAACTGCTTTACGGTAATTCAACGTAAACACACACGCCCCCCTCAATAACGGTTAATCACGCCGGCTATACATGTCAGTGTTCTATGATACAGTGTATAATGTATTACCCACCTCGGTAGACATCGCGCCACAAAAAAACCCGGCAACAAATGCACATGAGCAGCGGTAGAAAGGGGAGGAGGGTGCCGCAAGTGAGTTTTTTTTACGACAGTGTTGTGTAATATACGTCCCAGACCTGTAGGGGGAGCTCGTTGAGAAACATGCGACCACAAAAGTGAAAACCAGCGAAGAAATGGCCAGAGTTGCCAAGTGCCCCTTTAAACGACCCAAATTTCTGGAGGTGCAGGAAGCTGCGTTGTGCAGTTTCTGTCGTGTAGTGGTTATCACCATTGCCTAATACGCGAATGGTCCCCTGTTTGAATCCGGGCAGAAACATCTGGAATTTGATACATTTTTAGAACATTAACGGGAAGGCCATTTGTACCTAGTAAATGTTGACATGATATCAAACAAGAAAATCCAAAACCTGCATTGACATCAGGAAACGATCAATGAGTTCCGATCTCAACCAGCTATCAGACCCAAATGTTTCTGCCGGTTCGAACCTGGGAACTTTCGCATGTGAGGCAAACGTGATAACCACTACACTACAGAAACAGCAGTATGGCAGTTCTTTGCCTAAAAATGTCACGCTTTCAGTAGACATCTACTTTTCTCGTTTTTAGCACTGTATGAAT